>VDFB02105785.1:201237371-201586326 GCA_007258455.2 Sequoia sempervirens
TTACTTACTAGCATTGTAGTTACCTTTGCTTTCTTGCATATGTTTGTAGCTGCACTTTTGCTCATCTTAAGGGGGGTGTTAGAGTAAAGGTTTAAATTTAATCATGTTAATTAAATTACCTTTATCTCCTTTTTAACATTTCACCTTAGTTTGCATAATAAGACATTTAATAATTATATTAATTATTAAATGTGTTATCCTTTTAGGGTTTTGTTGATCTCCTTTCTTAAGGATTGATTTTTTTTGTAATTATGCTAATTCAGTTGTTGAGAATATAGTTTTTCAATTTCACAGAGCAAAATATCTCTTTCTCTCTTTCTCCATTTTTTCTTCCCTGTGATAGGTATTCTTGCATGCAAGTGTTCTTGGACTCTGAAGTTGGGTTTGACAACTTCAACACTTTGGATATTGAAGATATAACAAAAAAATCTTAAACCTTATCTCCATTAAGGAGCTTGAGATATTGGTGTTTTAGATGAAGAAAAGTAAGTCTCCTAGGCTTAATGATTTCGTTGTAGAGTTTTCTAAAATTTTTGGAAAATTATAAAAGTTGAACTCTTAGAGGTTGTTATGAAATTCAAGAATAATAAGTAGATTCTCAAATCCACCAATTCTAATTTTTTCAATCTAATCCCTATAAAATAAAGGGCCTCCTCTTTGGATTTTTTATCTCACCACTTTATGCAATGTTACTTGTAAGATAATTATCAATCTTATTATAGATAATTTAAAAAAGTGCTTGGTCTTCTTGATTACATCCGAGCAAGGAAAATTTGTGAAAGGGTGTAAGATCTTGGATGGTGTTGTTGTGGTGGTTGGATCTATTCATTATATGTCCACTTTCAAGGAAAATGCCATGTTCATTAAGCTTGATATGTCTAAGGCCTATGACAGGGCTATATGATCATTTCTTCATAATATTTTTTTTGTCTTTTGGGTTTCAGTTAGAATGGGTTGATTGAGTTATGAGTTGTTTCACTTTAGCTTCCTTTTCTATGTTAATCAACACCATTCCTTCAACTCTTTTTCAGTGACCAAAGGGATTATACAAAGAGATCCTTATCTCCTTATTTTTTAGTTCTTATGGTGGAAGGATTAGGTTATCCATTGATGCAACATAAAGATAGGTGTATCATTTAGGGATGCTCTTGGGATCAAAAGAAGACTCAAATAATAAGAGAATTTAATAAATTTTGTATAAAAATCCACTAGATATATGTTAGTTATTAATAAAAGAACAAAGTGAATCAAAGTGAGCCTAAAATAAATAAAGAAAATATAAGTTATGCAAATCTCACCATTACATATCTATATTATAATATTAATTCAAATAATTTAAATTAGAATATAAATTTTTTATTATAATTTACACTTCCACTTACTTACAACAATTTATTTTATAACATATTAAATTTGATAATAATTTTTCCCTTTGATAATAATTTATTTTAGGCTCACATTCACTTTGTTCTTTTATTAATAACTAACATATATCTAGTGGATTTTTATACAAAATTTATTAAATTCTCTTATTATATGACACTTCCAACTTCATATATTTGAAGAATCCAAATTCAACCTATAGATTATCCATTCCCATCTAGGTTTGAAAACATGGCACAACTGACCCCAAACATTAAAATTAAAATTTTAAAATCGAGATTGTGCTATTCCCTTCTAACTAGCCATTGTCTATCAAATTGAGCACAAAATTGTTCAAATTGTATTCTAGGATTTTGTATAAAAAGATAAATCCCAATTCATTATGATTTCCTAGAATAAATCTAGGATTTAGGACTCATGAAAGATTCATCTAGCAAACTTGATAAAGATAATTATTCACTACCATATTTTTACATACATACTTAACAATTGATAGGCATATCACATGGTTGTTTGCTATTTTTAATCATTGTTCACAAGACATTGATTCCTACCATCCAAAGAATTGTTTGAAGAGAACATGACCATTGCTTAACAAGATCCTTGAAGGTGTTTATAAATATCATCAATCACTTACTATAGATTTAGATATTACAAGACATGACAAACCTAATTTTAGACCACAAAACTTTAAAGATTGATTCATAAATTCATAGGATACAAATCAATTTTTCATGATACATTTTCAATGAACAACCCAATATGATTTTTTGATGCAAAATCAACCTAGAATTTTTCACAATCAAATTTTCAATTCAAAAGCAATTGTTTCACACATCTCAATACTCTAAAATAATGATAAATTATAGTGCACCACCTATCATAATCGCACCAATACCAAATCTAAAACTCAATATATTTATTTAATTTCTAATATTATTTATCTTATAATTTACAACTCTATATTCTAAAACACAATAATTTATTAGTACCATTTAATTTAATTTTTTGGGGGCTATTTCTGTAAATGTGCATTTATTTCCTTACAATATGTATTATTTTGGGTGGGCATAGACATAGCTAATGTGTTCAAGAAAAAAGAATTCTAAAACATTGATAAGATTTATAACATAGAGAAAAATAGTTAAATACTACTTGATGAAGATTAACTCGAAAATATACACATAAATCTCAATAAATATTTAGACTTCAGGTAGGGTGAGCTATTTTTTCAATATATTTTAGAAAGATGATGGTCAATGGGGGCTATTTCTGTCAATGTGCATTTATTTCCTTACAATATGCAAATCAGATTTCAATCTAAATTGGATTATTTTGGGTAGGCATAGACAAAGCTAATGTGTTCAAGAGCAAAGAATTCTAAAACATGGATAAGACTTAAAACATAGAGAAAAATGGTTAAATACTACTTGATGAAGATACATAAATCTCAATAAATCTTTGACTAGGTAGAGTGAGCTATTTTTTTGGCCGATGCTTCTCCAGGCCTTAGTGGGGCCTGATCATCAATCCTTGTTACTAATGATCATCATTGGGACTAATAATGGTCGTCCTTTTGTATAATAACACTAGTTTCATGGTCACTACTGTCATGTCCACCATGTTTGACAGCTGACGGTGAGGATGAGGTAATAGTTTCTCTGGTTTCATGTTGTACCTCTGCATGTTCTATTGGAGGTGATGCTGGTAAAGGTACAGTTACAATAGTTTAGGGCTCATATCTTTCATCTGATGATCTAATCAACAGCTCCCATGGATTGCCATCCAAGGCTTCAATAGTAACAGATCGTCTGCAACAAGGACAGTTTTTATGAAGAGCCAACCATTTATCAATACACAAAGAATGGAAATAATGATGACAGATGGGTAGTATTCTAAAGCTTTGGCCATCCCTAAAATTTTCTAGACAGATTGGGCAGCTTAATGTGGTTGCTTTAGTTTTAGTTTGCAAGTCAAGTCTTTTGCAGTAAATTGAAAGCTCTGGAGTTTTTCTATTTCACTCGGTGAAAATCCTAGTGTTTCACTTTCATTTGCTACTTCTAAGATTTCTAAAACCATAACCATTTCTCTTTCTCTTTCTCTTTCTCTTTCTCTTATTAATGTTTGCTGGCTGTTTCGCTGCTTCCACCAATCAACTGCCAGTTTTAACAGAATTACGAAGAACAAAAACACAATAATAGCTGGTATATCCATCTTTTCTCTTTATAGCAGGTCACAATAATACATTAGAAATATATATGAGATGTTTGGGATCTCAAAGCATACATTAATTGGACCATGCGACGTTACGGAACAAATAAATTTCAAATTTCAAATTAATCTCCATATTATTATTTATCTTTTCAGATTGGAAGATATCTATTGAAATCAGCCAGATGGATGTTTTTATGAAAGAGATAATTGTTGATATGAAATTTATATAGAAATATTAATTTGTTCATAAGTATTTCAGGTGGTAATTTTCAAGGGTAGATTCTGACAGTGAATTTGTTGGAAAATATAGATAATGATTTTAAATTGGGAAGTTCATACAGACAAGGTTATAATAATATGTATCAAGTCTAATTTTTGCTTCACAAATCTCACCAAATATTAATTCCTTTGTTAAAAAACTTCAAATAATTTAGCCTTCAAAATTAAAAATAGAAAGAATTAGTTGGATCAATAATTAATAAGATGAGCCATTGGGACTTTAAAAAAAATGTTTCCAAGATTGGGTATGTACGAGAATACAAAAGGTAAAACAATGAAAAACCTTTGGGAATAGCTTGTGCCCTTAAAACTATCGGGGAATGTGAAACTTTGCAATGCTGTCTGATTAGACCTAAATCAATTGGTTTGGTCTATGGCAAGAGAGTTAAGTGATTAGGAGAAACAAAAATGTCTCACCATGCTAAGCTCCCAAACTATTTGGGCATGCATACTCTTTTTCTATACTAAAAGCATTGCCAATCATCGGCCCTGGAGCAAGACAACATAAATGGTTCTCTAGGATCCATAGTCCAGAGCATTTGGGAAGATGCTGCTATCCAACGCCTTCAGCTTTACTATCTTCACATACTTCAACAATTTTTTGTAGGATGAATTTATGAAACAATGACCGTAACTGTCTGATGGGTGGAGCTAATCAAATGAATCCCATCGTTAGCATAGAAGAATATTGTGATTGATTTCTAATTACTTGCTCTTGATGGATTGACATTCTAGGTCGCCTAGGGTTTGCTTTTATTTTTATTTAAAAGTATAGTGTCTAAGGTAATTGACAAGTCATATATATATATATATATTTTGATGAATAGGAAGCTATCTATATTAATGTTTCATTATATGCTAAAGCTATTATTTGTTCTAATGTGCTCTTACAAATTTAGGTGTAAGCTAACAAAGTTACACTTGAGGTTGCTCACCTGCAAGTGCTGATGGACAAGTCATATTTTGAATTAAGGTTAGTTCAAGGAAAAAGGAAATATGGGTAAATTGAGGTGGATTAAATCATATTAGTGATTATGTTCAAGGTGGAAAAAGGTTAGGATAGGAATTAGATCTAGAATATTAGGGTTAGGAAGGTTAAGGATAAGGTTGAGGTAAGGTTGAGGCTAGATTCAATTGACATGTTCATTATAATTTTCAAATTAAACATTAAGATGTCACATTTATTGAAAAAAATAAAATAAATGCAAGATGAAAGAAAGTATAAAATATGCACTCATTTACTCTAGATTTTTCCCCATCTTAGTATGCATGTCAAGTTATCATTACTCATGCTTTCTAAAGTAAAATTATGACACTAAGTAACTTGCATTTTTTCAAAAGAATAAGTCTTTTTGAAGGATACAGTTGGATGATATAATCTCTATTTTTCTTTTTGTTCTCCATGAGTTTCCTCCTTCAAATGAGCACCACAAATGGTTAGTATCACCCTCATTAAAATGATCATAAAAATTAAAAAAATCTTCTATCATTTGCATCAATCCAAAAAATCATTGTCATTGCATTTATGAAAGTAAAAATTAGGAGTCATGGAGTTGGAATTATTTGAGCCCTTGCAATCTGTACATATGACATGAAGCCATGTGAAATTAAAAATGAATCTTCCCATGCATAGTATTGTTGAGGAGTTATAATTGATGCAACCCCCTTAATCTATGCATTAAATATTCAACAAAAGCATAACAAAAGGTATAATATTCAGGTCCTCAAATTGTATCAATGCATCATAAAAATACAATTCAAGGAGAAGAAATAATAAAATATCCTTACATATGGAAAATGTGTTTGACCCAAGTTTGTATAAAGACATACAATTCAAGGAGAAGAAAGAATAAAATATCCCTACATATAGAAAATGTGTTTGACCCAAGTTTGTATAAAGACATGCACATGAAACATGTGTAGTGATGGGGAACAAATGTGTTTCCTCCAAATGTGAGAACAAGTCATGTACAAAAGATATAACATATACACCATCTAACATGTCATGCAAAAGATAGCATAAAATCAAGACATGTTTGTAATAAAGTTAATGAGTATATCTTGTTGAGCCATACAATAATACCAAAAAGATATTATAGGAAGTACATAAGAGATAATACCCTAGAAAGATAGTAGCATGAAAATATGTACCATTTAGAAAATGAATATGTTGGTCTCCAGTGGGAAGGGTAAAGTGTTAGAAATATAAATTCCCCCAAGTAGGGAAGGAATAAATAAGTGCCACAAATAAAATTAAATAGTAAAATAAGTAGCAGGAAAGACACAACACACATAGCATAAATAAAAGAAAGCTAAAAGACATAGATATATAAGATAAAATAGGGATAAAAGAAAGAAAAAGTATAAAGAATTCCAAAGATAAAAATATGAGTATAGAAAGTGAAATGAAGATAAATGCATAACTAAGGGATAAGAAAAAGGCCAAATAATATCAAAATATAATAGATAAAATGATAAAAGGAGGAGAAAAATAATTTTCATTCCATAATGTTGCATGTTTTGTCATTGATGTCAATGGAGTGGTATTGTGGAAGGTTTCATGTGATACAAATAGAGTGGTTATTAGAGATGTCAAAAGGGTAAGTGTTCAAAGGAGCAGTCTAGAGGAGCAGACAAAGGAGTGATGATCAGAAGTGTTGTGAGGTGAAGGACATGGTGATGGAAGTCATGAGCATGTTGTTTGATCAGTATTGTAACACACCCCTTGTTCTATACAATAATTTTCCTATGTTTTACCACAAGTGAATTTAGTCTAATGTCTAAACATATAATGATAAAAATTTTTCTTTTCAAAACAAGATAAAATGCACACATGATAGCAATAAATTATCTTTCTCATTTCGTTCAATGATTTGTACAATATTTCCAAAGAAATTATTTCATAATCTAAATACAAAATACATTTTCCATATTTTAAAGAAATCGATACAAGTTACATATGTATAGCTCATCTGAGCTTCATTGACACTAGAAATACAAATGATCCAGGAAATCCCCTTTCAATCTTGGCTTGTCAACTGAGAGGAGAAGCATCACTCAAGAATTTTTCCACCATCCATAGACTAACTATGGTCCCCTATACATCTACCACATATGGTAAGATGGCCCTACCCTTCGACGAAGAGATTTGGCCAGAAACCACAAAATGCCAGCCTTTTTTGAGCTGGTGTTGTGTCCTACATAACTAGAACTTTACAATACAACTTATCTATGTTCTACGTGTATGAAAATCTCAGACTAGCATGGGAAAAAGGTAACAAAATGAACTGATAGTGTAATCAGTGGAAAATTACACCACTTTGGCCAAAGTATTCATAACCCAGTACTTCAAGTGGATGTCACACACTCACCCACCATTCTAGCTCGATTTGTTAAGATCAATCATATTCTATGCATAGGAAATTCCCTCCATTAGATAATCTATAACCCCAGGAACAACCTATATACACTAAGTTCACTAAGACTCCTCTAATAGGTTAAACATGTGTTTCCATAACCCACCAAATAAAAATAGCTTAAGCTATAAGACTCCACTCAATTGAAGTACTTAATACTATATTATGCATATGTATATATACACCCAATCCTTAATACGAAGTATGTACAAACACTCAAACAATAGATATTCCAATCTATAAACAACAAATGACTTTCAATTTCACAAATATTGAAAACAATCTTTCCCTAAAAGCATATTACTTTTCCAAACAACAAACAAGAAAAATATAATCAATTCAAAATCAAACAATCATAAGGGAGTAAGATTCAACATGCCTATAAGTATAAAGCTCCAATTGATCTAGCTCTAGTTTCCAATCCTATCCTCCTCAAATTAGTTTGCAACTTGATAACAAACTACTTCCACTCTCCCAAAAACCCTCACAAATTCTCACACTAAATATCTTGCAAAATCACCCTCTAACTCTCTCACAAAACTTAGGAAAAATAAAGCAACTTTAAAAAAATAACAACATAGTCCAGATATGCATCCCTTTGAGACCTAAAGAACATGCCTCTATTTCTATACAAAAATCAACATCTGCAGGCTAGAAACAAGGTAGATGAATTGACACTTCTCGACTTATATGATTCAACTCAGCTTGGTAAATAGAAGGTGGCAGATTTAAAACTTAATACTCAACAAAATAGCACAATAGGTCACTTCATTCTTGGAAAAAAAGAATGCATTTAAGATATGCAAGATAAATGATCAAACAGGCTGACTCTATTCATCCCAGCTTCTACTTGACTTATTCTCCAATTTATTTTGGTTTCCATTGTTGGACAAAGTTCATAAAATAGACTTCTAAAGAAATGCAGTTATTCATAATTTGGCACCACATAAACTTCTTACGTGCTGTTGGTGTTTGCAGATTAAAGACCAATTCAAAGCTTTTAAATGCATGTCAAATAAATTTGAACACTCTTGACTAAGTCTTATATCTTTTCCCACACACCCTCTATTACATTGCGTTCCATTTGCAAGCATGGAAAATCATGATAAATGTCAATAGCATTACCTTAGCATGCACTCTTTATTGTTGCGCCAAACATTATATGTGCGCTATATACTATAGTCCATATAGTATGTGCTTGGAATTTAAAACATCAACGCTTTATATATACAATCCACACTTATTCAAACATTAGAGTATATATGTATATATATATGTATATATATATATATATAAATATGTATGTATCTATATACATATATATATATATATATGTATATATATATGTATATATATATATATGTATATATATATGTATATATATATACATATATATAATAACATGTTAAGTTACACACACACACACACATATATATATATCAACTCATTCAATTATAATATACTTCATTCGATATTCGAATGCATAAACTTATATATCCATTTACTATTGAAATTAATATCGCAAATGTATATATATACATATGTATATTTATATATATATTAATATACTTGTATGGACGTTGCCTTCACATCAACCATACACGTATATCAATTTATATATATATATATATATATATATAAATATATACAAATATACACACACACATATATATATATATATATTCATATATATACAAACACACACACACACACACATATATATATATATATATATATATTCATATATATATAAATATACACACACACACATATATATATATTCATATATATATATATATTCATATATATATTACCCTCAAACATACATAAAAGAAATAATATGTACTGACATTTATGCACTATATAGATATACATATATATATATATACATGTCACTTTATCCATTCGATGTTCCCATGCATATGGGTAATTCACCATAAGCATGCATAGATACATCTATCTATGTATACTTATGTACATAATTACTCATGTGTATGAGTTCATTGTAGACATGCATATATGTACAATATGTATACATCCTATGTATATATCTCATCAATTGTACTCTTAAAGAAGTACTAAAAAATACAAAGAAACTCAAACACTTATTTCAAGCATGACCTCACAATCAAACAAAACCTCTCCTAAACAATCAAACCAAGGTATCTTACCTTTTCTCAAACTATTGACTTGACTATTCTAAAAGTGAGTGTGTGAAAGCTCAATTAGATTCTTTTAAGGGTTTCTAGACCAAAACTCTATATGCAAGTATTTCATCTAGCTAGGTAAAAGCAACTAGGTAAATATACTATGGGGTGTAACAAGTATCATAAGTACACATTTATACCATATCTTTTGAAGTTCATGAATAGGTGAAAGTTGACAGGTTGAAGTGTATGTTGATATATAGAAGTTGTGGTTTCTTGCTGAAAAGAGTTGTAATTGTTGTCTGTGGTAGTGTGAATGTTGTATTCTCTGTCTCTTGATGTAAAGCCTTGATGAAAGAAAGTATGTACGGTTTCATGTAGTCAAAGGCTCAGGAAGTTGTACTAAAGAAGCTTGGGAGAATAGTCTACATTCCTCCGCATTTGAAGATATAGCCTTGTAGTTTGGAAGTTAGATAGAGATAGGTGTGAAGTATGTATATTCCTAATTTCAGAGCATAGAAGTTACCGCAGAAGATTCCAGAGCTAGTAGAGTGTAGACAGTAGTATTGTGCTAGTAGAGTGTAGACAATAGTATTGTGTGGTTGTAGTCAGAAAGGGTTAAAGGAATGGTCCACATTTCTCTGCACTTGAAGATGTGATCTTGCGGCTTGGAGGATAAGTTTAAATTGTCTGTATATTTTTTTATTTCAAGTTTTTGATGTTGAGGAGTACTCCATGTCTGGTTTTCAATGTTCTATTTCAAGACTGTGTTTTTCAAGGTTTGCAAGAGATATTGGGTTCAGTGTTTGTTTGTTTGCACTAGTATGAAATAGTGCATGAAGTTATGAATAGAGTGTATGAGAATTTTTTTTCATGTCATATGCATGATGTTATTTGGTATCTCCAGTACTACTTTAGGTTTGGAGCTAATGCATGGAAGGTTAAGTGTTTGTTGGGCCAACTTGGTATGTTGAGATGACTGCACCAAATGTTTGGAATTGTGTGCCAATG
This sequence comes from Sequoia sempervirens, assembly GCA_007258455.2. Classification (NCBI taxonomy): domain Eukaryota; kingdom Viridiplantae; phylum Streptophyta; class Pinopsida; order Cupressales; family Cupressaceae; genus Sequoia; species Sequoia sempervirens. The sequence continues at coordinate 201,247,822 of VDFB02105785.1, forward strand.
TGGAGATGTGCACAGTAACGTAAAATAGGTCCTAATTATCTCTTGGTTTGAACCACATTTTGATTTTTACTCATCACATATGTCTTGGGAGCCAACTTGTTGTGGCCATTGCATGTTTCATATTACACATTTCATCTTGTTCGACTAAGGATAATTTTTTTGAAGATTGCAAAAAATATAAATGAAAGATCAATTTTGTTACAAAAGGTGTGAGAGTTGTGAGTATGTGAGGAGGTATGCACGAGTGGAAGTGTGTTGAAGATAGCAGAGAAGTATTTTGTATAGAGGTTGTAGCCTCTTTCGGTAATGTTGTAGTCTATAGGGAGTTGTAGCTTCCTTTGGTCGAAGCCATAAATTTTTTCAAGGAGTTATAGCTTCCTTTGGGTTTAGCTCATAAAACTTGTAAATCTTGTTTTTATTTTGAGGTTGGATTTGGACAATAGATCCAAGCAGATTGATCATTGTGGTTTTTCCCTTCTAGGGTTTTCCACATAAATATGGTGTTATGGTTATGTGGTTATGTTTTTAATTGCATATGGGTGATCCCACAATAGTGGTTTACAATTTTGGCCAAACTGGACACTAAAATTATTATTTTTAACTAAATATTCACATTCGAGCACCTATAGCAGCTAAACCATGAGGAATTTGAAGATGATGCAAACTAGAGTCTCATCACATTTTGTTTAGATTCTAAAAATATTTTTTTCAAAATTTTTGGAATTAGATTGCACTTCTTTTCCGTCTCCCATGAAAACTATTTTTTTCATAAAACAACATTTTAAAGTGATGCACACCATATAACACATAACTTCTTTTCCATGAAGGATAAAATTCTAATTCTTTTGAATTTAGATTTGTAACTCGATATCTAGTGCTTCCACTTGGTTAGATAGTTTTTATTGAATATTTTTCTTTAATCAAGTTTCAAAGTCAAACCAATTACAATTCGGACATAGCACAATCAGTTATGTCATTAACTTTTTGTATATACGAAATTCTTTTTTGTTGGATCAAGGACTTCAATATCCGTGCACTCATATTTTCCAAATTTTTTTTTTGATAATCTACTATTTTTCCACATGTGCAAAACAAAGACCTTCATTTTCGATGAAAAACCTATGTTTAATAAAACTATAGAAATAAATACATAATAAAACCAAAACATATTAAAATTATATTCATTGGATAGCTCGTTTCGAGGACTACCTGATTCCAGTTGGGTTTGTGAAGACTCCTCCATTTTTCATGTTCAAACCGAGATTCAAAGTGTAAAAATTTAGATTTTTTTTGTGTTTCAAGGGGAGAATGAGGAATTAGGGGGGTTCATTTGAACCCCTAGGGGTTCGTTCAAACCAGGGTTCATTCGAACCAGGGTTCATTCGAACCAGGGTTCATTCGAACCAGGGTTCATTCGAACCCCCTTCAATATGCATTTTCCTTTTGTTTTTTTGGGCGAGAAATGTGGCCCAAATAATTAAGGGGTTTGGTCGAACCCATTTTGGGTTCGACCGAACTTGTAGGTTCATTCGAACCCCTAAAACCAATTTTTTTGCCATGGGGTCATTTTTTCTCAGTTTTCCTTCCTCCATCAAATTGTAAACCACTATTGTGGCTTCCCCCATATTTTGATTCTTTATCTGTTTTAAGGTAATAGAAAGATTTGGTTGATAAAGTTGAATTGGATTAATTTGTGGGATATATTGATTCACCCCCCTCTCAGTATATCATTCTATTCTAAAATTTGGTATTAGAGTTGAGTTCCTTGGTGCAGCCTAATAGTTGAAGGTAGATCTTGAAATATAACACTTGACACAGAAATAGTCCTCTTCTAAAGAACCGATATTTGATGGAAACACCTATGCCTTCTGGAGTTTAAGGATAAAAGCCTACCTCACCTCACTAGGGTATGATGTTAGGAGGGCTACAAATGATGATTATATTGAACTTGCTCATCCTATTACATATGCTAATATGAAGAAGGCCCATGAAAACAATTCTAATGCAAAGAATGCTATCTTAAGTGGTTTAAAAAATTTAGAATTTATCAAGGTAGTGTAGTGCAAGACAACCAAGGAGATATGGGATAAACTCAAAAATATCTATGATGGAAAATAAAAAGAAAAATTACAATCTTACAAAACAATGTAGTGAAAGGAAATCAAAATTACAATCTTACAAAACAATGTTTGAAAATATGAAAATGAAAGAAAATAAAAATATTGCTAGCTATTTGCTCTAGGTGGATGAAGCAGTTAATGGAATCAGAGGACTAGGTGAAGAAATAACTAATTTGATGGTTCTAAAGAAAGTCTTGAGAACTCTCCCTCACCGGTTTGATTCAATTTTTTTGCTATAATTGGAGAAGCCAAAGACTTGAAGAAACTTACCATGTTAGAGCTAGTTGGGTCTCTCATTGCCTATGAGATGAGAAAGGCAGTTCAAGGTACATACAAAAGAGAACTTTCTTTCAAAGCTATGAAGAAAGTACATCTGGTTCATATAGTGAATCTAAGGATGAAGAAGAAAATTTTATAAAAAGTTGAAGGGATCAGACAAGTATAAAGGTAAGTTACCTTTCAGATGTTTTAAATGTGGAAGAGTTGGTCATTATGCTTCTAAATGTCCTTTTGGAGAAAATGAAAATATCCTAGCAAGGTTTTCAAAAGGAAAAACTTCAAAAGGAACCTCCTTTCCCAAGAATTCTACATCTCCTCAGAAGAAGTAGATCACTACTCATCAAACATATGAAAGACGAAAAATCCATATTCATGGTCATGGTAATCTTTGATGGGTTAGATAATATTGTAGATGAAGAAGAATGTGAAGTTGATTTTGAAGGTGAAATTATTTTCACTCTTGAAGACTTGGAATGTGCAAGGAAAGAGAACAAAGAAAATAAGCCCTAATCAAAGCCAAGACAAATGAATGCACAAAACTTGAAAAAGAAATCCTTTTACTCAAAAAGGAATTGGAAAAATAAAATTTGGATAACCTTGAAGAAACAGATCTTATTCCAATTAGGCCTCAAGGAAGACCTTTCCAAAAAAGAAGATTCTCACAAACAAGTTCAATCATGCATTTTTGGCTATTATTTCATCTGCAATAAGTATGGTCATAAGGCTATGGATTGTAAGTCTGAATGAATAGAAACTTTGTAAGTAGGAATTCTCTTTCTTCACTAGTGGATGTCAATGTGATATGTCAAATTTGCAACAATGTTGGACATATAGAAAGCTATTACAAGAGTAGATTAGTAAAATTAGAAACTCAAATGGCCGATGTTATTGAGCAAGTCAAGGAGAATGACACTTTCAAAAGAAAGGAGACACACAATGAGGTTGAAAATTCAATGGTTGTCCAAACAATATTTCATGCTCAAGGGAAAAGAAATATCTGGGTAATAGACCGTGGATATTCAAGTCACATGACAAATGACAAAAGAAAATTCATCAATCTTGTTAAGTGGAATGGTGAATTAGTCAAGTTTGGACGTGCAATTCATCTATACATATTTGTGGAAAGGGCACCATAAGTATTGATGGAAAATCTAGTACTTGAAAGATGTTCTCTATGTAGAAGGTCTCAAGCATAATCTTCTCAGTGTAAGTCAAATGTGTAGAAGAGGATACAATCTCATATTTCATGATCAAGGGTGTGAAATCAAAAGAGAAAATTCTGGTGAATTGGTGGTAGAAGGATCAATGATAGAAAAAACTTATACAACCTAAAGAGTATTAATGGAAGAAGTTTTCTTCTAGGATAGACAAGTGAATGTTGGCCGTGGCACCAAAGGATGTGAAAAATCAACTTTGATAATCTTGTGAATATTAGCTCCATGCAAGTAGTAAGAGATGTACCAAAGATTATCAAGCCTGTAAGCACCTTGTGTAAAGAATGTCAGACTGGGAAGCAGACAAGGATAATATTTAAGATCAAGGAGTATTCTTTGAGAAGACCATTGGAACTGATTCATATTGATTTGTGCGGACCTACTAGGATAAAGAGTCTCTAAGGTGAAAGGAATTTTATGTTGCTCATTGATGATTTCTCTAGGATGGCATGGGTTACATTGTTAAAACAAAAATCAAAAGCTATGAGTAGATTTAAGATTTTCAAGTCAATGGTTGAAAATGAAATGAATGCTAAAATCAAGTGTTTAAGGTCTGATAGAGGTGGTGAGTTCACATCAAATGAGTTTGAGTAATTTTGTGAAGAACATGGAATAAAGAGGCATCTATCTACACTGCGAGAACTCCTCATCAAAATCGAGTAGTAGAAAGGAATAATAGAACTATTTAGGGGATGTCCAGAACAATGTTGAGTGAAGCCAAGTTGCTTGATGTACATATTGAAAAGAAGTAGTCCATACTGCTATCTATATTCTTAACATAGGACAACTAAGAGTGAACATCACCAAGACTCCTTATGAGCTATGGTATGGAAGACCAACAACTCAAGTACTTCAAAATTTTTGGAAGCAAATGCTACATCAAAAGAGATGAAGAAGGTTTGGGAAAATTTGACCCAAGATCTAATGAAGGAATCTTTCTTGGATACTCAACTAGAAGAAAAGCTTACAAGTGCTACAATAAAAGACTGAGGAAGATAGTTGAAAGTGAAAATGTTAGGGTTGATGAAGAGTCACATCAAATCACACATGAGCAAGAAGACTATTGGTCACATGAACCTACCTACTCTGAAGAAGAAAAAGAAATTGAAGAAAAGGAAGAAACACAAGATAAGATCACCAAGACTCTTGCCAAGTATGTCTAGGAGAATCACTCAGAAGATCAAATAATTGGGGATAAGAATGAAGGAGTGCAGAATAAAATAATATTTGCAAGGTCAAATGAATATGTAAATTTTCTTTAATGTTAAGAATAGAACCTAAATTTTTTTCTAATGCTAGCGAGGATGAAGGATGGATGCAAACTCAATGAAATAAGAACTAAATTAGATAGAGAAAAAATAGACTTTGGAATTGGTGCCAAGGCCTACAAAAAAAAATGTGATAGGGATAAAATGGGTGTTTATAAATAAATTGAATTAAGATGGAGAGGTGGTGAGAAACAAAGAAAGGTTGGTGTGCAAAGGTTATTCACAAGTGGAAGGAATTGACTTTTAGGAGACATTTTCTTTGGTGGAAAGAATGGAAGAAATTGGAATGTTTCTTGCATTTACTATTCACAAGGACTTCAAGGTATATCAAATGGATGTCAAATTTTCTTTCTTGAATGGTGACTTAGAAGAATAAGTTGACGGGTGATCCCACAATACTGGTTTACAATTTTTGGCCAAACTAGACACTGAATTGATTTTTTCTAACTAAATCGTCACTTTTGGGCACCTATAGCGGCTAAACCATGAAGAATTTGAAGATGATGAAAACTAGTGATTTGTGACATTTTTCCTGTAGATTCTAAATATGTTTTTTTCAAAATTTTTGGAATCAAATTGCACTTCTTTTTCCATCTCCTTCGAAAACTAGCTTTTTTTAGTAAACACCATTTTTAAGGAGTGATGCTTACCGTATACAACATATTTTTTTTCCATGAAGGATAAAATTCTATTTTTTTCGAATTTAGATTTGTAACTACAATATCTAGCACTTTCATTTGGTTTCATAGTGTTTTATTGAATATTTTTTCCTTAATCAAGTTTTGAGGTCAAACCGACTACAATTTTGATATAGGCAGACTGTATACAACATGAATTTTTTTGTATGTATCAAAATTCAATTTTTTTTTGTTGGATCAAGGACTTCAATATCTAGTGCACTGATAATTTTGAATTCTTTTTTTTGATAATATTTTATTTTTCCACATGTGTAGAACAAAGAGCTTGATTTTTCGGTGAAAAACCTACATTCACAAGAAATAAAAAATAAATAAAAAATAAAATAAAATTTATTTAAAATTATACTTTTGGGAAGCTTATAATAAGAACTACATGCTTAAAAAAAAAAAAAATGAATTCATTTGATCCCCCAAAAGGTAAATCGAAAGTGGTTTTTTATTAGCATTTTGATAGGTGTAAAGGAGACTCCATTATAGGTATGGTTTAAAACTAGCGGGGTTCTATCCAAGGGGGTTTGATTTGAGGTGGTTCAATCAAACCCTCTTCAATTGGAATCCTTTAAATGGAACTTTTCAGGGCTTAAATCATTATATTTTCTAAAAATATGTGATTTCAACAAAAATTAGGATCTCCCAAAAATTGTAAAGCAATATTGTGGGATCACCCTTACATATAACAACCTAATGGATTTCAGCTATCAAAAGACCCAAACATGGTATGCAAATTTAAGAAGGATTTATATGGTCTCAAAAAAGCCCCTAGGGCTGGGTATGCAAGGTTGGAAAAGTATTTACTCTAGTAGGGCTTCAAGAAAGGTACCACAAATAGCAATCTGTACATCAAAATTGAGGATGAACAAATTCTAATAGTTTTTGTATATGTTGATGATATAATATTTGGTGGCAATGATAAAATTTGAAAGAAGTTTGTATAAGAGATGCAAAAGGAATTTGAAATGTCTATGATAGGTGAGTTATCATTCTTTCTTGAACTCCAAATTGCTCAATTTGATGATGGTATTTTTATCTCTCAAGAAAAGTATGTCAAGGAGAGGTTGAAGAAGCTTGGTATGGAATATTGCAAACTAGTGAGTACTCCTATGGTAGTGGGATGTCATTTGAGCAAAGATGATGAGTCACCTCAAGTTGATTAGACTTTGTATAGGTCTATGATTGGGAGCCTACTATACTTAACAACATCAAGGCCTGACATTATGCAAGTTGTTTGCTTGGTTGCAAGGTTTCAAGCTAATCCAAGAGAAACTCATGTGAAGGTAGTCAAGAGGATTTTTAGATATTTGAAGAGTAATCTAGATGATTAATTGTGGTATCAAAAAAGTGATGGATTTCCCCTGAATGCATATAATGATACAAATTGGGCTGGCAGTGTTGATTATGGAAGAAGTACCAATGGTGGAGCTTTATTTTTGGGAGATAGATTGGCCTCAAGATTTAGTAAGAAGTAGGATTCAATGTTCTTATCAATAACATAAGTTGAGTATATAGCTGCAACATCTAACTACACTTAAGTGTTGTGGATGAAGCAAACATTGAAGGATATCAAGGCAATATATGACGAGCCCATTCCTATTGTATGTGACAATACGAGTACCATAATTATTTCAAAGAATTCAGTGATGCATTATAGAACCAAGAACATATCTATCAGGTATCACTTTTTAAGAGAGAAGGTTCCAAATCAAGAAGTAAAATTGGAATATATACCTACAAAGGATTAGGTTGCATATATCTTTACAAAGGCACTTTCTAAGGACACATTTGAATATCTTAGATATAAGTTAGGGGTTGTTGCCCCTCCTTCTAACTGGATGCATAGATGGTACATATGTCTAGGGGGAGAATTTTAAGACATATCTTTATCCCTGGATCGATGGGGGATACCTCTCAAGGGGAGAAGGTAGAAAGGGAATAAGAAGGATGATAAGGTTTGTGGAGACATGGGGAGCCTGCATGTTATTACAATCATAGAGGAATATCACTGCCCTTTTCCCTTGATGTCAAAGGGGAGAAATTGCATATCAAGTTACTGTTTCAATCAATAGTAGAGGGGGAGATTGTTGCATGTGTTGTCATTGATGTCAATAGAGTGGTATTATGGAAGGTTGCATGTGATGCAAATAGAATGGTGATCATAGATGTCAAAAGGGTAAGTGTTCAAAGGAGTAGTCTAGAGGAGCAAACAAAGGAGTGATGATCAAAAGTTTTGTGTGGTGAAGGACATGGTGATGGAAGTCATGAGCATTTTGTTTGATCAGTATCATATGTTTATAGTTGTACCATATCTTTTGAAGTTCATGAATAGGTGAAAGTTGATAGGTTGAAGTGTATAATGATATGTAGAAGTTATGGTTTCTTGCTGAAAAGAGTTTTAATTGTTGTCTATGGTAGTGTGAATATTGTATTCTCTATCTCTTGATGTAAAGTATTGATGAAATAAAGTACATGGAAGGTTTCATGCAATCAAAGGCTCTAGAAGTTGTACTAAAGAAGCTTAGGAGAATACTCTACATTCCTCTACATTTGAAGATATGGCCTTGCGGTTTAGAATTTAGACAGAGACAGGTGTGAAGTATGTATGTTCCTAATTTCAAAACATAAAATTTACCGTAGAAGATTCTAGAGCTAGCAGAGTGAAGATAGTAGTACTATGTGGTTGCAGTAAAAAAGAGTTAGAGGAATGCTCCACTTTTCTCTACACTTAAAGATGTGATCTTGCAACTTGGAGGATAAGTTCAGATTTTTTGTATATTTTCTTATTTTAATTTTTTGGTGTTGAGGAACCATAGGGTGATACCACAATATTGGTTTACAATTTCTGAGAGATCCTGATTTTTGTTGAAATCACATATTTTTAGAAAATATAATTATTTAAGCCTTAAAAATTTCCATTTAAATGATTCCAATTGAAGAGAGTTTTATCGAACCACCTTAGATCAAACCCCCATGGATAGAACCCCACTAGTTTTAAACCATACCTATAATGGAGTCTCCTTTACACCTATCAAAATCTTAAAAAACCACTTTTGATTTACCTTTTGGGGATCAAATGAATTCATTTAAAATTTATTTTTTTGTAAGTATATAGTCCTTATTATAAGCTTCCCAAAAGTATTTTAGAGTAAATTTAATTTTATTTATTATATTTATTTTTTATTTCTTGTGAATGTAGGTTTTCACGAAAATCAAGTTCTTTATTTTGCACATGTGGAAAAATAGTAGATTATCATTTTTGTTTTGAAAAATATCAATGCACTAGATATTGAAGTCCTTGATCCAACAAAAAAAAAATCGATACATACAAAAAAGTTATGTTGTATACAGTCTGCCTATGTTTGAATTGTAATTGGTTTGACTTTGAAACTTGATTAAGGAAAAAAATCAATAAAACCCTATGAAACCAAATGAAGCGCTAGATATCATAGTTACAAATCTAAATTTGAAACAATTAGAATATTATCCTTCATGGAAAAAAATTATGTTGTATACGGTGAGCATCACTCCTTAAAAATGGTGTTTACTAATTTTTTTTTTCGAAGGAGATGGAAAAAGAAGTGCAATCTAGTTCCAAATTTTTTGAAAAAAATATATTTAGAATCTACAAAAATTTTTCAAAAATTACTAGTTTTCATCATCTTCAAATTTTCCTCATGGTTTAGCCGCTATAGGTGCCCAAAAGTGAAGATTTAGTTAGAAAAAATCAGTTTAGTGTCTAGTTTGGCCAAAAATTATAAACCAGTATTGTGGGATCACCCCACAAGTTTGGTTTTTAATGTTCTATTTCAAGACTATGTTTTTAGGGTTTGCAAGCGATGTTGGGTTTAGTGTTTGTTTATGAGGACGTGGATCCATTAGATGATGATTTTCTTGATATTACCAAGAATGGATTAGTACTTTGAGCCATCACATTTGAGGTTGGTGGCACCAGAGGATGGAGGAATTTCCATCATCTCAAGTTAGCTTCTCACTTTGAGATGGTTCTTTGCATGAGAAGCATTTTTTATTTATTTCTTGCTTTCCTTGTTGATGCTAATGAATTTAAAAAATACATATATTGTGAAGCTTTATTTTTGGAGACATGTAAGGGATTTGGTATTGAACTCAATATGGATTATTGTCCAATGAGTTTATGATATTGTGATAAAGAATTATACCCTTTCAAGGGTCATTAGACAACTTGATGGAGCTTTGTCGCAACTCAATATGGATTGTTGTTGAATAATTCAAGAATCAATGATTTGGGAGTTTAGGAAAATGGTAGTCTAAGAACTTGGGAATTTAGCTTGAAGATACACCCTTCCAAGGGTCACAAGGTAGTTTGATGAAGTTTCACCTAATTCAATATTTGTTTCTTCAAGGAAGATCTTCTCAAGAATGTATATCTATTTTGTAATCAAGAAGCTTTGTTATGTAAGCCTTAAGAGGGGCTCCCTTGGTAAAGTGAATTTCAAGTTTTCAAGGGTAAATTTGTAGGAACCATGTAATAAGGGGGGAATGTTAGCATATTACATTTTTAATGATAGTGGAGGTGCATAATTTAATTGTCATCAGTTAACTATAAACCAACTGCTCTTTCAACCACTCTTTCCTTGTATAAAAATGATAGTTGCACAGTGAATAGATAATCTAGATTTCTCCCTTCAAATGTGTATAATCATAATTATATATTTTCTCTTTCCAGATTTACTAGTTGGTGTGTGTGTGTGACAACACTTAAAATATTGCAAAAAAGTTTAGTAGCCTTTTATAAATATCCCATATTAGTTATTCTAGTCTTAGTTATGTATGATTAAACATTTCTAAATTATAGAATTGTAATTTTTGGTTTTCATTTACATGTATATCTAGTTCTGTTGGTTCTAAATACTTAATGCATCTCCCCCCTCTTTACTATTTATGACTCAATTATCCAATGAAGTAAGCACCAAACCATGTTGGTTCAAGATCAAATACTTTATTTATATAACATCTCTATTCTAGTAAGCTATAGGTTAAATTAGGTTTGTGCATGCCATTCACAATTTAGTAATATAAAATAGGGAAGTATGTTAGTAATAATTAATAGCCATATCCTTATAGAATTTGAACATGTTACCATTATGTAAAAGAATAAATGCATTTTTTTAGGGATCATCATAAAATTGAAATTTGTATGTGCATGTGCAAGGTGTGTTATCATTAATATAAAAGTCTAAAATAGATTATTCATTTTGACCTAATGACAATTATAGGGGTAAATATAAATTTGGGTATTGTTGTAGATTTTTTACAATCATGTTACATTTTATTTGATTTGTAAACCTTTTTAGGTTACCTTTGCCAACACCCTCCTAGATTTAAGCTGAGCCCAAAGAGTAGGAGAGTTTATCCACTCTCTTTGTAGGCCCTTGATCATCCTTAATATATTGATGAATATTTTTTCACCCTCTTGAAAACCCCTTTGGCCTTGATGGTGTGACAATTTTTTATAAGGATTGCAAACCTATAGTTTTGGGACCTAACAAGGCCTATTGTACTAGATGTAACTTTCTTGAACAATACAATTGTGAATGTCCTTTTACTAGTGGTTTTTCTCCCATAAGGGTTTCCTATATAAATTCATGGCTCATGTGTATTTGTGATTTTTTTTGTATCATGTGTTTCTTTTAATGTTTGATTGAATCACATAAAAAGCGTAATTTTGTTTAATCATATAATTTTATAGCATTCCAATATTCTAGTTTGTTAGTCATTTGTATCATAGATTTATTCCCATGAATGCAAAAGGTTTTCAAGTTGGTTGGGATCCCATGTTTACTTCCATCCATCATAGGAAGAGTGATCAAGGATTCAAGGACAAACATCAAGTGGAGCACTCATGCATTGGAGAAAATCGATATTGAGATTAACTTATGTAAATTGGTGACTCACCAATTGTAATATGATATATTGTAATAGGAAGTTGTATCTCATATAATGTAATATGATCAATGTTATGGAAATAATATTTTTGGGTTATGGTTAAGCTTAGATATTGACACAATACTTCTAAGAAGGGACATGAAATGGAACTAAGAGTTTTTTTTAATGTCCCCATAGAAGGATGCTTGAGCAAGACAAAAGATTGTGATGAAGTACATTGTCCTAGCCAACATTACTAGCTTGTCCACTATTATAGTAGTCTAAAAAAATATGCTATTCATCAATGTTGAATGAAATCTAGTTTGGGGGTATGGAACTACCTATTGTGGATTTTGTTAGTTTCTTCTATAAACATTTTCTAATTTGTTTGTGCATGTGGATAACTCTATTTGATTATTTGTTTGTTTAGATGTGATAATTTATTTTCGTTTGAGATTGTTGAAAAGAAATGCCGATAAATATTTTAAAATTTTATAACTTTATTGAATTTAGATTGATTTTAAATTTTGTAAATATAAAACTAATATAATATGAATACAATTAAATGATTGTATCCATTTTGAAATATAAAATTTCAATGAAAAAATACATTCTACTTAAAATTTTACAATTTTATTAAAAAAATATATTATTAAAAAATCCATTCAAATTAAATTTATACTACTTAAAAAACAAAGCCAACCGATGTTGAGCTCAGCTGTTTAGGAAGATTTTTAGAAAAGACAAAATTAGTGTAGCTGTTTACAATGGTTTCGTGATATCTTTGTTAGATCTTGTCTCGCCTTTTTCAACGTATTCCTCAAACAAAAAGACAATTGTCCCGGTTATCAAGGAGGACGTGCAATAAGTTTACAACTGTATAAAATGGCAAGGACCACTTTCTACTACACACGGATTGTTGTATTCTCCAACTAAAACGATACCAACTGTAAAACTAATTTGTTTTCAAGAAATTAAAATTGAACAATGCTGACAATCTCCACGAAGAACAACCAATGTGTGATAAGATTCGTGATAGCTCGTTAGGAAAAGGAAAATTGAGCATTGTTGTTACAGATTCTTTTTGATCTCTCTGTACTACATTGTACAGTGAAAAGACCAATAGACTACCATTTACATGGCCAATTGCTTCAGTCTAGAGTTATTAAATGGGGATTCTAAGCAGAAATTACAATTGTGGCCTCCTTCATTGGACTTGCCTGTGTTTTATTGCTTCACCCAAACAGCCTGCCCCTGGTCTTCTAAAAGTTTACTGACTCACTTAAAGACGTGCATACAATTCATAGACTGCTTAAACTCTTCTATTCTTTATATGACTATACCATGATAAGCCATAGACACCCATTTTGGATTTAGATTTTGGTCTAGAAGTTTCATCTTTTTCACAAGATAAGCGAAGGCTCCTCTCGATTTGGAATCCTCCACCCATTGCCACTTCCCTCTCCAGGTGACAGCAATAGCTTTCGAAAACATTCACTGTCACTTGCAATTTGAAGCCAAGAAGAAAAAGAAACTCCATCTCTAATCTATTCATTTCTTCTGTGCTGAAGCCTCCCACTTTGGCATAGTACGAGTTCTTGTAGTTACTGCACATAAGCAATTGCAAGAATATCATTACTAGCCCAGACTTAAAAGATTGTACATTTAAGATCTAATATGGGCTAAAAGTAAAAACAGCCAGTACCAGTACTAATTCTTGCATGTTAAATAACAAAGATATACTACTGTTTAAGAAAAAGTTTATATAACTGCTGTGTTATAGTCAATATGGATATAGGACAATTCATCGCCAGTAATTCATTGTCAGCAATTCACCACCAGCAATTTATCGTGTGATATATTCATTGTGTATACAATTCATTACCAGCAATTAATCGTTGTGGTATATTCACTGTCTATACATTTTTCAATATTTAAGTGGTCAAGAGCACCTAAAAAAGAAAAAGTACAGAGATTCTATTGAACACATAAAAAGATATACGTGATGAATATATCACATTGATGAATTGTTATTGGTGAATTGTATACACGATGGATATGTCACGGCAATGAATTGCTGATGGTGAATTACTCACGCTCAATTGATAGCGGTGAATTTTCCTGTGTTTAGTGAGAATGTGGGTCTCCATGTAAACATTGTGATCAATGCACCTGCTGTTTACATAGTGACCCAAATTCCTACATAATATAAAGCTGAAAAAGACTTACATGTCTTCGACGAACTTGGAGGCGATCATTACAGTGACAATGATGAGCCGATGGACATTCTGAGAGGTTATTTTGAATTGTGGATGGAATTGACTAAGACGGTCGATATAAGCATATGCCACCACGAATACCGAAGGGCTGCAGCGAATGTATCTGAAAATCCTTTCCAAATAATGTTGTATGCTCATGTCTGGCACCTCCACTCCGGTGAACACCTCGTACTTAGCTGGGCTGAAACTAAGGCCATTTGACACAGACAATCTATCATTCCTCCCCACAACTCTCTCCACAAGAGATGATAAAACCGAGAGCACGCAGGGAACTGAGGCAGGCCATGATTGTTCTACATTGTCAAAAGAATAGAGATCGGATCGAATTCTTCTTGGAGAGATGAGTTGGGTCGTAATACAATCCATTGTCAGAGAAGGTCCTTTCCAACCTCAAAAATTGCAATGGCCAACAGAGTGGATTTGTGTCACTTTGATTTGGAATTGAATCTACACTAAATAAACTAATGAAAATTGAATGAAGAATGTGTTACCTAAGTTTATAGAATGCTGTAAGATATATGTGAAATCCATTGGAAACCTCAAAGAAGTTGTATTCGATCTCTTACATATACAGCTTGTCCACCACTGTCACGTTACAGATGGCTCGCTTTGAGGAAGATTCTTTCTTGTCGGCATGAATGAGAAGCAAAGGAAAATCCCAAGTATTTCTTAATCTGGCAATAATCAGTAAACAATGATTGTTAAATGCAGGGAATATTGTGCGAAAACAGTTAATTTGGTTTCCATTTACCTTGTTGTCGCTGAAAAACGATCAATATATGATGGAATGGTACGCACTCACAGCAAGTATATTTAAAAAGAGCAGAGGAATCTCCATTTTACAACTTTTTCGAGAAAGTCAATGATGACCACCGTAGAAAGCGCCCCACTTCTTTCCGACATTGTAAGAATGCCCTCATTTCCGAGTTTGGTCTAGAGAGTTAAGTTTTCATTGTTTATTTGATTTGTGCAGATGACCCGCAAACGGGCTTAAATTTAATGGTCGACGGTGCATTTCGAGTAATTTATTTCCTAGTGTTATTCATTCGAAGTCGTGTTTGAAATAGTAAGGCATATTTTATTTTCGAAAAAAATATACACATGTATAATCTTATAGGAAATTTAATTAGAATTTGAAGAACAGCGGAGGACTGAGGACTGGCTTAAACATCACACACTAAGCTTTGACTATTTAGGTGGATGTGGCTCATTCCTTTCTCCTGGCGTCCAATACTGTTTGTTTCCGTTCAAAATCATCTGGCCTCCGGTTCTGTCCGTTTCTGTTCAAAGCGTAGTCCCCGTTAACGTTTGGATTTGAACTATTCCCGCGCGTGTGTTCCATCGCATAAAATAAAATAGATGGCAAGGGCCACTCTCGCCTACATCGCCATAAAAATACCTCAACGGCGAGGTATTCTATGATAGTGGCGATGTAGGTGGGAGTGCCCCTTGCCATCCGCTTTATTTTATGCAATGGAAATGGAATGCGCTCACGTGAATAGTTCAAATCCAAATGTTAACTGGGACTACGTTTTGAACAGAAACGAACGAGACCGGAGGCGAGACGGTTTTGAATGGAAATAGACAGTACTGGATGTTAGGAGAAAGGAATGGGCCTACATCCACCTAAGTAGTCAAAGTTTAGTGTGTGATGTTTAAGCCCAACCCTTTGGAACAGGGTATTGATGTCCATCAAAGTCTAATGGAAGCTTGATTATTGTTAAATATCACAGTTGGAAATGCTTTGTTAGACGTGTATGTAAAATGTGGAAGCATAGACAAGGGACATGAACTATTTAACCGAACACCTCAAATAAATCTATCTCATGGAATGTTATGATTGTAGGGCATGCACAAATTGCATTTGTTGAAAAGGATTTAGGAAATTTCAACCAAATGTGATTGGCTGGTATAAAGCCACACTCCACAACTTTTGCCTAGCATCCTCCCAGCCTATGCAAAAATGGGAGCTTTGGAATAGGGTATGGACATCCATCATAAAAGAGGAGTTTTATCAAGTGTTGTAGCTGCAACTGCCCTGTTAGACATGTATACAAAATGTGTAAGCTTAGACAAGGCACATGAACTTTTTGACAGGATGACTGCAAAAATTGTTTGACAGAATGTCATGATTGTAGGATACACAAAATGTGGAAGCATAGACAAAGAACATGAACTGTTTGACATAATGCCTCAATGAAAAATGCTCTCATGGAGCACCATGATTGCAGAATATTAACAAAATGGATTGAAGATCTCTTCTTAGGTGACATGATTGTCCAAATTTGTGTCATCTATGTGACTTAACTCATTCCAACTCAAAAAAAAACACACTAGAATGTTATTGGTAAGAAACCAAAAGCTATCACAATTTGGGACATTGTCAATGATGCAATCTAGTTTGATTTTTTTCTAAAATAGATTTGATAATAATATTTCTATTCAAAAATTAGATTCAACCAAAAAATTTATATCTAAAATAGATCTAGATCCAAAAAAAAAAATGGAATGAGGTACTTATTAACAAAATGTGTAGTAATGTTTAGTGTCAACTTACAAACTTTTTGAAATTATTTGAAAAGTGCAGCATTACCTCCACTTCTATTAACATTAATAATTTTTTGAGAAACTAAATAATAGACTTTTGTAGATCTAAAAGCATTGTTTCTAAAACCATTTATTATTCTTCTAATTAATAATAATTTTCTTATATTTTCTCTACAAGTAGGTTATTAGTACCCTAACATAAGGTTGATTTCTTTCTCAAATAAAAATATATATTTTTTGTCTCATACACAACATAAGGATGACTTGACCTCACATGAATTCAACTATTATTATAGAGAAGAAAATTAAACTACCATATTCTAGCCAATATGAGAATTGACCAAATTGAAAATACTATGGTCTATGACTCATCTTCGAACGTAGAGTATCACAATTTACAAATATCATTTTTATAATGACCACATAGTTTAATTTCATGTACCCTTTCATTAATTGCTAAAGTCTATGCACCATTTAAATCTTCTCAACCAAATGTCTCATTTACTCACCCTACAACTCCACATGGTAAACAATTATGGGAAGCTAGTTTTTAAATCCACTTTTC
This sequence comes from Sequoia sempervirens, assembly GCA_007258455.2. Taxonomy (NCBI): domain Eukaryota; kingdom Viridiplantae; phylum Streptophyta; class Pinopsida; order Cupressales; family Cupressaceae; genus Sequoia; species Sequoia sempervirens. Next base: position 201,264,690 of record VDFB02105785.1, read on the forward strand.
ATCTAAAGATCTTCTATTTAGGATTTTATTAACTCTATAGTACCACCACAACATACCTCTAAATCAATACTAAATGTGAATGATAGTTTTCCCTTACTCACCTCCTTTGGCTGATCATTGGCACATTCCTATTTATGGTCTCTTACTATTTCAATTGTCATCCTACTCTTCTTCTCTACATCCTATTAGAAGGGGTGAGATGGAAATAAATAGAAGGATTTATGTGCTTCCATAAGAAACCTAACCACTCATTCTAGGTCCAATTGACTCCACCTTACTAGCATACATTTTCTCTATGGACTAGCCCAAAGGTGAAAAGGGCCTTCAAAGCTATTTTAGGTGATGATCTTCAAGGTGGAAGCAGGATATTTTACTACTTTTGTATCATCTCAAATTTCCTCTCTAACTATACCAACTTTGGGTAGGATATAGACTTCCCAAATATAATTGCTTATGAGTACATTCAAGATTTTCTACTACCATCAACTATCTATAGTCAAGTTGTCATTACCTATGACAATATATGATGGGTGAGCCTCAAAATATGAGATTTATTCCCTCGTGAAATGATAAATAATTGTCATGTAGCTTCTTATGTTTTCAATACTGTGTTGACTAGTTTGACTAGCAATTTTATAGTAGCTTTCACGCATGCCCTACACTCTCATAGTGGCTAGCCTTGAGTCTTTGTCAACTATGGTCTTAGAGGTCTTAAGGCAACCAAATTCCTATTTTGAAATGCTCCTCCTTGACTCCCTACTACTTCTCCTTCCTCCATGTCCACTTTGAAATTGATGTCTTCTCAACTAACTACAAATACTTCAACTTCTTCCTTAAGTGGCCCTCTCTCTCTCAAACTTGAGCATCTAACCACTACATTTAATTGTATATTTTCATTTCACTTTATTAATATATTTATTATCGATGATCTCTCACCTTCTATCTAAACAAATACTATTTTTAAAATAAATTAAAAAATACATGATGCCCTAGAGGAGAGAATATTTCTTGAGATGATATCATTTTTGAACTTTTTAAATAATTAAAGAAAAGTGTTGAGTTTTGAAAAATAAACTAATATTTTTTATTTAAAATTTTCAAATAACATAAAAAATAAAAATAAAATTACATTCAATTATTTCACATTATTTAAAAATTTAAAATATGTATGCCACTTTCATGTGCTTCAAGTTAAAAAGCTAGACCATAGACTAGTGTTATTCATTTCCTTTATCACAGTGTCCATGGTACTCAAATTTCTTTTTTTTTATTCAAGGGGTAAACGCTTTTGACCAGAGCTATGAACCGAATACAACCATTCAACAATAACACCCCAACGGGGTTTGAACCTTGGTGGCAAGAACAACAATGCCACCTATAAACCATCACACCATGCCAATATTGGCAAGTCCATGGTACTCAAATTTCACCTAGTTGAATTTTCTTAATTTTAAATCAAGTTTTAGTTGATATAACTTGTTCCTTAAATGATAACAATGGAGGTGTTAGAGTTTATTGTCTTCTTGAATAATAGTTGTACCACACAATCTTGGAGTAGATTGGCAACTCACTTTAAAATTTTAAAATATTAAATGAATTAATTATGTAGGGAGATTCTAGGGTTTATGCTAGTGTATGTATAAGAATATATTTGTCCAAACCCTTCTTAAATGTAATTCTACTAGAATATAATATAGGGAAGTAGAATTTTTTGATAGGAACTGAGGTTAGTCCAATCTTTTGTAGGTAGTATAAATAAAATTTCATTAAACAAAAAATATAGATAGAATATCCCTTAAATTATTATGAAATTGGTTAGAAAATCATTATTTGAGCCTAAGGAATCCTTAAATAAAAAATAACATGTTCACAATATTAAAGGAAATGGGTATATTTTAGCTACCCTATCAACACTAGTTGATCCATTTCCACTAAAATGACTTTCTCTCCTAGTTTGGTGGAAAAACTAAAGAAATTCCACTTTGAAACTAAAAATAAAATCATTAGAAATAAGTCCAATGGCTTAGAATCATATGAGGACTACCTGAAGGTACAAGATGAAGAAACCAAATTATTGGTTTTAATGGATTTTTTTATCAATACTATATAATATGAGACACAAAAGGCCAAGCTAACCATAACCCCAAAATAAGAATGGGTTGTAAGATAGTTCACGAAGTCAAGATTGAAGAGATCAAATCTAGTTCTCAATCTACACTAAATTTTGTTAAGCAAAAATCAAAGTAGGGGGAAGCACCCCCACCACTACAATGACAATATTAACTTAGAATGTTATGGGCCTCGATGCACCTAACAAAAATAATGCAAGATCATGCCTAGGCAATATGGTAATCTTGAATCATTATGAAAAAGTGGATATTTTTACTTGAGTTCAATTGTTTGTTTGTTTGTTAGTTGTAGTTAGTAGTCTATGATGTAGAAATCTACCACATTTCCTTAGAACTTTAGGTTGTCTTCTACAGTTTTTAGAGTAGCTTAAGTTATTATTTTTTAGTGTCATTCAAATTTGAGAATAATTTAATCAGAAAAAATAGTAAACTAACTTTTGAGAACATCTATTAGGTGGAAAAATGTGCATAGTTGGGATTATTTTCATACGTAGCAAGTGATTTAAAGTTTGGAATAATAGAAGATAAAGATTAATCAAACCCTCGAGGACAAGTGTTGAGCACCACATGGAGTTTTGTCCATTGTTTTCTTTTTAGGGTAAAAAGAAGAATATATTAATGAGAGCTTAAGTACATGACTCAAAGTACCAAAGGGACTTCCAAATGGTCATTACCATCTTAATAAAAAGATAAAGGATAATCCACAAAATATCTCTACAAAACCAAACCCCCAAGACAAAAACTTACCAATATCTCCAAAGGGCATGTGACATAGCCCAACAAGAATCCTCAAAATCAACTTATCTTGTCATCATCAATAATTCGTTGAAGTAGAAGGAAACAGTCCTGAGAAAAATTTCTCCAATTCTCCATCATCCAACCATTCTCTTCCTTAGAGGCCCATTTGGCCAAATAGTCCACAACCTTATTCCACTCTTTCGGAACATGAATAAAGGAAATCACTTCAAAATTAGAAGCTATTTAGGAAGAATATATTTCATCACCCATTCTAACCTCCAAGCACATTTATTAGAAGAGTTTTCTCCTTTGTTTAGCCCTTTGAATTTGATTATATTATTTTTGGTTGATGGCATTTTACATGTGGTGTTAGGCCTTATGCTATGTTGTGGCTAGTATTGATCAAATTGGATTTTTTTAATGCTATGTATACTATTTTTTGGCTTGAATGAAGGTAAGAAAAGAGGTAAAGGAAGAAAAAAAGACGTAGAATGGAAGAAGAGAGACTATTTGGTTTTGGATGGAGATTGTGAGTATAGAACAAGGAGTAGTGAGTATGGATAATTTGGAGTCTATAGAAGTGGTAGAAAATTTTGGGCTAAGGTGGATGAAGTAGTCACACCCATATAAGACTGGATGGTTGCAGTAGTGAGATAAGGCACTATAGAAGAAAATTATTTGGTGACATTCAACATTGAAGCATATTATGATGAGGTTTTATGTAACATTGTATTGATGGCTTTGTGTCATGTATGATGAGAGGGATAAAACATAAAAATTACAAAAATATGTCTAAAGATATGAGTTGATGGCCCTAAGGGTGAGTGAGGGACAATTTTACAGTGATGCAATGGTGTGTGCTGGAAAGGAGTGATATGCATTGATTCCAAGGATATGTGCTACTATTGGATAACCAAAAAATAATGTAAATGCAAAAGAAGTACTATTGATAAGGGAATGTGATGATAGAAGTCTCAACCAAAGGACATGGTAGATAAATAACATGATAATAAGTTTCATTGAGGAACATGCAATAGTAAAGAATGTAGTAATATAAGATTGTATGCAACAAAAAAAGAGGGTAATTAAAGTTAGAGATACAAAAGATTGTGATGAAGTACAAGAAATAGAAAAATAATATAGAAGATGATTGATAGAATCAAATTTCAAATACTACCACAAAAATTAGTGCATAGGGTGGATTGCTTAAGGTATACCTATTCAGATGTGAAATTCCTAGCTAGGGGTATCTTTTATTAGAAAATGAGATTCATTTTTTTTTATCAACTCCAAGTGTGTGATGTGGGACATCCTTAGGTAGTGTGGTAATCATACACCATTCTAGAAAAAGTGTTTTAGTTTAGTTATTTGTTTCTCTATTAGTTTGTAGATATTAGTTTGTGATGAATAAATTTGTTGTATTTAATTATAATTTCAAATTGGATTGTAAAGTTTTAGGATTATTCATATTTTTAATTTTTGAGTTTCATGTTAATATCTAACAATAATGAGAAAAAGATAGTAAATTGGTACAAGAGTGTCTACTAGGTGGATAGTTGTGGAAAATTAGGATTGTTTTCATGTGGGGCAAGTTATTTAGTGTTTACACCAACAAATATTTTTGTCAGTATGTATTGAACCATTGACAATGAGTGTTGAGGATCATGAGGATGTTTATCCACCCTTTTTCCACTTAAATTTATATTTTTTCTATTTATAGTTGATGACCTATTACATGTGGTATTGGAATTTTTTCTATCTTATGGCCAACACAGATCATTAGAAAAATTTGTGGATGTTATAAATATTGAGTTTTGGATCAAATAAAGGTACATGAAGAGGTAATAGAAGAAGTCAAGAGGTAAAACATATGTAGAGTGCAATCCAAAGGGAAATAATAATACAACATAGTGGAGGTAATTAGACTAGTGTTTATGAGGTCATATTTTAGTGTGATCTATGTTTGAATTTTCATAGTAAGTGTAATAAATGGATATTCCCTAGCATGTAAGAGAGCCTGCTACAAAAAAGTGAGAAGTTGTAATCATGGTGATAATCAAATAAACTTTAAAAATAAATAATATTTTTTTATGAGATCTTTGTGTTGTGTGTGTATTTTGATGTTAGTTTGGATGGTCAAATATTCCTTCATTGGACCCAAGTTTTATGATGACTATATCAAAAATCCACTTGGTAAAGTATTTCTTAGATATATGGAAACTAGACATCATCCTTTTACAAAAAAACTAAAATCAATTCTAAAGAGGAAAATAAGCTACAAAATAAGCTTGAATGAATGCCTCATATATCAAAGCAAAAGGTGCCTCTAATGGTTTCCAAATCTTATCAAAACAGGTAGATTAAACCAAATAACCAATTGGAAACTCTTTTAGGAAATTATCATTGTCTCCAAACTATAAGTTTTTATTTTCACCAAATATTGACTTAATTGTTCCACCCTTAGGAGATAACTATGGGAGATAATTTATTACTTCATAAAACCCATCATAAATTAATTATACATGGTATGTGAATATTTTACTACAATATTAACCTCAAATGACAAACTGGTAGGTATAACAAGGTCCACTTAGTCACAAATTGATTTTAGTTCCTTTATCTAAATTAATACACTCTTATATTTAACGCATAGGACTGGACACTCACATGGACAAACAAAAGGCCAAGTTTAAGAAAAATAGTAAAGATATTGGATATATTTTTTATCTTTCCCAAATGGATTGAGTATAAAGATTCCATAAAATGTGAAATAGTCATATGCTTGGGGTTAGATCACTTTTTGTTGACTTTACAAGTCACGAAAGATCATCTAAACCCCAAATGCACCTTCATCTTAAAATATGTAGTTTTTAGATTAATAATTCATAGATATTGTTAAAAAATGGGAAAGTGAGCTTCTAAAAGTAAGAAGTGCCAAGATGTATTATCTAGTAAAAACTCATAGTCCTAAAATATTTTTAGTAGTTTATTTACATACTTACTTTAAGTAATGAAATTATTTCCATCTTATCTCCATACTTCAATTCCTAAAGAACATTACATTTTTCCAAGATCCTTAATTTCAAATATTTGTGGCAAATCTCTTTTGATTGCATCAATCAACTCTATAACACTTCCTACTTAACTTTGATTGCTCTGCTAAGTTTAACAAAAGTCAGGAAAGTGGGGATGGTCTAATAAGGGATGATAGGGGTTAGGTGATTGGTTCCTATGTTGAGAACCTAATGATTCAATCATGTAACTTTATTGAAGTAGTTGAGCTATCCTCCAAGGTGTCTTATTGGTTGTGAGGAAAGGAATAAGAAAATTATATTTAGAAGATGACTCCAAGAATATGATTGATATGATAAGCTCTAAGGCCATCCCTTGCTATTCCTCTAAAGATTTAATTGAAGATATACAACTTAATTTGATTAACTTTGATGACATAAAAGTTCAACATGTATATAGGGAGGGAAATTACTCGGTTGATGCTCTCACCAACCTAGGAACTCAAATTAATGGTTTCCTAATTTAGAATGATTTCATGTCACTCCTAATAACATTGGTCTCCAAGTGAAAAATGAGGCATAAACTAATAGTTATTTATTTTTTAGAGAACATCATTAATGGTCTCCTCAACATGTGTGGTAGCTCTCTAGAGAATTAATAATAATGGAATTAAGAAGGGAAACAATATCTTTACTCCCTCATTTAATCTCTATATCCTTACTTTAGTTGTAAAGCTTGATATCCCTCATAGTTTTTCTAGTCCTCCATGTTTATGTGTTTTTAGTTGTTACCTCTCCTTAATCATGGGTGGAGACCTACTTTAGATAGAGTCATCTAATTGTGAGAATGCCAAAAATAACAAGGAGGTTTGGGGTATTTTGTAGAGGAGAACCTCACTTTGTATTTGGAGGCCATGAATATATTTGACATCATCATCTCCACCAATTTTACCAACTCTTGGAAGGCATGCATGGTCTATGTACAGGGAATTTTAATTCATATCTTTGAAGAGGTGATTGTTGCTATGATGTGACATTTCTTTTCATGTCATTAAGGAGATGATTGTTACTACCATGAGGATTCTTCAGGATGGTGTTCATATCCCTAAGAAGGTTAAGGGTAATTCTCAAGAAGCCATGAAAATGTTTTTGAATAGAGGAGAAAAAATCAATTGACTATAAAATAGTTTCAATAGGGGAGAGCTCCTTGATGTTTGGAGGAGGGTGGTTGATGTTCTTAAATGCAATACATTACATTAGAGGGAAGGTAGAAAAAATTCCCTTCATAGCTCTTTCCTATGATTAATCATTTGTGCCATAATGTGAGGATGAATTTTTCTTTTTGAATTTACTCTTCTTCGGAAGAATATTTGCATAAAGTTTTCTTGGGTGGAAGAGAGTTACCCCTAAAAATTAGAGGCTTATATATTGTATTTATCGCTTTCATCTTGCCAAAACCTTGGTCCCTCCTATTTCCATGGGTTTGTAACCCTTCTCTTATCCATTTTAAGGAGGTTCTTGCTGCCAAAAGTCCCAAAATTGTCAAACCTCCCCCTCTACTAATCCTTGCTCCATGTTGGTTGAAAAGTAGGATAGTGAATACATCGATCAGTAAAACATACAAGAAAAACTTGTAGATTATAATATTGTAAATATCTGATCTAGAATAGGGGTATCATAGATAGGTCATGTCCCATCCCATAGATGTATGTATAAAGAATATATGAATGATAGAATGTAAGAGATAGATATAACATGTAGGTAATAGATGTATAAGGAGAATTATATACATTGAAGAACATATGTATAAAGGACTAACCAAGAGTATAGGAGAAGATATAATAATGTATTATTTTTTGTTTGATTAATACAATACCAAAATTCTATCTATATAATATTATCTATTTTTCTATGAATATATAAGGAGTTAATCATATGTCTAGTCCTATTGGTGTTCACCATTATATGAGTGAGTCTGAGGTATAAACTAAAGCACTTAGAAAATACTTGGGGCTCATAAGTTTGGTTTGTGTTTCCTTAGAATTCTTTGTAACATTGTTTCCATTGTCGAGACCCTCATTAGGTGATATAAAGGACAAAACACCCAAAATTTTTAAATTTTAAAAACTAGAGAATAAGGATAATCAATGAAGATATGAAGGTTTGACGATCCATTTGCTTGGCTCTTACCTTGTGAGAGGGGGGTTAGGAACCAAGGGAATGGATAATGGAAAGTGGGAAGATTCTAGAAGGGATGTCTAAAGAGATGTGACTCCTAAAGGAAAAATGCTAAATAACTACCATGGGAAATGATATAAGGATTAATGGAAATCCAATCAATCACACCCATGACAAAAGGAGATAAGACAACCATAAGAAAGACTAGAGAAAAAATTGAATTAGTAAGAAAAGTAAACATGGCTAGCCAAAATGCAGAAGAGAAAAGATAACAACAAAGGATTGAAAGAGAAGAAAGGCACCACAAAAGGATAGAAATTTCAGAGAAGATGAGAGGTGAGCGTGCCAATGAGGGTGCTATTGAGTGCGCAACAAGGGTTTCTACCAAGGAAAAAGGAAAAGATAATAAAAAAGAGAAATGGGAAAATTTGGAAATGTTACACCCCGTTTCATAGTTACCGAATTACTTTTACCAGATGTCATGAGTGAAAACATTGATGAATGTAAATTGTGACTTTATATGTTTGTTATGTAATGAAACATGGGAATAGCAATAGGATAATATTGATTTCAAAAGAATGAATATGTTTTAGTGAAATGACATGAAAGAATATGTATTGAAATGTGAATGTATTCGAATGCTTTGTTGATCCAAATGTTTTATGATGAAAATGGATTTACTATGATCGTCTAACTACCTTGGTGTTGTACTAAGCTGAATGTAGGAACAAATCGAGCCTTCAAAAGGGAGGGGAAGTATCATTCATGAGAAGTAATTGGTTGGGTAACCCTTAATAAGACCTAACTGAGCTTTCACACACTCACTTTTAGTTGGTCGAGTCAAGTTAGTAGCTTGGGAATTGGTATGTTATCTTTAGTCTTGTTTAATGCACATAATTTTGAAAAGTTTATGTTCTTGTTTGTGACTGTCCCTATTTTGGGTGTTATGTGATTGAATCTCTTTATAAAGTGAGAGTTTTCTTTGTATGTTCATATTTGTCGATGAAGTATATACACTTCATGTATATACGTCGAGTAATGAAAATGTGGTTATATGTGTTTAAATATAAGAATCAAAGTAATGATATATGTGTAATATATGTATATGTGTGTGTGTGTGAAGTACGTAATGGAAACATACATACACATAATTATATAAGTGTATATATGTACATCATTATTATTGAATTGCACATAAATATATATGTCATTTAATATAATTATTGTAATAACTATATATATACATATGATATATATATATATATATATATATATATATATATATACATATACATATGATATATATATATATATATATATATATATATACATACATATGATATATATATATATATACATATACATATGATATATATATACATATACATATGATATATATATATATATATACATATACATATGATATATATATATATATACATATACATATGATATATATATATATATATATACATATACATATGATATATATATATATATATACATATACATATGATATATATATATATATACATATACATATGATATATATATATATACATATACATATGATATATATAGTACATATATATATATATATATATATATATATATACATATGATATATATATATATATATACATATATACATATATATGATATATATATATATATACATATACATATGATATATATATATATATATATATATATATATATATATACATATACATATGATATATATATATATATATACATATATACATATATATAAATATAATTATTGGTTAAATATTTATGCATATCTATTTGAATAGCCATTATACGCATTTAATTATCATTTGAATAAAATACTATATGTATATACATATATATATTATATACTATGAATCGATTGACATATTGTGGATCAAATATTGTGATATAAACCGATTGATATACATATGTGCCAAGCCTAGGCACATGGTATAAAATGTTGCCTTTTATATAATACAATGGTTGTGTAAATGTTTAAAGCACTGGAGTATAAGGGGAGGAGTTAGCACATATATAATAACTGGTTCATAGATTTAAAGCACATGAAAAAAATACAAAAGCACTTAAAACCCATAAGGATAATTAAGGAAACATTATAACGTGCTATATAAGGTAATGACAACACATGAAATAAGAGAAGTGGGGCAACACTATAGCCATTTGATATGAAACATCAAGCTTACAATTAGAACACAATATATATGGGGAAAGATGTAAGACTCATTCAAGAGTTTATAAAATATATTTAAAGTGCATTTAAACACATTTGACTTGGTCATAAAATAGTAAACACAAAAAGCATGAAAGAAGGTTTAGGTGGTGCCAAATTATGAAAACTGCATTGCATTAGAAGTTTAATTTGTAAAGATGTATCTAGCAATGGAAGACAAAGTAAAATGGAGAACAAGTCAAGAAGAAGCTGGCATGATTTGAGTCGACCTATTTTATCATTCACCTTGCATTTCTAAAACACATTCTTGTTGTCTATGCATTAAGCGACCCATTGTTTTGTTTTGTTGAGTATTGGGTTTTAATGCCGCCACCCATTGAGATTAGTTGTTGAGTCGATCTTAAGAGCTAAGAAGTGTCATTTAGCATAACTTTCTTGTAAGCAGAAAAGTCTCATAGTTTTGTATAAATAGGGGAGAGGATTACCTCATCTGGACCCATAATTCACTTGCATTATGCTGCTTTTTATCTGAGATATTATTGTTTGAGCTGATCTAGTTTGGTTGTGAGGAAAGATGAGAGAGTTATTAAGAGAATTTCTATGAGTGGATTTGGAGAATTATAGAAGAGTTTTATTTCAAAGCTGTAAGCTATTTTGTGGAGGCTAGGATTGGAAACTAGCTAGATCTTGATCAGAGCTTATACTTACAGGCATGCTGTATCTTACTCCCTCATGCTTGTTTGACTTTGGAACATTTTTGTGATACTCAAATGTTTTAGATATTACTAGCTTTGATGGAGCCTATCTATTAGGTTGATGCTTTTATATATCCTATATGGGATTTTACATAGTGTGTTTCTTTATGAACTTTATGTAACTAGTCTATACCATATGCATAATGAAATGAGAGAAATAGATTACATCAACAACTTGGGGGGAGTAACGTGTATTTGATTGTTTATTATGCTAGGTAAACCCTAGGGATTAATGAGGTTAGCAAACACAACAACACAATTGGTATGAAGACTTGTCATCATGGATAGAAAGAGATGACATGCAAACCATATTGTTCTAGTCTGTACTTGAATGACCACTTGATCAATGCTTAATTTGATTATTGATTGATACCATAGCACAAAGAGAGAGATTAACCTACATGAGCAGATGGATTAATGATTTTTGATTATATTTGGGGAATAGGGTATACCAAGATTGAGATTTACCCATGTGATTAAGTTGATCACTTGAATTTGTGAAATTACTATTGATTAGAGCCATAGGTGGGAATACTCTACTAAGTTGGAATTGTTACTTGATTGGTTGTTTTATACTCTTGAAATGAAGTAATTTTATTGACATGAATGTACTTTTTGAATAGCCTTTTTAATTGATGAAATTATATTCTTGAATTAAGAGTCCTTTATGGTTGAGACTATACTTTTGATCGAGTCATTTATTGACTTGATTATTATTTTGTCTGAGGCCACTTATTTTTGAGGTCGTACCTTTGAACTAAGGTCATATATTAACAAGGATATACTTTTGAATCATTTGTTGATGTGATATGTTCCCGAGTGGAGTCATTTTATGATAAGTATTTATTCTATGATTAAAGGAAGCTTATGTAGATATACTATAGATTATGAAGTTATTCATAAGATAGAACCATGGGAAGTTCATAGGTTGTTCCTAGGGTTAAATATTACCTTAAGAAGGGAATTACCTATGCATAGTATATTATAAAGGAAATAGGTTGTTCCTGGGGTTAAAGATTACCTTAAGAAGGGAATTGCCTATGCATAGTATAAGAATGGTCAATAACCAAATCAAGCTAGGGTAGTGGGTGAAGAGATGGCTTTTTTATATAAAACTTTGGCCAACGTAGTGTAATTATCCATTGTTTACACTATCAGTTCATTATGATCCACTAAACAATCTAGTCTGAGATTTTCATACTTGTAGTTGTAGCTATGGTATGATTAAGTTCTAGTTTGCTAGGACACAACACTAAGCTCAGGAAGGCTATTTGTTATGGGGTTTTCCAACCAATCTCTTCATCAAATGGTAGGGCCATCTTGCCATATGTGGCAGATGTGTAGGGGACCACATTTAAGTCCATGGTTGATAGAAAAGCGCTTAAGTGATGCTTCTCCTCATTAGTTGGTAGTCGAGATTTAAGGTCCACCATTTGTATCTATTGCTTATGAAACTCAATTGAGCTATGTATGTATCTTTGTATCCATTCTATAGAAGTTTGTAAATTGTAACATGTTATATATTAAAAATGAAATCAATATTTTTGAAAGTTTGTAACTTTTTATTGAGATGAAATGAGAAATTTGGAATATTGTTATATCAAATGGGCACAATATCTTCTTGTTGAAAAGAAAAGATATATTGCTATGTGATGGCATCATAAATTATTGAAATCACTTGTAGTTAAAACATTGAAAATTCTTTGGAATAGAGCAACGAGGTTGTTATAGGAAAGATTAGAAAATTGTTGGAAAAAGTGGGAGAACCCATAACTAGTTTAAAGAAAAATATTCACAATTATGAGGGATATAGAAAATTGCTATTAGGACCGTGTACAATAAGAAAAAAAATCCATTATTACCACAAACTTTTGGAAGTCCGATGATCAGGTCAGACATGATCAAACCTTACCATCAACTTGAATAATAGATTTGCAATTTTTTTGAAAACTCTAGAAAAGTACCCATTAATTCAAGAGGAATATTTAGAAGAATTAGTCAAAACAAGTATAAGGAAGTTAAAATAAGAAAAAAAAGAGAGAATAGATTCAATTTAGGAAAATAGTTATGTTTACAACCAAATCAAATAACAATAAAAAATAAGAAAATGAAAAGATATTTTGAAGAGTCACAACCCTTGACCACGATCCATTCCCTCAACCATATAAGAGTTGAAGAAATTTAAAAGAAGAGACACAAGAAGACAAAAAAAAGAGAGGAGGAAACAAAGTAGAGTAGTAAGAAATAATTGGGAGAGAATACTTTGACATAAAATTAGCAAGAAACAAAGGTAGAGAGAAAAAACCTTATACTGTTAGAAAGACAAAGAAAGAGAAGAAATACAAACCTAGTCCAAAAGTTCAAAAAGTTGGAATAGGAGAAAGAAAAGACAAGATGGAATCCATAATCAAGATCACAATATTTGGGAAAGATACAACAAAAGCCACATAACACATATATTTGCTAGAACACCCATGGGAAAGGAAAGAAAGACAAGATATAGATGAAGATAAACCAAAATTACTTGACTTTTTATCCTCACTCACAAAAGAGATATTAGGTTGGTATCAGAATACCTATCCTAAACATGGGAAAAGCTGGAATGAAGTAAAACAAGATTTTTTAGCTAACTTTGACATAGTAGTCATTCCAACATAAAGTGTATGTAAAATGAGATATTTAGTATAGAGGGAAGATGAATTAGTAAAAGAATATGATAGAAAATTCAAAGAAGTTTTCCACAAGCTAGAAGAATGACAAAAAGAAAAAAGATAGAATGGTTTATTTCTGGACTTTAAAAAGACATAAGAGCAACTTTGGATGGAAAATATTCAATACATACAAATTTAATAACCATGGCATACTGCATTGAAGCTCAAACATGGTACATTCCTTAGAAGGATGATATAAAGGAGAATATTGAGAAATTACAACTTGTTGTAGAACAACTAATGATATAAAATTTAGTCTTAGCAAGAGGAGAAACAAAGAAAACCAAAGAAATTTGGTGCATGTACTGCTCACGAGAAGGTCGCCTCCAAAATGACTACCCTAAGGTGCAAGGAGAGAGAACCACTATCACACTACATGTATAAATAAAGACATGTGTTAGAGATCTCTGTTGCATATGAATAGTGTATTGATTTGAATTTGATAGGGACATGTGATTTCCTAAGAGTGAATAGGCTTCCTACCTTACTGATTCTTTAGAACATGGATCATAAATGTAAAGTATTGGTTGTGAAAATAAAATTAAAAACTTATCTCCATGTTTTTCGTGTGACTATTATGATTTTGAGATGAATTTGATCCTTTGTGTCAATGAGGCTAAAATATTTATAAAAAAATAAACATCAAACACAATATCCCCTATGGTGGGCCTATAGCTCCACTAGATAATACATGTTTGAATTATTATTGAGGTAGACATAATCTTATCTTTGAAAGTGATATGGAGTTTGAAGATATTAAGAAGGACCAACTCAAGGAACAATTATATTTGAGGAAGGAGATCAACTACTTTGTTATCAATACAACCTTGTTAGCATATCCCATGCCCTTGCCTTCTATCTATTCAATTCTTTTGTATTGGAGCTAGGGTTTGATCCTAATGAGGTAGAACATGTATGTGTCAAGCTTGATAAATATAAGACAATGTATGGTTGTAACATTATTGAGGTGAGATATTACAAATAAGATGGGAGAGATAAATCTATCAATTGTAGTAATCCATAGGTTCACATATGATGATAAATGGAGATGTACACCATGGGAGGAAAATGTGATATCCATAGAAGACATTAGTTCACATATAGATGCAATAAAATTCAATGAAGTAAATGTGATATCTATTTTAGCAATCATTAGGTTCCCATATAATGATAAATTGATATGTGCACCATGGGAATAAAATGTGATATCCATGGAAGACATTAGTACACATATTTTCTTTGTACACTTAGGCCTCATTTTTCCCATTAGTTATACCTAATCTAAGATATCCTCAATGGGTCACTTTGATTAATTATGTTCTATGTTAAATTGTAATAGATTCCTCCATGCCTATATTATTTTCCCAAGGTGAAGAACCCCGAAATTTTTCTCATTATATGCCTTATGTGATCTTGTGTGCAAAAATGTCAAAGATTTTAGAGGTTCAAGAAAATATTGAACTTTTGACCAAGTTTAAAAGTTGTCCAAATTTTCAACATGAAAGAAACAAAACTCTCTAAGTGTTGTTTTGGAAATTTTATGGGTTCAATAACCTCTTGAACCTTCAACAAGGTTGAAAGGAATGAAAAATATTTGACATGCGAGTGAAGAAGGCAAGGAGAGGAGAGACTTTATATTGGTGAGTTCACATGTTCTTGAACTCATTAAATCACTAACACGGTTCAAATATGGAGGAAATCAATGAAAAATAAATAAATTGGTTAATATTTTCATAGCTTTAGACTTAGTTTTCCTAATATGCATTCCCCTAGGCTTATTTTTTTATTTTCTTTCATTTTTTTCAAAATTTTAGACTTCCTTCTACCTTTATGCCACCCACCTAAAGTCCAATTTTTTTTAATATACCTATCAACCTATTCTTTTTTTTCTTCTCGAGTGCCCTCCCCTTCACATTGGTACTTGTCACAAGGTACACCCAACTATTGTTCCCTGACATTCCAAAAAAAACTTCTTTTTATATTTCTCTTTTAGACCTCTTCCATTTCACATACCTCATCGATATGAGTTCCATTCCACCTTAGATTCCCCTTGACCCTAACAATTTAATGCCCATGCACTTTTTACCATTTGACTCTACCTACCTCCTTATACATCAAAGAAACCACCTTTTGAATAGGGCTAATATCATAACACCTAAAATTAGGGTTTCTCTTATGCAAACACAACTTTTCACTAAAGGTATGTGTATTTTCTTGTTGTTCAAGTAATGATAGTTAGGAAATGAATTAGCAACCCTAAAATCAATCTATTTATGCTTTATAATTGTAAGATAAAATCAAGTGACATCTAAAAAATATATTTTATTTGTGCTAGTGTAGATTCATGATGAAAAATGATAGGATTAGCTTATATTATGTTTAATGTGGCTATTAAGTTTTTGTAGCCTATTTTCTTCATGCCATCACTTGGTGATGTATCTATAGTGGATTTCCAAGGCATCACCATGTACCATTTCATGCCATATCTAGAGGTGTAAGTACAAGAAATGAATGCATAATTTGTAGGTTTAGGTAGAGTACCTCCATGATGCCCATGCAAATTTGAACATATTTCCTAATAGTTTTAACTTGTTTTTGGAATATGAATATTAGAGGATCGATGATTACAACTAGAGAGTGATGTATTTTCAAACAAAATTAGAATAAATTGTCATCTCAAGGATTTTTTGGTGATGGACAATAGAATAACACATCTACATAAACTAGTTAGTTGTTCATACCTAAGGTTGGTCCCTGAACTAATTTTCTAGTCTAGTAAAATTTATAGGTTATTATAGGGTATCAAACAATACATGTCTAAATTATAAACAAATGGATATGATTTGTAATAACATAGGAAGGATTTTTGTATAGAAAATATTTGTAATAGATGTCTCCATTATTATTTATGGTGATTCAAGGAAATACGTATAATCACAGTTATATATTTTCTCTTACCACATTTACTAGTTGGTGTGCGTGTGTGTGTGACAAAAATTAATATATTGCAATTTTTTAGTAACCTTTTATTTATCCCATATTGGTTATTATAGTCTTAGTTATGTATAATTAAGCATTTCTAAATTATAGAACTTTAATTTTTGGTTTTCATTTACATGTATATCTATTTTTTTAATTCTAAATACTTAATATATTTCCCTCCTCTTTATTATTTATGACTCAATTATCCAATGAATTAAGCACCAAACCATTTTGGCTCAAGTTCAAATACCTTATTTAAATAACATCTCTAAATTCTAGTAAGCTATACGTTAGAATAGCTTTATGCACGCCATTCACAATTTAGTAATATAAAGAAGGGAACTATTTTAAGAAAAAATAATGGCCATATCCTTAAATAGAATTTGAACATGTTACCATTGTGTAAAAAAACAAATGAAAACATTTTTGGGGATCATATTAAAATTGAAATTCATAGGCGCATGTGCAAGGCGTGTTATCATGTATATATAGAAGTCTAAAATAGCTAATTCATTTTGACCTAGTGACAATTATAGGGGTCAAATATAAATTTGGATATAGTTGTAGATTTGTTAAAATCACGTTACATTTTATTTGATTTGTAAACCTTTTTAGGTTACCTTTGCAAACACCCTCCTAGATTTAAGCTGCTTGCCCAAAGAGTAGGAGAGTTTATCCACTCTCTTTGTAGGCCCTTGATCCTCCTCAATGTATTGATGAATATTTGTTTCACCCTCTTGAAAACCCCTTTGGTCTCAAGGGTGTGATTTTTTTTTTTAGGATTGTAGACCTATAGTTTTGGGACCTAACAAGGCCTATTGTATTAAATGCAACTTTCTTGAATAATACAATTGTGAATTTCCTTTTACTAGTAATTTTACTTCCATTAGGGTTTCCTATATAAATTCATGTCTCATGTGTATTTGTGAATTATTTTTTCTTCATATTTTTCTTTTAATGTTTGATTGAATCACATATAAAGATTTTTTTCGTTTAATCATATAATTTTATGGCATTCCAATATTCTAGTTTTCAAGTTGGTTGGGATCATCATGCTTAATTTCATCCATCCTAGGAATAATGATCAAGCTTTCAAGGATGAAAATCAAGTGGAGCACTCATGCGTTGGATAAAATTGATATTGAGATTAAGTTATGTAAATTGGTGACTCACCAATTACAATATGATATATTATAATTAGAACTTGTATCTCGTATCTAGTGTAATATGATTAATGTTATAGGAATATTTTTTTGGGGTTATGGTTATTGGATATTGATAGAAATACTTCTAAGAAGTGACATGAAGTGGAACTAAGAGTTTGTTTTAATGCCCCCATAGAAGTATGCTTGAGAAAGACAAAAGATTGTGATGAAGTTCAATGTCCTAGCCAACATACAACTTACTTGTCCACTACTATAGTAGTCTAAAAAATATGTTGTTCATCAATGTTTAATTAAATACTAGTTTAGGGGTATGAAGCTACTTATTGTGGATTATGTTAGTTTCTTCTATTAACATTTTCTAATTTGTTTGTGCATGTGGATAACTCTATTTGATTAGTTGTTTGTTTAGATGTGATAATTTATTTTAGTTTGAGATTGTTGAAAAGAAATGCCAATAAATAATTTAAATTTTGTAACTTTATTGAATTTAAATTGATTTTAATTTTATAAGTATGAAACCAATAGAATATGAATACAATTAAATGATTGCATAATTTTTTTATATAAATTCATATAAAATTTCAAATGAAAAAATCAATTCTACTTAAAATTTTACTATTTTATGAAAAAAAATTATTAAAAAATCCATTCAAATTAAATTTATACTATTTCAAAACCAAAGCCAGCCGATGTTGAGCTCAGCTATTCAGGAAGACTTTTAGAAAAGACAAAATTAGCGTAGCTGTTTACAATGGTTTAGTGATATCTTTGTTAGATCTTGTCTCTTCTTTTTTAACGGATTCCGCAAACAAAAGACAATTGTCCCGGTTATCGAGGATGACGTGCAATAAGTTTACAACTGTATAAAATGGCAAGGACCACCTTGTACTACACACGGATTGATGTATTCTCCATCTACAACTGTAAAACTAATTTGTTTTCAAGAAATTAAAATTGAACGGTGCTGACAATCTCCACGAAGAACGACCAATGTGTGTTAAGATCTGTGATAGCTCTTTAGGAAAAGGAAAATTGACCATTGTTGTTACAGATTGTTTTTGATCTCTTTGTACTACATTGTACAGTGAAAAGACCAATAGACTACCATTTACATGGCCAATTGCTTCAGTCTTGAGTTATTAAATGAGGATTCTAAGCACAAATATAGCTTCTTTTCATAAGTATTTACATGGTTACAATTGTGGCCTCCTTCATTGGACTTGCCTGTTTTTTATGGCTCACCCAAACAGCCCGCCCCTGGTCTTTTAAAATTTTACAGACCCACTTAAAGACGTTCAAACAATTCATCGACTGCTTAAACTCTTCTATTCTTTATATGACTATACCATGATAAGCCATAGACAGCCACTTTGGATTTAGAATTTGGGCTATATGTTTCATCTTTTGCACAGGCTGGGCTTAAGTGTCACACACTAAGCACTGACTTTCATTCAAAAAACCGTTTCCATTTCCTGTTTCCGTTCTTGTTTCCTCGCGTCACTGTTACGGTTATGAACGGGTCTTTTCACGTTCAGTATTTGTCAGTAATTGTCAGAATTGTCTTATCTGAATGTCACACGCAACGCGATTCCGAACGAACTTGAATTTGTTATTCATGCTGAGTGCGCTTAAATCGAACTCAAAAATCACCTAAATTTCCTGCCTCACACATAACCTGAGATGTGTATACGAGGCTATTCTGGGATTTGTACAAGCCTGCTTCAGGCTCCTGTGCGTAAGCTCCTCTGCCTCATTCTGGAAGACACAGAGGAAGAGCAGAGTGTTGCAAAGGAGGAGATTGTGTGCGGTGTGATGAAGAGTCTAAGGAGAAGATCACGTCCTGTTATTCTAACAAGACTGAAGCAGCAACGAAGAAAGACTCGATCCTGTGACGTGGAGGATGAAATAAGATACTTGCTCAGTGCTTGGACGATGAGCTGGGCATTCTGTCGAGCCCCCTATGAGTGATTTGCCTCCTCATCAACCTGATTCTTATGTTGCTGCTGCTGATATAAGTTTTTTGGAGATTGTGGAAAGCTTGGTTTGGCATTGTGAAGATAGTAACTGTGAATCGGTGGTGCCTGTAGATGGCGAGTTTTCAGAAAAGCAAGAAGAAAGCGATTTTGTTTCATGTAGTGGTTTTATTCAGGTTTGTCAAGGACAGTAAGAGTTTATTTATGCATATGCATTGTATAATTAAACAAAAAATAGCAGGGTTTGTAAATTATATATAATTTAAAAAAACAAAAAAATATATGGAGTTTTTAGCTTTTCAGCCTGCCTTTTTATTAATATATGTTTTTAGAATTTAATTTAAAGGTTTTAACTATGCATAAACATGCAACTCATGATTGTAACCAATTTAGTGCCATGGTAGAATGCAACAAAAACAGGGCATGAAAGAACAGAGCATATAAAACAGATACAGACATGGTGCTTTCAGTTTTGTAAGACTAGTGATCAGCTTGTAGATATATTTACCAAAGCAATTTCAAAGGAAAGTTTTACTAAGATCAGAGAATTGTTGGGTGTTACTACACTAAGAATTAAGGGGGAGAATGAAAGCGTAATGCTTAGCTGACTCTCCACCGCTTTGCTGGAAGCTTCTTCCCACCGCCATACTGGAAGCTTCTAACTCACTGCCATTGGAAACTTATACAATCTTCAATCAACTTCCTGTCAACTGTCTGCTAGCGTATTACAACTGGATTTGTCACCGAATGCAATTAGTTTGTTTTCTTGTCTTGCACTCCAAGTTACTAAACCACCCTTTGTAACTATAAAACAGGGGCTTCTGTAATAGTTAGAAGAGAATTACAATAACAGATATAGGAGACCTCAACAAAGCACCGTGTCTGTATTGTCTGTATTCAGCTTGGGATCAGGTGCAATTTCTTGGTGTTCAAAGAAACAAGCAACTGTATCACTATCGTCTACAGAAGTAGAGTACATTGCAACAACATCAACAACTTGTCAAGCAATTTGGTTAAGGAGAATACTTGCTGATTTGAAAGAACAAAATAAACCTACAATTGTTTATTGTGACAATAATTCTGCTATTGCCATCACAAAGAATCCAATTTTTCATAGTCGAACCAAGCATATAGATATCCGCCATCATTTCATTAGAAATCTTGTTGCATATGGACAAATCGAACTACAGTTTTGTAAGACTGGTGATCAGCTTGCAGATATATTTACCAAAGCAATTTCAAAGGAAAGTTTTACTAAGATCAGAGAATTGTTGGGTGTTACTACACTAAGCATTAAGGGGGAGAATGAAAGTGTAATGCTTAGCTGACTCTCCACCGCTTTGCTGGAAGCTTCTTCCCACCACCATATTGGAAGCTTCTAACTCACCGCCACTGGAAACTTCTACAATCTTCAGTCAACTTCCTATCAACTATCTGCTAGCATATTACAATTGGATTTGTCACCGAATGCAATTAGTTTTGCTTTCTTGTCTTGCACTCCAAGTTACTAAACCGCCCTTTGTAACTATAAAATAGGGGCTTCTATAATAGTTAGAATAGAATTACAATAACAGATATAGGAGACCTCAACAGAGCACCGTGTCTGTATTGTTTATGCAATCTGCATTTATATAAACAAAATATTGTTGCTGCAACCAACCATTAGAGTGTATACTCTGTTTATTTTTGTTATGCTCTGTTCTTTCATGCCCTGTTTTGTTGCATTCCTACACATCTGTATCTCTTCCAAATCCAAGGAGAGAATGCAACAAAACAGGGCATGAAAGAACAAACACGGTGCTCTACTGAGGTCTCCTGAAAGCAGACAATACGGGCATGAATTTTGTAACAATACAGACATGGTGCTTTGCTGAGGTCTCCTGTATCTGTTATTGTAATTCTCTTCTAACTATTATAGAAGCCCTTGTTTTATAGTTACAAAGGGCGGTTTAGTAACTTGGAGTGCAAGACAAGAAAACAAACTAATTGCATTCGGTGACAAATCTAGTTGTAATACGCTAGCAGACAGTTGACAAGAAGTTGACTGAAGATTGTAGAAGTTTCCAGTGGCGGTGAGTTAGAAGCTTACAGTATGGCAGTGGGAAGAAGCTTCCAGCAAAGTGGTGGAGAGTCAGCTAAGCATTACGCTTTCATTCTCCCCCTTAATGCTTAGTGTAGTAACACCCAACAATTCTCTGATCTTAGTAAAACTTTCCTTTGAAATTGCTTTGGTAAATATATCTACAATCTGATCACCAGTCTTACAAAACTATAGTTCAATTTTTCCATCTGTAACAAGATTTCTAATGAAATGATGGCAGATATCTATATGCTTGGTTCGACTATGAAAAACTGGATTCTTTGTGATGGCAATAGCAGAATTATTGTCACAATAAACAATTGTAGGTTTATTTTGTTCTTCTTTCAAATCAGCAAGTATTCTCCTTAACCAAATTGCTTGACAAGTTGCTGATGTTGCTGCAATGTACTCTGCTTCTGTAGACGATAGTGATATAGTTGCTTGTTTCTTTGAACACCAAGAAATTGCACCTGATCCCAAGCTAAATACATATCCTGATCACCTTTGGATCTGGAAGAGATACAAACGTGTAGGAATGCAACAAAACAAGGCATGAAAGAACATAGCATAACAAAAATAAACAGAGTATACACTTTAATGGTTGGCTGCAGCAACAATATTTTATTTATATAAATGCAGATTACATAAACAATACAGACATGGTGCTCTGCTGAGGTCTCTTGTATATGTTATTGTAATTCTATTCTAACTATTACAAAAGCCCCTATTTTATAGTTACAAAGGGCGGTTTAGTAACTTGGAGTGCAAGACAAGAAAACAAAACTAATTGCATTCGGTGACAAATCCAGTTGTAATACGCTAGCAGATAGTTGACAGGAAGTTGACTAAAGATTGTAGAAGTTTCCAGTGGTGGTGAGTTAGAAGCTTCCAGTATGGTGGTGGGAAGAAGCTTCCAGCAAAGCGATGGAGAGTCAGCTAAGCATTACGCTTTCATTCTCCCCCTTAATGCTTAGTGTAGTAACACACAACAAATCTCTGATCTTAGTAAAACTTTCCTTTGAAATTGCTTTGGTAAATATATCTGCAAGCTAATCACTAGTCTTACAAAATTGTAGTTCGATTTGTCCATCTGCAACAAGATTTCTAATGAAATGATGGTGGATATCTATATGCTTGGTTCGACTATGAAAAATTGGATTCTTTGTGATGGCAATAGCAGAATTATTGTCACAATAAACAATTGTAGGTTTATTTTGTTCTTCTTTCAAATTAGCAAGTATTCTCCTTAACCAAATTGCTTGACAAGTTGCTGATGTTGCTGCAATGTACTCTACTTTTGTAGACGATAGTGATACAGTTGCTTGTTTCTTTGAACACCAAGAAATTGCACTTGATCCCAAGCTGAATACATATCCTGATGTACTTTTCCTATCATCAATAAATCCTGCCCAATCACTATCTGTATATCCAACCAATCTAATGTTGTCTACAGGTGTATACAAGATGCCATAGTTGCTTGAGTATCCTTTTAATGGCACAAAAGTGAATCTTACTTGGATTTTGCATAAATTTTGATACTAGACTAACTGCATACATGATGTCAGGTCTAGTTGTAGTAAGATACATAAGACTACCAACTAAACTTCTACATAGTTTTGTATCTATCTTTTCAGTATCATCATCTTTGGCCAACTTTACATTTACATCCAAAGGAGTATTCATAGGTTTGCAATTCTTCATTCTAAATTTATCAAGCAAATCAACGGTATACTTTTCTTGTGAAATAAAAATTCCACCTTTAAATTGTCTAACTTCTATTCCAAGAAAGTAATGCATTAAGCCCAAATCGGTCATTTCAAATTCACTTTTCATGGCTTTCCTGAATTCTTCTATTAATACTTCACTATTGCATGTGTAAATGAGATCATCAACATATAAATAGATTATAAGTAAATCATTGGTACCTTTGGATTTGATGTAAAGTGTAGGTTCACTTTCACTCCTTTTGAATCCATTATTCTGAAAATAGTCATCAATCCTGCTATACCAAGCTCTTGGTGCTTGCTTAAGACCATAAAGAGCCTTGTTCAATTTGTAAACTTTGTGTTCTTGTCCTGAAACCACATATCCTAGTGGCTGCTCCACAAACACTTCTTCATTTAAGAAACCATTTATAAAAGCCGATTTAACATCAAAATGATATACTTACCACTTGGATTGTGCTACAAATGCCAAAACTATTCTTATAGTATCCAACCTTGCTACAGGAGCATAGGTTTCATTGTAGTCTATACCTGGTTGTTGTGCAAAGCCTTTGGCCACCAATCTTGCTTTGTGTCTTTCAATGGATCCACCAGCCTTATATTTTGTTTTATAGACCCATTTTAGTCCAATAACATCCTTTTCTGGCGGAAGTTTTGCTAACTCCCATGTTCCATTTCTTTTGATTGAATCTATCTCCTCATCCATGGCTTTAATCCAAACTTCATGTTTTACTGCATCTTCAAATTGTCATGGTTCTACTTGAATATGACCAAAGCAAAATTTGAAATTGAATCAAGACTAGTAGTTCTTTCATAAATTTCTTTAAGATTTTTTACCTTCATTGGAGGAGGACTCAAACTCTGAGGAGATTCTGATGATGGAGATGCTTGAGTGGAACTTGATCCACCACTTGTGCTAAGAGGCTGAGATGGAACATAATGTTCTATTTCCACAATTCTTGGTCTTTCTTCTTCTTCATTCCATTTCCATGCATTCTTTTCAGCAAAAATTACATCTCGACTAACTATCAAACTTTCTGTTGCTGGATTATATAACCTGTAACCCTTAGTTTCCTCACAATACCCAATAAAAATGCATTTTTCAATTTTATTATCAATTTTTTGTCTTTTTTGCTCTGCGATATGAGCATAGGCAATACATCCAAAAACCTTAAGATGAGCTACACTAGGCTTTCTTCCACTCCATGCTTCATAAGGAGTTATATTCTTTACAATTTTGGTTGAACATCTATTTAGCAAGTAAATAGATGTAGCTACAACTTCAGCCCAAAAAGTATTCGGAAGATCCTTACCCTTGAGCATGCTTCTAGCCATCTCTACTATCGTACGATTCTTTCGTTCAACTACTCCATTTTGTTGAGGAGTATAACTTGCAGTTAGTTGCCTATGAATACCATTTCTTTTGCAAAAGTCTTGAAATTCATTTGAAGTAAACTCTCCCCCTCTATCTGTATGTAGAGTCTTCAAGAAATAACCACTTTGCTTTTCTACATATGCTTTAAAATGTTGAAAGATAGAAAATGCTTCTGACTTTTCTTTAATAAAGTATACCCAAACTTTTCTACTATAGTCATCAATGAAAATAAGAAAGTACCTATTTTTTTTGAGGGATAAGGTTTGCATTGGACCACAAATATCAACATGCACCAATTCAAGAGGTGCTCTTGCTCTCCATGCTTTTATGATGGGAAATGAGGCTCGCTTTTGCTTACCGATAATGCAACCTTCACAAACTTGATCATCTTGTTCAATAAGGGGTAACCCTTTTACCATTTGCTTTTGGTAAAGTAGTTTTAACCCTGGAAAATGGAGGTGTCCATACCTCATATGCCATAGCCACGACTCATTACCTAGGACTGCATTCAAAGCTTGATTTTCTCCATATGCAAGTCCAAGAGGAAAAATTCTATTTTGTAGCATACCAACTTTTGCTACAATCTGATTGCAATCAGTTTTATCATATACAACACATTCATTATTTTGAAAAACAACAGAATACCCTTTCTCAATAAGCTATCCAACACTCAATAAATTATGTGCAATTTTTGGAACATACTGTAACACATCATGTATATATTTTTCCACACCTTGTTTAGTTTTGACAGCAATTGTTCCTTTGCCCAACACTTCAACTTCTTTGTCATCTCCCAATCACACATTTGTTTTTGGAGACTCTTCCATCTTCACAAATATATTCTTACTCCCTGTCATATGGTTACTGCAACCACTATCTAGAAGCCAAACATTTTCAGAAATCTCTTTTGTAACATCACATGCAAAAAAAAATTGTTTTGCCCTTGTTTTTTCTTCAGAAAAGTTAGCATGTGGCTTATTCTTTTTCCAACAATCTCTTTCGTAATGACCAAGATTTTTGCAATAATTACATTGCACTTGTGATTTGTAATAACTTTGGTTACCCCTTTCATTATTGCTGTAGTATCTTCTTCTATTGTAACCTCTGCCTCGTCCACTATTGTTCTCTTTACTTTCATTGTCTCTTCTTCTGAATCTTCCTGATAGTTCACCAAAGTTTTTCTCTTTATTTTTTGAAATATTTAACTTTGATTGAAATGCTTGTTCAATAGAATTTTCACTGGTTCGATTCATCCTTTGCTCATGTGTTTGAAGGGATCCCATAAGTTCATTTACTGATAATGATGTTAGATCCTTTGACTCTTCAATAACTATTACAATAGGATCAAATTTCACAGGCAAACTTCTCAACATTTTTTCTACTATTTTTTGATCTGTTCTAGGGTATCTCCATAAGATATAATATGATTTACTAAACCCATAACTCGAGTAAAGAAGTCTTGCATAGATTCAAAATCTTTCATAAAAAGGTTTTCAAAATCTCTTCTAAGCATTTGGAGTTTGATAGTCTTTACCTTATCTGTTCCTTGGAATACATTTTGCAAAAGATCCCAAGCTTGCTTTGATTTTGTTGTAACATAAATTCTTGGAAATATTGTCTCATGTACTACTTGCTGAATGATGAAGAGGGCTTTTGCATCCTTCTGTATGTTTTCTTGAAGCTGATCTCGTTGTGCTTGTGTCCAAGAGGCAAGTGTTTGAGCATCTGTAGGTTCTGAATAGCCATTCCGAACTAATTCCCTTAAACCTTGAGAAATAAACAATGTTCTCATTTTGATGCTCCAAAAATCATAATTCTCTCCTTTGAATAGAGGAATTTGAGGCTGCAAACTATTGCTAGTAGTTGCCATATTTAAAAACAACAGAATAGAAAATTATTATACTTCTCTCCTTTAAAATGCCCAAATTTGCTCCTTCAGGCAACTTCCCTTTTTGCAATGTTTGCTTTCAAAAAATTTTGGAGAAATATTTTTTGCTCTGATATATCTTCTTCTTCAAGTTGCAACAATTATTGTTTCAGACAAAATTAATTCTTGCAACCAGACCTGGCTCTGATACCAATTGTTGGATCTGGAAGAGATACAGATGTGCAGGAATGCAACAAAACAGGGCATGAAAGAACAAAGCATAACAAAAATAAATAGAGTATACACTCTAGTGGTTGGTTGCAGCAACAATATTTTGTTTATATAAATGCAAATTACATAAACAATACAGTCACAGTGCTCTGTTGAGGTCTCCTATATTTTTTATTGTAATTCTATTCTAACTATTACAAAAGCCCCTGTTTTATAGTTACAAAGGGTGGTTTAGTAACTTAGAGTGCAAGACAAGAAAACAAAACTAATTGCATTCGGTGACAAATCTAGTTGTAATACGCTAGCAGACAGTTGACAGGAAGTTGACTGAAGATTGTAGAAGTTTCCAGTGGTGGTGAGTTAGAAGCTTCCAGTATGGCGGTGGGAAGAAGCTTCCAACAAAGTAGTGGAGAGTCAGCTAAGCATTACACTTTCAATGTGAATGCATTAAACTAATTATAATTAGTTTGGATATTTTGATTATAGATATTTAGAAAGAATAAATGTATTTCAAAGATTATAAAAATATTATATTTATTTGAAAGAATATTTTATTTTATTTTAAATTATTTATAAATTATTTTGCAAAAAATTAATTAGTTAAAGAGCTATTTTATCCATTTTTAGAGTTCTTTTAAATTATTTTATTTGTATTTACCAAATGTTATTTTAAAAAAATTGTCTACGAGACATAAAATACATCTCTTGCTACAAGGGAAGTTGTGCATTTGGATTTAAAACTAATTACTAAAAAAATTGTCATATATTCAAAAACATTATAATTATTAAGTAAATATACTAAATAAAAATTAAATAATTTTAAAGTACATTGTTGGATTAAAATAAATAGAAAAATGTAATAAAAGAGCACATTTCACCTAATGTTTTTCTAATACTTGAGTGGTATAAAGCCTTAACATTCAAAAGGACCTACCATAACAAATTAAAATTAAAAGTTAAAGAAATGATACTTTGATAAAAGAGTGGTTCCCTATAAGGTGACTTAATCTTCTAGATGAGTTATAGGGTGGTCTATTCTATTATATCAAAATTTGTTAATGTTCTAATAAGGATTTTATTTCATAATTTGTATCACTTTTTCTAACTATCACATTATTTGATTATTCAATATTTTTTCTATATTTTACATGTACTATGAAAATTTATAGAAATATTATAATTTTGATTATTAAAGGAGAAACTACCTTCGCAAATCTCCTTATGAGATTTAATTGAAAAATACATTGGAATATATGACAGATAATAATATAAGACAAAACCTATTTTAAAGAATGACGTAAATTCAATGATAAATTTGAAAACCTTATTGAGTTATGGAGATTATTAAAGAGGTAAATGCAAATAAGAAGGATTTGGAAGAGAGAATGGAAGGAAAATATGGAAATATGGGGAAATAAAAATGACTTGGAAGTAAAATATATTGAAAAAAGGAAGAGAAAACATTTATTTAGAGAAAAAAATGGGTATTCAAGAAAGAAATTGGGAAGGAAACTTAAAGAAGATAAAGTAGGATTTTAAGGGGTAAAGATAAGGTGGAAAAAGATAAAGGAAATAAATCCAAAGATGGTAATAGAAATTCTATGTACATGTGTGTAAAGGAATTTAATAAAATATGAAAATAAAATTGAAAAGAGGGTGATGGACGTTTGAAAGTAAAAAATGAAGGCTATGGAAAGACTAGCAATTGTAAGAGAGAAGATGAGGGTGGTAGATGAAAATGAAGGATTGGATAGGTATAGAAATAGGGGAGAATATGTTTTATGGATAGAGGAATGGTATAGGGTGGAGAAATTATATATTAATTAAAAAATATATAAATATAAAATGTGAATTTAACAAATAATCAATATCACACAATGTGAAACCATGAAAATAAACCACCTAGCAATGAAGATATGATTCCAAAGGTGCTCAAGGGAATTATAAAAAATATATAAATATTAGGGAGGCATATAACACACCATTGTACTTTTAAATTATCCTCACCTAATAGAAAAAATAATTCAAAATTATGAAAAAATAAGATTTTTCTTTCATGGGTTTATTTTAAAAATACTCAAAGAGAAAAGTAGTAGGTTTGGACCATATATAACTATTATTAAATTTGTCAATAAGTTACAAGGATTAAAATAACAAACTTATATATAATAATATGAGATATGAATGATAATTTACCATATAATAGATACTAGAGTCTTAAAATTGGTACTAGATATTCATTCTTTCACTTAAAATATTTCTACAAAACATGAAAGAAGTTTGGCACACAACTCAACTAAATTCGGTCCATAAGACTTGAGATGTCTGAATTATTTTATCTCTTATTTCAATTCAATCAACCCTATAAATGAATTTAGATTAAACTTGTGAGTTAGGATAATGGGTTACACTTTATGAGACATCCTAATTTTTGTATGAAAAGTGTAACCCACTATTGTGGGATCAACCATAATTATAGTCTTTCCCCTTTCTTGAGGCATGGACTTATAAATGGCCTTCCCACTATAATATTTAAATGAATTATTTTGACCTTATTCAATTATACGTGCATTTCTCTACTCATTATCTTGGATTTGAAGACTCAAGAGACTTACTAGTCCCTTGAGTGCTTCATGAATATTATTCCCTATTCCCTATATTATACATTTACCTATATCCCTTAAAAAATCATAAAACATTTCCACTTTCCTATATACAATACATACATCTAGAGCCTTCATGCTCATTCGCTAGAAAGCTTTTTTGACATTCTACACCCTTGATTTAAGGTCATTTTAAAACTTTCATTTGGATATATGTTTTTAAATTTATGAAAATTTATTATTAATTAAAAAATTCAATGTTTATATTTAAAAATAGATATTTTATACATGTATGTGTATGTGTGCATGTATATAAACACCAATTTTAAAACAGGAAGGCCTAAATTTAGTTCAATGTAAATTATGAAATGTAAAGATGAAACCTTAATTTTATCAAAACATAAAATTTAAATTTTATCATAAGGTTCAAACTTGTCAATTGAGTAGTTACTTTCTATGTTTTGAGGTGTAATGCCTTTGCCACTTATGCATTTTCCTTCATTTATTTTTCTTTGGTTATATGATTATTATTAGTGTTGATGTTTCGTTGTGCCATCAAACTGTTTTCAAATAGATTTTGTATTATCTTAGGAAATGGTTTATATTTTTTTTTAATATATAAACTAGGAACAATAGGGGCCTAACCCCCAGTACATCGATTAATTAGGCAATACAATGATTACAAAAATTCAAAGTTATAGTCATTAGCAAAAATAAATCTTTCAAATCCTCACTATTCACCCTCACCTTCAACTATATACCTGGCCCCATCATCCTTCTCCTCACCCCCTCCCTCACCACCTAAGGTAGCCAGGAGGGCTAGGATTGCCATTTTGGCCACTAAGTAATTTGACAATGTTATCTCCTTAAAGAGGGCA
Source organism: Sequoia sempervirens (assembly GCA_007258455.2). Taxonomy (NCBI): domain Eukaryota; kingdom Viridiplantae; phylum Streptophyta; class Pinopsida; order Cupressales; family Cupressaceae; genus Sequoia; species Sequoia sempervirens. Next base: position 201,295,297 of record VDFB02105785.1, read on the forward strand.
ATATTTCCAGCGGACTTTGTCATGCGGGCCTCTTGGTTTCCCCAACACTCCAGAGCAAGAATGGAATCCATGAGTATGTTCATGTAGAGTTTCAATAGGGGTCACACCCTTCTTGAAGGCCTCAAGCCCAAACCTGGTACTATCATGGACAAGTAGAACTCCATTGCCTCACACCATCTTGTTGTAACCAAATGTCTCATTAGAAAACACACCACTTCAATCTCTTCCCTCAAATGAAGGATCCATGCCATAAAAATGGATGAAATATATCAGAATTTATGCTAAAGAGGTAGGTAGACAAAAATAATCTAGCTCCCAAAATATGCTTCATTGCTCCCGACATTTCCTCATCTAGGTTATATTGAAGGCCTTTTTGAGCCAAACATCTGGGACAACACTGTGAAGGCCATCTATCGCTCCTTCATACCTAAACATATGGTCAACTCCATTGAAAGTTGCATTCAAAATTGGGTTTTACTATTGTTTTATGGTGCTATCCATCGCCACTCACACCCAAGAGTAAATGTTGGAATTATCAACACATTTAAAATTCTCTGAAATCCATTATAGATGAGATAGTGTAGATTCTAAATATGTATTTTATTTTACAATTGGATTTTTTTTTTCTATTTTTCAATTAATTTCTAATGAAACTGGTCCATAAACTCGAAATATCAGGGTTGTTTAGTATTTTAATAACTTTTATTAAAATATATTTTTGTAAAATGAATTAAATGAAAATGTACTTCAAAAAATTCTTTTCAATTTAAAAAAAAAAGTCAAAAAATGATAAGTTTAGGTCATCTCATGCGTGAAATACATGAAATTTTTTCAAAACAAATATGGACAGTAAAAAATTAACAAGTGCTTCAGTGAGTTAAAAATATTTTCTCAAAAGGATTTAGAAAAATATGATTATTATGTCAAAATATGGATGGCGTACATGTGCATGGTATGGTAAAATAAAGCAAATTTTAAATAGTGGTATAATAAATTTATGATTATTATGGCGAAATATCAAGGTTTTTTAGTATTTTAATAACATTTTATTAAAATATTTTTTTGTAAAATGAATTAAACGAAAATGTACAGAAAATTATTTTCAATTTTAAAAATAAAATAAAAAAATGATAATTTTTGGTCATCTTATGCATGACGTACATGATGATTGTTCAAAACAACAAATATGGACAATAAAAAATTAACAAGTGCTTCAGTGAGTTAAAAATATTTTCCCAAAAGGATTTAGAAAAATATGATTATTATGTCAATATATGGATGGCGTACATGTGCATGGTATGGTAAAATAAAGCACCTTTTAAATAGCGGTTTTTAGAAACGCTTATTGAAAATTAATTTATATCATTTGGGTATTGAAATAAATTAAATATTTGGAAACTAGACTCCAAGTAATACATTTTATGATCAGTGACTTTTTTTAAGATTCCATCTCTAAGTGCTTCAAATTTTAAGGTCAAATGTGACAAATTCTGAAAATCAAGGAAAACACTTCCACTTTTTGGCCAAAAAGCAAACTCAACTTCTTGCCAGCACCCCAACCCTATTGTTGAATATTGATATAACCATTTAGTTTATACCCTAGCCTTAGGGATAAGACTCTCTTCCTACTTTCAAAGAGATACGAATGATCAATCAAGTATAGAAAAACTATGTATAATTTAAATGCATTATATTCATTATACAAATTCCCATATATAAGGTACATACACATCTATTTAAGTATAACCAATATAAGAGATTTCTCTAACATAATAAACAACCAAGAAACACAGAAGCATGTACAAGCATCACAACACACCATTCCTTTTCAACAGAGTAAATATAAATGACAAAGGTATATAAATTAGAATGCTTGTATAGCTTGGCAAATGTATGTTAAAGCAGATGCTAAGTGGTGCAAGTTGTTGCAAGCAAAATATCTTGATAATGAGAATCCTTTAAGAATTCTCACCATTTCCAATCCGCTTTCTGGCTCGTCCATGTGGAATTTTTGATATCAAGTAGATCACTCATCACATCATATGTGACTTGGGAAGTTCACAATGGGGAAAGTGTGAAGTTTTGGGAGGATTCATGGAAAGGTTATCCTCCTTAGAAGAATGTTTAGTCATTACAAGATGTAATGGAGATATTGAAGGTCGAATGGGGGGAAAATTTTTAGACTATGTGGATTCAATAGTGGGTTTGACCAAGAAAGTGATATGGAAAAGATATTCTGGTTCTTTACTTTCAAGTGATCAGGTGGTATTGTTTCAGAATGTATTGATAGGCAGAAACGTCTATATATCAGGTAAACCAGATAAAGTTTTATGGGCCCCATCAAAGAATGGTCTTTACTCTGTTAAACAAGGGTATAAAGCATTATGTCAAAGTAATAATCTATAGGTATCTCAATGAGCATTTACATTTTGTTGGAACAATAAAACAATGCCAAATTCAGGTAGTTTTGCATGGTTAGCTTTGAGAAAATGGATTTTAACCAGTGATAATATTACAAAATTGAAGATAGTTGATCCTTTTAAATGTGTAATGTGCGGAGAGGTAGTGGAAGATTAAACCATTTGCTCATTCAGTGTGGATTTGCACAAGAATGTTGGGAGTTTACAAAAGAAAAGTTGAATTTGTTTATCCCTTTGCCAAACACAATTTGGGAACTCTTTCAAGGTTGTCCATTACTATATAAATCTTCTTTCTTCTCATGTATTTGGCAGGTTGTACCCTCTCTAGTCATATGGAACATCTAGTGGGAACACAATAAGCGTATATTCAGGAAATTGTCTTTGCCAGTTGAAGTCATTAAGTTAAAAATTGAAAAGACTGTTTCAGAAGCACAAAAATATTGCAAACTTGTTTACAAGTTGGGATGATTTTATCTTGAAGTCTTGGAAGAATATAATATTTCCTTTTCCGTTTAGTTTGATGAAGTTGGATAAAGTCAGGATAAATAGAAGTGAGATAAAGTGGAAGCCCCCATCTTCAGAATTTATAAAGCTTAATTTTGATGGCGCATCTAAGGGTACAATCCAGGAACATCAGTGATAGGAATTTGCATTCATGATTCAAAGGGTGTTGTGATAGCAACAAGGTCTTTGCGGCTTCCAATAGGCACTAACAATATGGTAGAAGCCCAAGCAATTCTATTAGGTTTGGAGACTAGGTTGGAACTAGGAATATCAAAATTACATGTGGAAGGTGACTCTCTTTTAATTATAAATGCATGTAAAGATAGGGTAGTGCATAATTGGAGCCTAAAGGATGTTTTGCAAAAAGTCTGGGAGCTATTGGATAGATACCAAAGTTTCATTATTATGCATACTTATAGGGAGGGTAATGGGGTGACAGATGTCTTGGAAAGCATGGGGAGCGAAGGGCAGGAAGTTTACTTATTTGATGAGGAGCAGATAAATTCAATTATCCTCATCTAGAATTAAAGATTTCCCATGAATCATTATAAAATAAGTACTATGTATGGTGTGTGTGGCTTGTTGCTATAAGGAAGTATGGTCATATTGGGTCTACCTGGCAGTGAGATATATTACAAGCAACCAGAGTGCATTTTCTATGAGTACCATGTAATAATGTGGTATTTGTTGCCATGATAGATGAATCATGTGAAACTGAAGGGTGCTTGTAGCTGTTACCCATTTTTTGCCTATGGGCTCAATTAGGCAGGGTAACCCATGTTTTTAGGGGTTGTCAAAAGTTCCAGTTTTAGTTCCAGGTCCGGTTCTGGTTCTGCACTTATGTGCGTCTTGTTCTCTTCTTTGGCCTTATGTTTTACTGTGGGGTAGTTTTTCCCTTTCTTTTCTTCCTTGTCCTTTTTCCTCCCTTCCTTGCCTTCGTCGGAGACAGGATCAGAACAGATTCCAATCTTGAAACTGGATAAAAGTTTCTATTTCGGGTTTATTTCTGCCCCCGCCCCGGCTCTGTTTTACCCGGGATTGGATATAGTTTCGATCCCACCCTTCTTTCTTTCTGTCTTTTGACTTGTGCGTTTTATTTCCTTCTCTGGCGGGACTAGAACCGGGTCAGAACCTAGACTTGGAACTTTTCCAAGGTTCTGATTCCTATTTTCGTTTTGGTTCCAGTCCCGGTCCCGCTCTTTCTTCTTTCCTTTTCTTCCTGGCTTTTGATCGAGGGATGTCTCCCCCTTGGTTCCCCTTTTTTGTTTTTTCCTCTTTCCTTTTCTCCTCATATGTTTTCGGAGGCAGGATGGGAACATATTCTGAACTTGAAACTTGAAGAAAGTTTTAAGTCCGGATTTAGTTCCGGTTCCGGTTCCGCTTTTTTCTTTGCTTCCCCCCTTTCTCCCCCAATCCCGGGTCCAGTTTCGTCTTGACCCCGCCCCCGCCAATTTTTTGAAAAAACTCAGTGCAAAGGGTTTTCACCAAGAGTCTTCCTGAAATGAAGAGTTCGCCGAAAGAAAGGGTATTCTACAAGAGGTCTCGGTGAAGTGTGAGTGGTCTCAGCGACGAAAGTGATATCGGCATGACTAATAAAGCCCACCGTGACCTCTCACCGATGAATGTTTCTCTTGCTGAAGTGAAAGGAAGTAAGCCCTCACCAAAGCAAGGTGCCTTCAACACAACCTCTTGTTGATAAAGCGATGTCTTATCGACAGGGAACCAACCGAAGTCTCCTCGATCTGAGGAAGTCTCACCGACTCTGGAGCACAGTGATAGGATAATGAAGTTTTGGTGAGATGTCTCCCTGAAGCAATGTGGTGCTCGGTATAAGGAATGAAGATCGATGAGATGTCTCATCGACAGAAAGGAGGGGCCTTGCCAAGAGTTGAAGCCGTCGCCATAAGGTCCCAGTGACTTACCAGAGTCTTGCCGAAAGGAAAGAAGAGCTCGATAGAATAAAGTGCGTTTGGGGTGAAATTGAAGATGTATCACCAACAAAAGACATAGGGTCTTAGAATAACGTTTTGTCTTCGATAAAGAGTCTCACCAACACCCAGGTGTCTTGCCAAATGAAGGGAAGCTCGGGGTGAGAGATTCAACATTGCCAGGAGGTCTCGCCGAGTGTAGTGGGTCTCTCTGAATTAATGCCCTCGCCAAGAGTTGAAGCCATTGCCATAAGGTCCTAGTGACTTACTAGAGTCTTGCCAATAGTGGTCACCTTGCCCACATAAATGAACATCGGTCTAACTTCACAGTTCAGTGAGAAGTCCCGCCGACAGTCCTAAGTTACGCCAATAGCTGCAGGGGTGATCAGTCAGTAATGGCGCTGAATCTAATGGATAGATCTGATGCTGCTTCTTGAAGGGGAGGTAGCTGTGAGTCACTATAATAGCTGGAGATGATAGCTCGAGGAGCAAGGGGACATTAATGACCATGTCGTAGAACATTCAAGATGACTCTGACGAAGTCTTAATGGCAGACTTGAAGGCTACAAGATAACAATGACAGCTGTAAAAGATCTGAAGGCCATGCCCAGGGATGAGCTTTCACCGACATAAGTAGGGGATGCACATTAAATGTTTCATTGACTTCGTTCCAAGGCACTTCTAGGGCCGACGTTTCTAGGCGCCGACTCATTTTGGAAACCCTAATGCAGGGGGCCGACCTTTGGTTGTATATATGGCATTTTTTTCCTTTTGGTAAGACAGTTCTTAGTTAGGAGACTGCCGAGAGCACTATTCAAACTTTGTAACTCATTATTTTATGAATACTATAGATCTGTAACACAGACACTTCTTATTTTCTCAATAGAAAGTTATTTCCTTCATAGTTTTTCTTTGTTGTTTAGTAGCTGGTTGTGAGTTACATGATTAAATTCTATGTGATCCCTTTATTTGATCAAATTCCTTCAGTGCTGAATGCAAAGGATATTATGTCACAAATTTAGTTTATGTTAGTGATCTCTTTCTTTTGCATATTATATCTGTGAAAACATCTTGTTTTCCTTTGTGCTAAGCATTAGAACAGTCGAAACCTTACATAGACTCATTTTTGTAAACATAAATCTCTGTATTGTGAGATTATTTAGCTCTATTGAGATTGTTCTGTGAGTTTTTTGCAGTATTGTCATATGTTTATCTTTGGTGTATCACCTATTAGTGATAGGTTTTGGATTCAAGTACATCTTTCTTACTATTTTCCTTTATCATTCTCCAGTTTTCCCAAGATATCTTAAAGGAAACCAGCCCATAATCTGGAGGTTCACTTCATTCCCAGGTCACCCACAACCTAGAAGTGTTCCCATGTGTCAATAGGTTGCTACAGTTGATAGCTTAGCAAGGGTGCAAACTTTATTTGACAACGGTAGCCACCATTTCTTTCCTAACATGTGTGCTAATTTTGTAGGTACTTCGGCTCATCGTGACATGTGATGTGTATCAAGCATTCATTTATGAATGCTTATCTATTGCATGTGTGTAATAGATGGAGATGTACCATTCTACCTAGAGAAATAATGACATGATCATCCTAAGAGGGGCGGTTATTGGTCCATGAGGAAGGCGGGTTATTAAATTAGCTTTTGTGTTCCATAAATCAGTTAGTAAGCAGTTTATCCAAGGTAATGCTCTGCAAATTGAGATTCAAGGCTACAATTTGTTCAAAGGAAAAGGGTATTTAGGGGGTCTATTTCCTCACAAATACCTTAGGCAATGTCAGGGTTTTCATGCAATTTATGATGCAATTAAGCAGGCTTATGAGGATGAAAATTACAAAATCTTCCTGAAATCTCTAAGGAAGAATAAAGATTTCCTTTGTACGAAGTTGGAAGCGGATATAAAGGATAAGTATTTTGCAGTGGCATTCTTAAGATTGCATGTTTGTCTTCTTATGAATGAAAACCCTCAGCTGGCCAGTCTGGAAGCTGCAACTCAAGCTTACATTGATCCTGTGGTTCATCACAAATTGGTTTCAAATGATAAAGGGTCTCTTGGGTACATGGTAGTAGATCAAGAAGAAGGTCAAGGTGAAAATTCTCTAATGAATATGGATGAGTGATTGCAACATAATTTGGTCATTACAAAATTTATTTTCTTGAGTAATGTTTAGCTAGGGTTAAAAATCTGTTAAAATATGTTTTCTTAAGCAAATATGTAGGAATACAATATGTATTTGTAAATGGGATAAGGGTAGTCTTTACTCAAATTACAGATGTGGGCATATAGATAGCAATTGTTACAGGTTACATTTCTAGACTCTATGCATTTTTTAATTGGCATTTAAAAACTATATTATGTACATGCAGTTTATCAATTAATATATATATATATATATATACACGAAAATATTTCCTTTTATCTAAAAAAAAACTCCGATTGAATTAACTTCCCTCTTAGCTCAACTGCTTTAGCTTGGTTGATACTTCCTCGAAGATCAACTTGATTTCCCTCTTCCAACTTCTCACTAACTCTCACAATAATCACAAATATGAAATAGCAAAACAACTCTCAATATCACAACTCTCAACTCACTGACTCATAAATCACAGCAAAATAACATCAAGATAATCAGAATGATAAGTGTAACAATTGGTAGAATGAGCACCTCTATTTATACTAATTTGTCAGCAACTGAAGGCTACAAACAAGTTAATATTTCTGCCACCTTTCTAAATAAGGCGTATGAGTCCCACCTAGGGTTTTGGGTCTCGATCTGGATTTTACACCTTTCTAAGCAATTTTGAAAATGGTCCCATAAATTATGCGTAATGGGACTCATACACCACCTTGGGTGTATGAGTTTCGTGTGGCCCTTGAAATTAAAATTAATTCAAATTCTTGGCGGGATTTTATCCTCCTAGATCCGACGTTGGCTTGTAGTGTTGTAATTTCAAGAAATTTGGAAGAATTAAGTATAAATACAAGGTTCTTTCACTCATTTTCACCTAAGCATTCAAGATATCATCCCAAGTATTCAAGTATTCATGCATGTAGCAAATTTGAGTTCACAAGAGCATACAAGTGTTTACAAGAGCATTCAAGAGTCTTCAAGGGAAAATTATCAAGTGTTTTGGAGCATTATTCAAGCATCAAGCATCATATTTGTTTTTGAGCTAACAATTGTGATGTAGGATTTTCATGATTCAAGCTAGCATTCAATTCAAGATCTATCCCATTCAAGCAAGATTCAAGATCTACATACATTGGAGCCACTTCATACATGCTTGAAGCACTTTATTGCTAGGGTTTGGTCATTTGTAACATTGAATGTTGTTCATTCACCATTCCTTCATTCCTATTTCATTTCATTTCAAGGTTTGATTACCAAAATAGGGTTTGACCAAGGCAAACCCCTTTCCACTAACAAAACAACATTTTTCCCTCTCTTTGGTGTGTGATTTGCAGGTCTAGGTTGAAGAAACATTGAAGAGAAAGTTTGGAGAAATTTGTCAAAGTATTCAAAATTGTCAAAATTGTCACATTGCATTGGAGATCATTGGAAGACTTCTACAGGCTACAAATTAGGGTTTCAAATCTGGAAATCAATTGGGAAGGACAAAGAAAATATTGAAGACCAGATTCAAACTTGGAATTTCTAGAAAACCCTAATTGGACTGATATGCCAGTTCTAGCGTATGAGTCCCAGTTTAGGTCATTTTTCAAGTTTTTACAGTTTCAGACACCCATTTGCCATATTTCAATTTCTTCCTAGAAACCTTGATCTAGGACTAAATCTCCTAGTCAAGCATATGAGTCCTGGTTAGCATTAAATTTGGTGTTTCCAGCATTCCAGAGCTTCATTCAATCTCCTTCAAGTTTCCAGGTGCACACATTTCATCTTGCAATTGTTTGTTCTGTTTTACATGCATTTTCAGGTCATTTAGTGAAAGATTGCATTGCATTAGGTTATACATTACATATTGCATTTTATTTGACTTTCCAACCCCTAGCTTGGTGGTGAACTCCTCCTTAGTTTACAATCAAACCTTAGGAAAACCCTATTGCAAGATCTCTTTCTCCTTTGCATTGAGATCTTCAAGGTTTCCCTTTAATGAGATAATTGAGAAAGTGGTTTTTGCTCTATGTTCTAAACCATATGAAAGCAATCCCATTTTCCATTGCTTCAAGGCCTTCATGTTTTAAAATTGGTGTTTATATACATGCACACATACACATACATGTATAAAATATCCATTTTTTAAATATAAACATTGAATTTTTTAATTAATAATAAATTTTCATAAATTTAAAAACATATATCCAAATGAAAGTTTTAAAATGACCTTAAATCAAGGGTGTGGAATGTCAAAAAATATTTCTAGAGAATGAGCATGAAGGCTCTAGATGTATGTATTGTATATAGGAAAGTGGAAATGTTTTATGATTTTTTAAGGGATATAGGTAAATGTCTAATATAGGGAATAGGGAATAATATTCATGAAGCACTTGAGGGACTAGTAAGTTTCTTGAGTCTTCAAATCCAAGATAACGAGTAGAGAAATGCACGTATAATTGAATAAGGTCGAAATAATTAATTTAAATATTATAGTGGGAAGGCCATTTATAAGTCCATGCCTTGGGAAAGGGGAGAGACTATAATTATGGGTGATCCCACAATAGTGGGTTACACTTTTTATACAAAAATCAAGGTGTCTCATAAAGTGTAATGCATTATCCTAACTCACAAGTTTAACCTAAATTCATTTATAGGGTTGATTGAATTGAAATAAGAGATAAAATAATTCAGACATCTCAAGTCTTATGGACTGACTTTAGTTGAGTTGTGTGCTAAACTTCTTTTATGTTTTGTAGAAATATGTATAAGTGAAAGAATGAATATCTAGTACCAACTTTAAGACTATAGTATCTATTATATGGTAAATTATCATTCATATCTCATATTATTATATATAAGTTTGTTATTTTAATCCTTGTAACTTATTGACAAATTTAATATTAGTTATATATGGTCCAAACCTACTATTTTTCTCTTTGATTTTTTTAAAAAATAAACCATGAAAGAATTTTTTTTTCTTTCATAATTTTGAATTATATTTTTTATTAGGTGAGGATTCTAAATTTATTTTAAAAGTACAATGGTGTGTTATATGCCTCCCTAATATTTATATATTTTTTATAAGTCCCTTGAACACCTTTGGAATCATATCTTCATTGCTAGGTGGTTTATTTTCATGGTTTCACATTGTGTGATATTGATTCTTTGTTAAATTTACATTTTATATTTATATATTTTTTAATTAATATATAATTTCTCCACCCTATACCATTCCTCTATCCATAAAACATATTCTCCCCTATTTCTATACCTATTCAATCCTTCATTTTCATCTACCACCCTCATCTTCTCTCTTACAATTCATAGTCTTTCCATAGCCTTCATTTTTTACTTTCAAACATCCATCACCCTTTTTTCTTTTTTATTTTCATATTTTATTAAATTCCTTTACACACATACACAAAATTTCTATTACCATCTTTCCAAAATTTTCTTCCTTTTTTCAATATATTTTACTTATTTCCCCATATTTCCATATTTTCCTCCCATTCTCTCTTCCAATTCCTTCTTATTTGCATGTACCTCTTTAATAATCTCCATAACTCAATAAGGTTTTCAAATTTATCATTGAATTTGTGTCATTCTTTGAAATAGGTTTTGTCTTATATTATTATCCGTCATATATTCCAATGTATTTTTCAATTAAATCCAATAAGGAGATTTGCGAAGGTAGTTTCTCCTTTAATAATCAAAATTATAAGATTTCTATAAATTTTCATAGTACATGTAAAATATAGAAAAAATATTGAATAATCAAATAATGTGATAGTTAAAAAAAGTGATACAAATTATGAAAGAAAATCCTTATTAGAACATTAACAAATTTTGATATAATAGAATAGACCACCCTATAACTCATCTAGAATATTAATTCACCTTAGAGGGAACCACTCTTTTATCAAAGTATCATTTCTTTAACTTTTAATTATAATTTGTTATGGTAGGGCCTTTTGAATGTTAAGGCTTTATACCACTCAAGTATTAGAAAAACATTGGGTGAAATGTCCTCTTTTATTAAGTTTTTCTATTTATTTTAATCCAACAATGTACTTTATAATTATTTAATTTTTATTTAGTATATTTACTTAATAATTATAATGTTATTGAATATATGACAATTTTTTTAGTAATTAGTTTTAAATCCAAATGCACAACTTCCCTTGTAGCAAGAAATGTATTTTATGTCTCGTAGACAATTTTAAAAAAATAACATTTGGTAAATACAAATAAAATAATTTAAAAGAACTCTAAAAATAGATAAAATAACTCTTTAACTAATTAATTTTTTGCAAAATAATTTATAAATAATTTAAAATAAAATAAAATATTCTTTCAAATAAATATAATATTTTTGTAATCTTTAAAATACATTTATTCTTTCTAAATATCTATAATCAAAATATCCAAACTAATTATAATTAGTTTACGGCATTCACATTCTACCATGGCGCTCAATTGGTTACAATCATGAGTTGCATGTTTATGCATAGTTAAAACCTTTAAATTAAATTCTAAAAACATATATTAATAAACAGGTAGGCTGAAAAGCTAAAACTCCATATATGTTTAAAATTTATTTATTATATATAATTTACAAACCCTGCTATTTTGTGTTTAATTATACAATGCATATGCATAAATAAACTCTTATTGTCCTTGAAAAACCTGAATAAAACCACTACATGAAACAAAATCTTTTTCTTCTTGCTTTTCTGAAAACTCATCATCTACAGGCACCACCGATTCACAGTTACTATCTTCACAATGCCAAACCAACATAAGAATCAGGTTGATGAGGAGGCAAATCACTCACAGGGGGCTCGGCAGAATGCCCAACTCATCGTCCAAGCACTGAGCAAGTATCTTATTTCATCCTCCACGTCATAGGATCGAGTCTTTCTTCGTTGCTGCTTCAGTCTCGTTAGAATAACAGGACGTGATCTTCTCCTTAGACTCTTCATCACACCGCACACAATCTCCTCCTTTGCAACACTCTGCTCTTCCTCTGCGTCTTCTAGAATGAGGTAGAGGAGCTTACGCACAGGAGCTTGAAGTAGGCTTGTACAAATCCCAGAATAGCCTCGTATACACATCTCAGGTTATGTGTGAGGTAGGAAATTTAGGTGATTTTTGAGTTCGATTTAGGCGCGCTCAACATGAATAATAAATTCAAGTTCATTCGTAATTACAACAGAAGGCTGCATGTGACATTTAGATAAGACAATGCTGACAATTACTGACAAATACTGAACGTGAAAAGACCTGTTCATAACAGTAACAGTGACGCAAGAAAACAAGAACGGAAATAGGAAACGAAAATGGTTTTTTGACTAAAGTCAGAGTGTTGGAGAAGGGAGAGTGATTGTTATTCATGGTTATGTGTCTGGAGATTACAACACTTCTGCATATAAGGAGATACAACAACCTTAATTAGAAAGCACAGACTCTCCCTTCTCCAACACAGAGCTTAGTGTGTGACACTTAAGCCCAGCCTTTTGCACAAGATAAGTGAAGAATCCTCTCGATTTGAAATCCTCTACCCATTGCCACTTCCCTCTCCAGGTGACAGCAATAGCTTTCGAAAACATTCACTGTCACTTGCAATTTGAAGCCAAGAAGAAAAACAAACTCCATCTCTAATCTATTCATTTCTTCTGTGTTGAAGCCGTCCACTTTGGCATAGTACAAGTTCTTTTAGTTACTGTACATAAGCAATTGAAAGAATATCATTACTTGCATAGACTTAAAAGATTGTACATTTAAGATCTAATATGGGCTAAAAGTAAAAAAAGCTAGTACAAGTACTAATTCTTGCATGTTAAATAACAAAGATATACTACTGTTTAAGAAAAAGTTTATATAGGCTAACTGCTGTGTTATAGTCAACATGGATCTAGGAAAATTCACTGCCAGCAATTCACCCTCAGCACTTCATTGTCATGACATATTCATCGTGTTAATTTATGTAGCTTGGACAGGTGTCTCCATTGTCTAGAAGTGTCATTTAATTATTTAATTATTTTCTAGAAACCTCCAGAAAAGGGCTGAGTTGTCTAGATAATTATGTAATTAAATAAATTGATTCTCCTAGAGACTTCTAGAATCCAGTTAGTTAGGGTTTTTAGAGTCTATTTAATCTTAGCCATTGATTGAGATTAAATCATGGCCATTGGTTTTCCAATGAGAAAAGTATAAAAGGGGATCAATGGGCAATTGGAGAATACAACAACAAGTAGACTTGCAGTGATAGCAAGTAGATTTGCAGTGAGAGCAAATAGTCTTGCAGTGTTAGCAAGGGCGCAGTGATAGCGTTGGGGATAGCAGCTGTGGAATTTCAGCAGGAGAAATTGAGGGAAGAATTTCCGGAGAAGAATATTGCCGGAGCTCTGCCAGTAAGAGGCAAGCAGTTTTTGTATTCCTTAATTTGCTGAAGTTTAATATAATTCCTCATCTGCAGTAGTGGTTTTCCCTTCGGGGTTTTTCCACGGACAATTTGTCCAAAAATATTGTGTTCATTATTGTGAATGTTTTCTTCTCTATTCTTGTGAGTTTTATTAGTGAAGTTGCAGTTGTGTTATTTTTCGATATTTGCTGAGAATTAATTTTCCAGAGTCAAATAATCTATGTATTAGATAGGAGATTAATAATCAGTAACTGCAATAGAATTTTCACATGGTATCAGAGCTGATCTGAGGGCAGATAAGGCTTAACAAAGGAAGGAAAGATCCTGCCTCTTCAGAATTATTATTATTTGTTTTCTTTTATCTTTTGAGATGGCCTCAGCAGGTTTAAGAGATCAGGACAGATTAGATGGAGCCTCAAATTTTGGTGTCTGGAAAGCCAGAATTTCTTTGTTGCTGGAAGAGAATGGGATCAAGGAATATGTGACCAGTGTTGTACCTGTACCTACAGATCCAGCACAACTCTTAGCATATAAGAAGGAAGATGCCAAGGCGAGGAGGATGATTCTTGATGGTGTCAAGGATCATATTGTTCCACATGTCGCAGAGTTAGATACAGCGAAGAAGATGTGGGATGCCATTCTGAATCTGTACCAGAATGCTACCACTAACCGGAAGCTGATTCTCAGAGAAAAGTTGAGGACTACTCGGATGAACAAGGGAGAGGACGTGACAAGTTACCTCACCAGACTCAGACTTGTCAAGGATGAGTTGGCTGCTGTTGGAGATAATCTAGGTGATGACGAGCTAGTGCGGATAGCCCTAAATGGGTTTACTAAGCAGTGGGATGTCTTTGTTCAAGTTATTAATGGACGAGACACCTTGCCGAGTTGGGATCGACTTTGGAGTGACTTCACTCAGGAGGAGCTTAGACTAAGTCTTGTCAGTAGGACCAGTAGCAAGAGTCAGCAAAGTGAGGCAGAACAGGAGAACGTTGCCCTTGCAGGAAAAGGGAAAGCAAAGAAGGGGTCTAGTAAAGGATCAAATCCACAAGGTGAGAAGAAGAAGAAGGACCTATCTAAAGTCAAGTGCTATGGCTGTCACGAGTTTGGCCACTATGTCAGCGATTGCCCGCAAAGGAAGAAAGGCAAGAAGCAGACAGCAGCTTCAGCAAGTGCAGATGAGCTCTCTAGTAGAATGGAGGATGAGTTCGCTCTCATAGCTTGTATGGCTAGCTCAACCTCACAGGGTGTTTGGTATATAGATAGTGGGGCGTCATTTCATATGACAGGAGTTAGAGAGTACTTCTCCAGCTATAAGGAGGAGGACATCAGAATGCAGATTTCTATGGGGAACATGTCCAAGCTCAATCCAGTTGGGAAAGGGACTGTTCTATTTCAGAGGGAGAATGGTAAGCGGATTCCCATTCATGATGTGTTGCATGTGCCAGGCTTAGGTATGAATTTGATTTCCATATCTGTCCTTCAGGATAAAGGTTACAATGTACTCTTTAGAGGGACAAGTGTGTTAATTAAGCACAAGGATTGGAAATCACCCATAGCTATTGGAGTTAGGAGCGGCGGCTTTACAGGTTGCAGTTTGATACTCATAAGGCACTGATGAGCAGCAGTAATTCTAGAGATCAAGGAGAGCTATGGCATAGGAGGATGGGCCATATACATCATGGAGCACTTAAATTGCTTCGTGAGATAGTGACAGGTGTTCCAGAGGTGAGCACATAGCATGATGATGTATGTAAGGGATGTGTGTTAGGGAAGTTTGTGAAAGCAACTTTTCCAAGGAGTGACACTAGATCCAAGGGTGTTCTTGATCTAGTACATTCAGACATATGTGGACCAATGTCGATGAAGTCTCTCAGAGGATATGAGTACTTTGTTACTTTTATTGATGATTTTTCGGAAGACCGGATATACTTCTTGAAGACCAAGGATGAGGTTTTCAGTCGCTTCCAAGAGTTCAAAGCTCTTGTGGAGAATTTGACAGGGAGGAAGATAAAGGTTCTTCGGTCAGACAATGGAGGCGAGTACAAAGGAAAAGAGTTCCAGGAGTTCTGTACCAGGGAAGGAATCAAGAGAGAGTGGACTGTTCCTTACAACCCACAACAGAATGGGGTTGCTGAGAGGAAGAATCGGTCTATATCAGAGGTGGCAAGGGCTATGCTGTATGACCAGGATATGCCACGTTACTTATGGGCAGAGGCATGCAGTACAGCAGTGTACATACAAAACAGGGTTCCACATAAGGTATTAGGCAAGATGACACCAGAGGAGGCGTTCTCAGGGAAGAAGCCAGATGTTAGCCACTTCAGGATATTTGGGAGTTTGGCGTATTGTCACATTCCAGGTGCGACACGTTCCAAGTTAGATCAAACTGCAGAGAAGGGGTACTTTGTGGGGTACAGTGAAACCTCAAAGGCATATCGGATATTTATTCCAGGGACCAAGAGGACTATAGTTAGGCGTGATGTCAAGTTCATGGAGGACAAGGCATTGAGGAGGTCCAGAGATTTGCCAGCAGATGATCAGAGTGAGCAGTTAGTGGAAGCTCCAAGGATCGTTCAACCAGATCAAGGACAGCGAAGCTCGAGTACAGTTACTAGTACATGCACAAGCTCAGGTGCTGAGAATTCGCAGAGTAGGAGCAGCAGATGCAGCAGATCCAAGAGATGCATCAAGGTGATATGGAGGTTGATACTTCATCCTCTACAGTTGGTAGCAAGAACCAACAGTCACAAAGTATACTCAGGAGTTTGTGGGAGCTCCTAGGATGAGTAGTAGACAGCGGAGACAACCAGCCAGGTATGATGACTATATGGCATTAGTTAGTCAGTTGGTAGATAGTGAGCCTTCTAGCTATCAGAGGCCGCATAGCGAAAGTGTGGCAGATGCAATGGTTGAGGAGTATACCTCAATAGTGAGAAGCGATGTGTGGAGGTTGTGCCTAGACCGGCGATAGGGCGTTAATTTGGATCCGGATCTATAAGATCAAGCAGTCTGGGAATAGCATCGAAATACACAAGGCAAGGTTTGTGGCCAAGGGGTTCTCTAGAAGGAGGGAATTGACTATGAGGAGACATTTGCTCCAAAGCTAGGTATACTTCTATACGAGTCGTGATCTCTCTTGCACACAGATGGGATGGCAGATCCATCAGATGGATGTCAAGACGGCGTTTCTTAATGGTGAATTGAAAGAGGAGGTATACATAGAACAACCAGAGGGCTTTGTAGCACACAGCAGTACAACCCACGTGTGCAGATTGAAGAGAGCTTTGTACGGACTCAAGCAGGCTCCCAGGGCGTGGTATGAGCGCATTGATAGATACTTGCAGGGAATGGGCTTCGTGAAGAGTGAAGCGGATGCTAACCTCTACTACTTGGTGGTTGGGGGTGAGGTTCTCATTCTTGTTCTTTATGTGGATGACTTGTTTTTAACAGGTTCACTAGGGCTCATAGAGGAAAGCAAGAGGGACCTTGCAGCAGAGTTCGAGATGAAGGATTTGGGGCTTATGCACTACTTTCTAGGCATGGAGGTATGGCAGACAGATGGAGAGATTTTCCTTGGACAAGGGAAATACTGCATCGAAATCTTGAGGAGGTTCGAGATGGAGGATTGCAGAGCCATGTCTACTCCTATGATCACAAATTGGAAGAAGGTAGAGACATCCAGAGAGGAGGATGTAGACCCCACCTTATACAGGCAGTTGATTGGATCTCTCATGTATTTGGTCAACACCAGGCCAGATATATCCTTTGCAGTAAACTCTCTTAGTCAGTTCATGGTGGAGCCGAAGAGAGTGCATTGGACGGCAGCAAAGCATGTGTTGCGGTATTTGCGTGGTACAATCGAGTATGGAATTAAATATGCTCGAGGTGATGGTATCAGGTTGATAGGCTATACTGACGCAGATTGACAGGCGTACAACAGACAGGAAAAACACTTCAGTGGTGTTGCTTTAGCTTGGGATCGAGGAGTTGTCTTGGTATAGCGAGGCAAGTCTGTGGCTTTGGGTTCGAGCGGAATACATAGCAATATGGCGGCGTGTGAGGTGATATATGGCTTACTAGTAGCTTTGTTTGGTGGAAAGGTTGAGACTCACGGTGATACAATCAATCAGAGTTGCATCAAGTTGATCGAGAATCCTGTTTCATGATAGGTCTAAGCATATAGACATCAGTATCATTTCATCGAGATTGTGTACCGAGATTATTCACTATAGTATATATACCTCTGAGATCAAGTAGCAGACATTTGACTAAGGCATTGGGAAAGGCGAAATTCATCTTCTTGAGAGATAAGTGGTGTCATCAGAACACCTTCCTCGCTAAGAGGAGTGTTAATTTATGTAGCTTGGACAGGTGTCTCCATTGTATAGAAGTGTCATTTAATTATTTAATTATTTTCTAGAAACCTCCAGAAAAGGGCTGAGTTGTCTAGATAATTATGTAATTAAATAAATTGATTCTCCTAGAGACTTCTAGAATCTAGTTAGTTAGGGTTTTTAGAGTCTATTTAATCTTAGCCATTGATTGAGATTAAATCATGGCCATTGGTTTTCCAATGAGAAAAGTATAAAAGGGGATCAATGGGCAATTGGAGAATACAACAACAAGTAGACTTGCAGTGATAGCAAGTAGATTTGCAGTGAGAGCAAATAGTCTTGCAGTGTTAGCAAGGGCGCAGTGATAGCGTTGGGGATAGCAGCTGTGGAATTTCAGCAGGAGAAATTGAGGGAAGAATTTCGGAGAGAATATTGAGCCTCTGATAGAGGCAGCGTTTTTGTTCCTTAATTTGCTGAAGTTTAATATAATTCCTCATCTGCGTGATGGTTTTCCCTTCGGGGTTTTTCCACGGACAATTTGTCCAAAAATATTGTGTTCATTATTGTGAATGTTTTCTTCTCTATTCTTGTGAGTTTTATTAGTGAAGTTGCAGTTGTGTTATTTTTCGATATTTGCTGAGAATTAATTTTCAAAGTCAAATAATCTATGTACTAGATAGGAGATTAATAATCAGTAACTGCAATAGAATTTTCACACATCGTATATACAATTCATTGCTAACAATTATTCATCGCATATACATTTTTCAATATTTAGGTGGTCAAGAACGCCTACAAAAGAAAAAAGTACAGAAATTCTATTGAACACATAAAAAAATTATACGCGATGAATATACCACAACAATGAATTGTTAGTGGTGAATTGTATACACGATGAATATATCACAACGATGAATTACTGACAGTAAATTTTCCTCATACCAATCAACATATATGTGTTTATGCGAGAACCTGAATCTCCATGTAAACATTGTGATCAATGCACCTGCTGTTTACATAGTGACCTAAATTCCCACATAATATAAATTTTAAAAGACTTACATGTCTTCGACGAACTTGGATGCGATCATTACAGTGACAATGATGAGCCGATGGATATTCTGAGAGGTAATTTTGAATTGTGGATGGAATTGAATAAGACGGTCGATATATGCATATGCCACCACGAATACCGAACTGCAGCAAATGTATCTGAAAATCCTTTCCAAATAATGTTGTATGCTCATGTCTGGCACCTCCACTCCAGTGAACACCTCGTACTTAGCTGGGTTGAAATTAAGGCCGTTTGACACAGCCAATCTATCATTCCTCCCCACAACTCTCTCCACAAGAGATGATTACATTGTCAAGAGAATAGAGATCGGACCGAATTCTTCTTGGAGAGATGAGTTGAGTCGTAATACAATCCATTGTCAGAGGTGGTCCTTTCCAACCTCAAAAATTGCAACGCCCAACAGAGTGGATTTGTGTCGCTTTGATTTGGAATTGAATCTACACTAAATAAACTAATGAAAATTAAATGAACAACGTGTTACCTAAGTTTATAGAATGTTGTAAAATATATGTCAAATCCATTAGAGACCTCAAAGAAGCTGCATTCGATCTCTTACATATACAACTTGTCCACCACTGTCAACAAATTCGTACATTACAGATGGCTCGCTTTGAGGAAGATTCTTTCTTGTCGGCATGAATGAGAAGCAAAGGAAAATCCCAAGTATTTTTTAATTTGGCAATAATCAGTAAATAATGATTGTTAAATGCAGGGAATATTGTGCGAAAACAATTAATTTGGTTTCCATCTATCTTGTTGTCGCTGAACAACGATCAATATATGATGGAATGGTACACACTCACAACAAGAATACTAGCAGTTGTATGTACAGGCATGCAACAATCAGTCGATAGGGGTCCACCTCAAATGTCTATTCAGTAGGTAGTAAGAAACAATTTTTTTTTTGGAATGCAATGTGAAATATAAACAATCAATAATATTTGCAATTGTTTGATTGAGTCGAGAAAGGGAAAGCGTGTTAATAAGCAAATATGAAATAACGCGAGGTTAGTTCATATCTCATAGGCTATGGATGTGAGATTAAGAACCATTTGCATAAAATGAGAAATTGATCTTTGCGTTTCCACATAGAAATTTATTGGTTGAAAATTGATTATGAAAATGTAAAATAAAACCATAGGTCATGTTGAACGAATCTTATTAGTTGCAATGTATCCATTAATTTTAATTTTAAGCAAGCAATCATCAATAACTTTTTATTTATTAATATGTAGTATTTAATAATTTTAGTTACAATAGTTATTTAAAATTGATTTTAATTAATAATCTTAGGAATATAGTAAATTAATTCTCAACAAATACAATTTTTTAATAAATTTATTCTTAAAAAATCACAATTGAAAAATTAAATAAAATATAAAATTTTAAATGATTATTTTTTTTAACAATAATATTTTCTCTCCAAAATTTAAGGTATGAGATAATTTTATCTCTATTTTAGTTTTATATTTATTAGACCTAGATGCACATCTATATTTGATCTTTTTGTCTAGGTTAATCAATCAATTGATTGATTATTATTTAATTATGTTAAGATACATATGCATACAAATACATGGCAAAGTTGAAGTTGTGGATTAAATAATATTTATGAAAAATATGGAACATTAAAGAATTCTCCTTTTTTAGAGAGTTATTACCCATTCCTTTAATTACTAATATTCAATAAAAAAATATTCTTTAAAAAAGTTAGTCAATAACTTTGGGTATGGCATATTTTTGAAAAAAGAAAGATGTTTAATATTCAATACTTTTTATAATTAGTATTTAGTCCATAATTTTGGAAACAAAAGCATTAGTATGCATGTGATTTATGGGTTAGTAGTAATAAAATAAAATGGAGACAAGTAGAAAGGACTCAAAAGTAGTCAATTACAAGGAAATTGAAAATAAAAATATCAATTTTTTATGAATTGCTTCGTAGTCCAATTGAAGACTCAGTTACACCATCTTTGATCCAAAACAAATAAACAAACCTCATGAAAAGAAGAATGTGATGACACAATACACATATTTTGCATTGCTAGAATAAATGAATAAAAGGTATGCCTTGTTTTGAGGTGATGTGACCAAAGTCTTAAGTGCTTCCCCACCACTTGCTATGACGTGAGAAACATGTTATTATAGACTATGTTTCTGGAAGCCAAGTGTATACAAGGATTTGTGTAGACATGTATCTATGTAACAAGAAATATATGCAATTAAAAGAAAAAGCACAAAACCCACGCTTGTTATCCTCCCTATCATATTAGCATCATGGAGCCTCGTGGACTCTAGCCAAATCCCCAAGCAAGAAAAGTATGAAACATCCATGGGAAATTTCATGGAGTTCCATCATACATCACACAATAACAAAGTTGGGGAAAATCTAGTGTTTTCATATATGATTTGTCATATTGTAGTGTTTTCTCTGCTGTGGTAAATTTTTAAAAAATAGGTATCACAATTTTGGAATGCTTTTGCATGCTTTAGCCTAGGTCCTACAAATAGAAGACAGGGGTATGTTAGTGGATAGGCAAGCAAAATAAAAAAGAAGCATAAAAAGTGAGTAAGTATATGTGTAAAATCAATATAGACAATCTAAAACTAAAAATAATGAATAATATTTACAATTGCTTCACCAAATCTATTTATTGATAATGGAAAAGTTTTGTACTTACATGTATTGTTGATGGTGTTTAACAAGGGTGAACAACATTGGATTGAGTTGTTGGACCATTAAAAAAATTGAAATAGACAATTTACAATACACTAATTTTCTTGGATGTCTACTGTATCTGTGCAACATTATAAAGGAAATAATATAGATATACAATAAAAGAGGTTAGCATTATCTGTTGTAAATAGAAAGAGATAAAATGGAACATTTTGAATACATGGTGGAATATATAGAAGAGTGTATAATAACTAAAAAGGTGTATCTAACTTCACAAACATATATATCGGTATAGATTTTGTTTTGCAAGTGCTTATATTTGCATTACATGGCTAAGATGTATAAAATGTGTTTGCAAAACATGGGCACATATAACAACCAATAATCATAAAGGAAAAAAATGTAGTCATGCATGAAATGAATACCAGTCCAACCATGAAATTGCAAATGGTTTAGTTGAATTGAGAAACATACACCATTGTCATGTGCTTGTAGGGATAAACAATGTGATGCAATCAAAAATTTTTTTTTCCTCTCACAAGCACATGAAAACGGTGTGTGGTTGTCCTCCACAATCACATAAACCACAATCTACAATGGTTGTGAAAGGGGAAAATCTTAAATGACAATTTTTTTGTGGGAAAACAATCATACATTTGACTTCAAAAAAGATAGTCTACTCTACCCATTGCATTTCTACATGTGTGTACAATTATCTTTTCAACTTATTTAAAAGACTATTTACATACAGTTGTTTATGAAGATGAAAATTTTCCCTAAAGTTATAACAACATTTATATTATGCAATTCTAATGCATTTATATAAAAAATACAATTGCAATCTAAGGAATCATTTAGTAAAAATGGTCATCAAATTGACACGCCATCTATTACATAGTCTGACAATTATTACATAATGAACAATTTGCTTTGTGGAACTGGGAAAAATAATATCATAAAACAAATTGATACAAAGCAAGCAATCTATGTAACAATTGGCTTGTTAATTCAAAATTCAAGCTACATTATTTGGCACTAAATATTATAAAAAAAATAGAGAAATTGTAAAAGAACTATTAGAAAAATACTTAAAACAATCATAGGTAAATGCCAACTGTTATGTAGATTGCTTGTCTTGTATCAATATGTTTCATGATATTCTCTTTTTCTCATTTGTTTGAAGCTACTTGTAATAGGCTGTTCATTATTGTAGTTTAGCTCTTGTATTCTTCATATCTTTACCTAGGTAATTTCTGCTAGATTTTCTTGCTAGCCTAGCCGTGAATAGAATTTCTCGGTGCCAGAAATCAATAATTGCTAACTGTCGGCAGTGAGTTTCCCGGGGTTGTCTATGATGATGTGGATTTTTCTAATTACATGGGTTGGAACTGGTGGAGCTTGCTGCATTGAGGCATGGAAGCATAATGGTAAGTGATTAGTTGTGTAAGGGTTAATGCATCCTGGCATTGTTGTACAATGGCGTGGGAGGAAGTAAATGCAATATTCAATGTTGCAGTGTGGGAAAGTATATTATTTTTGGTTGCATTGTCAAATGAGCCACTGTGGTGTTGGTTTGATAGTAGAGTATTGGAAAATTCATCGCCTGCATCTTTGTTTGATAGCCAGTTGGAGGGTTTTAACACTGATGTGCTTTGAAATGTGCAAGAAAATATATTGATTAAGTTGCATTGTCGAAAGAGCCATTGTAGTGTTGGTTTCATAGTAGACTATTGTAAAAATCATCGCCTTTGGCTTGGTTTTCATTTTGTACATGACTACATTTTTCCCTTTCTGGTTATTGGTTGTTATATGTGCCCATGTCTCACAAACACATTTCTGCATATACATCTTAGCAATGCAATGCAAATGTAAGCACTTGCAAAACACAATCTATACTGATATATATGTTTGTGAAGTTAGATGCACCTTTTTTAGTTATTATATAGTCTTCTATAGTGTTTGGAATGAAGCTTTCTAGATGGTTATGTAGTTCAAACAAATGAAAAAAAAAGAATATCATGAAACATATTGATACAATATTTGAGCTACGTTATTTGGTAATAAATATTGAAGACAAGTAGAGAAATTGTATAAGAGGTGTTAAAATGATTAATTTATTGTTCACATCTTTCGCTCTCTGCTTATTGTTCCTTGTTATATGTTTGCATCTTTGGTGTTATACCCATTTTGGAGACTTCAAAGAGATTATGGCTCTGTATGGATGGAGAAATTACAGTTAAATCTTCTTTCTTTCATCAAAAAATATGGTCAGGGTTAGTAATTTTTTCGCCCTTCATTTATTGTTTGTAGTTACCTTTGTGCATCTTTGGCATTATACCCATTAATATAGGAGCAATTGCAGATTAATATAGGAGTAGTTGTATATATATATGCAGATGGTTAGTATGAAAGCATAAACATATTGAATATAAAATTAGTTTAGTGGCTATTAAGTGTTATTCTAATAGATCTTTTACAATTTTTCTATTTGTGTATAATATTTAGTGCCAAGTAATGTAGCTTGAATTTTCAATTAAGTATGTGGCATTATACCCATTTTGCACAGGTTATTGCTACCCATTGGCTTTACGAGTTCTGTTTAATGTGGGTTTACTACCAAAGAATGTAGCTCAAATTTTCAATTGACAAGTCAACTCTTACATAGACTAATTTTTCTTGTATCAATATGCTTAATGTGGTTTTTCGATCATTTGTCATTTACATGTGATTCTTAAGTGTTTTTCTAATAGTTCTTTTACAATTTCTCTATTTTGTCTATAATATTCAGTGCCAAATAATGTAACTTGAATTTTGAATTGATAAGCCAACTGTTACATAGATTTCTTGTGTTGTATCAATATCCACTTCCCCATAACAGATTGTTCATTATTGTAGTTCACCTCTTCTATTCTCCATGTTCTTAAGTTCTATTTAATGCGTGTTTTCAATCATCTGTCCTTTTCCTATGATTATTAAGTGTCTTTCTAATTGTATAAGAGGTATTAGAATAACATTTATTTGATCCTAAATATTATAGACAAAAAACACATTAAATAGAACTTTAAAATATGGAGTATAGAAGAGGAAAACTACGTCAATGAATAGTTTGTTATGGGGAGTTGAAAAAAAAAGAATATCATGAAGAACAGTTTGTTATTGAGAACTTCAAACAGATGAGGAAAAAAGAATATCATGAAACATATTGATAGAATCTACATATAACATATTCCATCCAAACAAAATAACCATGAAAATTAACAGTTTGTTATAAGGAACTTCAAACAGACAAGGAAAAAAGAATATCATGAAACATATTGGTACAAGACAAGTAGTCCGTGTAATAGTTGCAAGAGTTATTAAAATAACACTTAAGAATCACACGTAAATGAAAGATGAATGGAAAGCTTTGTCCTGATTTCAATTTTTTTGGTCTTTGTATGTTTTTCTACCTAGATCTTAAAGCTCTATTTAATGTGGGTTTTCGATCATCTGTCATTTACATGTGATTCTTAAGTGTTTCTCTAACAAGTCTTTTACAATTTCTCAAATGACAGATGATCTAAAACACATTTTAAATAGAACTTTAACATATGGAGAATATAAGGTGTAAACTATAGCTATGAACAATTTTTTATATAGAGCTTCTGCTGTACAAAATGTGTATAGCACCAAAGATGAATAGAGATAATAAGGAACAATAACCAGAGGCCAAAAAACATACACAGGCCAAAAAAAATAGAAACTAGTCGAAAGGTATAGGTCAATGTTATGTTTGATGAAGAATACAAGAGCTAAACTACGACAATGAAGAACTTGTTACATAAAACTTCAAACAGATGAGAAAAAGAGAATATCATGAAACATATTGATGCAAGACAAGTAATCTATGTAATAGTTGGCACTTACCTATTAACTATTTGTTTGAAATTTCCACCGAGATTTCTGTCAGCCCAGCCGTGAATAGAATTTCTCAGTGCATATAGATAATTTTTTCCATAATTTGAAAAGATAACTGTAGGAACATGGAAACATGTAATGTGTACAATAGAATATGTTTATTCTAGTCAAGTTCATGTAACAATTCGTGCATGCATGTATATATATCAACAAATATATGGAGCCTATCTAGCCATGCAAGAAAAAAAGGGTTAAATGTATAACTCAGTAAAATATAAATTTATAAAACAAACCTTTTTTATGCTTACAACTATGGTCATCTTTCAGGTATCAATTGTCCCACAAATGGGCTTCATATCTCCTTGTCCATCTATGCTTGCATTGAACCCAACATGATATTACTATAAAGCAACAATTTATTTGAATATATCAAAATATGTCTTTGGTTAGATGTGTATGGAATGACAAAAAGACATTGCAAAACAACTTACAACAACAACAAGAGGCCAAGCACGCTATAGATTGTGGAGCACAACAGTTGTAAAACCCTTTGATCTGGTATCTAAAGGAGGTGGATGACATGATTTTTAAATAGTTTGCTATCAAAGAAACACCACAGTTCCTCATTTCATAATGCAACCAAAAAAATATACATCCTCATACTACAATAGTGAATATTGCATTTACTCCCTCTGGTGCCATTGTACAACAATGCTTGGATGCATCAGCCCTCACGTGAGAAAATACTTACCATTCTGTTTCCGTTGATTGAGGCTACCATCTCCACCACTGGCAACCCATGTGGTCAACAAACTCCACCTTCATTGTAGAAAGGTCTGGGAAACCCATTGCAAATTGCATGGAGTCTTATCATATATTAGAAAAAAAATGCAATGTAGACAAGACTATATATTTCTAAATGTAATATACTGGAAGAGTGAAACAGTGAAATGCTCAAAAGAGAATTCTATAGATCAACATTTTCCATCTATTTGAATCAAATAAAACTAATTGAAAAGCTAGCAAGAACACATAAGAATATGTGCAAGCAAAGCATGAAGGACAAATGACAAAATTCAGGGTATATAGGTAGAGAAAATGGAAAACATAACATAGTTGTAGAATTTTAAACTTATTAGTCAAATGCAACACAATTTTTTTGAATTTTTTTCTAGAGTATGTGCATATATAGTATGTTGGAATGTTCAAAACATGTTACTGACTTATAGAAAATTTGACCTCTACTTATTGTTGGTTGGTATCTTTGTGCATCTTTGACACTTAATGTTGTTTGTATATGCATATGTATCAATTTGTAACAACTACAACTGTATGTTTAGAGTACTGCATGTTGAAATCAGTTGAAAGAGAATTGTAGGTACCCTAATAAAGAATTGACATCATGGAATTTAAAGACACTTGGAAAAACATGGATAGGTGTGTACTGTAGAAAAAAGTACCCTTTGCTTGACATGGGATTAATTTATGATAAATTGGCTTAATGAGGCCTTGATTCAGGTGTTGTGAGGAATTTTATGCATCCACACTAGGTCTTGGGCCCTTATACATTGAATAACATGCTTTTAATGATGTCTTGTAAAGGTGTTGTAAAGTCTTGTAAAGGAATTTCAAGCTTTTCTAGACTTAATGAACCTATTTCTCCCTAATTCAACATTATAAAATGTGTTTAATAACATTATTACATCAATTTAAAAGGCTTGTGAATTAAACTTAATGTTAAACTAGTGTTGTAATGTGTCTTACACATTCACATTGGTTCTTGTGCCTTCCTAGGCTATGTGAACCTCATTTTAGTGTTATAAATTATATTTAATCACACTTTCACATTGATTTATGTGTCCCAAGCCCTATTTTAAATTTACATCATCACTAATAGTCCCATATTAACCCATATTGTGCATCTTGAGGCCTAAATTGATCAAATACTCGACAAGGTTGCATTTTAGACCTTATTTCATTATCTCTTGGCATTTGAGCTATCAAATTGGCCCTTGTGGGACCCATTCACCATGCATGGTGAATCAGTCCCATCTAGGTGGGACCCATTCACCATGTGTGGTGAATGAGTCCCATTTGGCTCAATTTTGACCTTTGAGCAGGAAAAAAGTGAAATTTGAGTTTAATTTTTCTTCATGTAAGCTTGTGATGAGGTATTAATAGGTTACTAAGGAACAAGTGTGTATAAATAAGTGTTCTTCTCCTCATTTTATATATCTCATTCATCCATTAAATCATTCACATCATTCATTCATCACCATTCTTCTATCTCAAGTCAAACAAGCATTGCAAGTCATTAATTTAGCTTCCTAAGACATCCAAGGCTAGACTCTACATGTTTTGTTGCAGAATTTCAAGATCTATCATCATGGAAAGGTAATATATTACATTATTGCATGTTTCATTTCATTCTTTCATCATTTTGGTTTAATTACCTAAATGGGGTTTGACCAAGGCAAACCCCCATGCCCCAACATTCAACATTTCTCTCCTTGTCTTGTGTGCTTGCAGATTTAGGACTCTTGGAAGCTTGGAAATCATTGAAGATAAAGTTTCAAGGTTGCTCAAGTCTTCTTCTCATTCAAAAAGTCAAAATATCAACAAAATCTCATTTTTAGACCTGTAAATTAGAGTTTAAGAAGCAGACACCTGTAGGGCATCAAAGTGTAGATCGAAGGCTTCAAAATCCACCTTTGAAAATCTAGAAATTCAAAAGTGGACTGATTTTATATGGGTGGAAAATGAGTACCATCCCAAGGTCATTTTTTGGATTTTTTACATTTTTAGATACCCCTTTGTCAGAAATAGGTTCCTGTACAGTTTGGCAGAACTAGGTCTGATTCACCCAGAATGGTGAATGAGTTCCTTTAGGCCTGAAAATTAGGATTATCAACATTTCAGAGGCTATTTCCAACCTTCACCAACATTTCAGGTGCACACTTCCAGTTTCATTGATTTCTATTAAGTTTTACATTCATTTCTAGTTCATTATTGTATTACACAATGTGTTTTCCAACATAGCATAATTCTTAGATTTTGCACTCATAATCAATCAATTATTTCATATAATTGCATTTAGATCATCTCATTTAGTTTAGATAACATCCTACATTACATAATTTGAATGAACCCTTAGCATTTTTGGGCCCTATCTCTCTTCTTTTAGGTGAAAACCCTAGAAGAGCAAGAGAAGTCCTATAGGAACCAAAAATCTACAATTTATTTTGGTGAACCTACTTTTTGAACATTTTCTTTTCTGATTTTGGAATCCTTTATCATCAAAAATCTAGGTTGCATTAGGGTTTGCATGATTCATTTGCATGTTAGATTTCAAATTTTGTATTCATAAAAAGTGCATTTTGCTTGCATTGTTGGCATCTAAATTCATTTAGATTTTCCAAAATTATGAAATTTTCACTTAGGTTTGCATCATCGTACTCTGAAAACATTAAAATCAGTAAAAAATTTATATTCTTTTTGAAAAAATTCCATACTGGGACTCATTCACCACCTTGGGTGAATCAACCCCTTCTAACCCCTGAAACAACATTGTACATAACTCAGAACTCTATTTTTCAACTTTTGTTTGATTCCTTAACCTACCTATATCAGTTAGTTGCATTTTTGTAAGATACATTTCATAAAATCTAGCTTAATTTAGCTCATTTCATGCATGGTTTCACTTTCAAGTTTGTATTCTTATCTTGTTACATCTCATAATTAGTCAATTGTCACCTGTGAAATCCAAAAAATTATTCTTTATTTGCATCTTTTCTTTTGCATTGTTACATTTCAAGATTGTAGATTAATCATTCCATCATGTTTTCATTACAAAATTCTATAGTTCTCATCTTGCATGTTCTCTTTTTAGATATTATTGCATATTGTAAGCAAATTTTGTTAAAGGCATATGAATATGAGGTCCTTTCCCCTCTCTTTTTGTTTGTCATAGATCCCTCTCCTAGTTCCCCTTTTGTGGATGAGGTTAGTTTAGTGAAAGGAACCTTGGATATTCATAACACTTACATTTTTTCTTCTCCTATTATCTCTCACACTCGTGAAGCATATATTTTAGTTCTAGAAGAACCAATTGATGAGAGTTGTGACAATCTGAGTTGTTTCTGTCTCTTACCTCTCTTATTAGACATAACATTACTACAGAAGAGGACATCACACTAAGTAATCATGGCGATCACACAACACAACACGATGATGAGACCATAGATTCATCTCCCCTCTCCTCCCCTATTTGTGAGAATTTCTTTGTGAGTAATCTTGGCAATCACATTATTTGTAAGGAGGATATGTTGACATTAGATGCTCAAATATTTAAGACCTATGACAATCCTCTTTATTTTTCTTCCCCTATTTTGGAAGACATTATTGGACAAAGGGAGGTAATCAAAGATAATCATGAGAATCTTCTTGTTCCCTTTCCTAATGTTTCCCCCATCCAAGAATACATACTTAATAAAAAAGGTCCAATCATTGAAAAACAAGAATGTGATGCTTTTTCTTCTCTTGATGCCTCTCCCACTTGTGATGAAGCTACTTTGCACATTCCAACCTTAGATGAACATATTACAAGCTCTCCTAGTAGGGTAGATAATATGGAACAAGAGATGGAGACATTACAAAACCGAGCGATTGCATAAAGTCTTCCCCTAATCTCCCCATTATCAAAAATCAAACACATTCAACCATTAATAACTCCCTTGTGATGAAGTTATTTTGGATGAACCAAACCTTAATTGTCATGAACATGTGGTTTTTTGTTCTCCTAAGAACTCTCCTTCCAGGGATGATATTAAGAACCAAGACAAAGATAATATGCCCTTCAAAGAAGATGAATAATCTCACTTGTTATGGGATGCTAACATTATTCAACCTCAACTTATCCTTTATCCCCCTTCACATAAAAATCCACCTCAAAACAAACCCAAATTTACTCTCCACCCACCTTCACATAAACAAAAAACTCAAAATAAACCTCAACTTATTCTTTACCCACCTTCACATAAACTTCACCCCTCCAACCAACCCTGGTACACCCTTTACCCCCCTAAAACCAATGTATTGCAACAATCTAGTAATGATACTATTGCTCATACATATCACACTCAAAATAATCTGTAACCGCCGCAACCAACTCCACCCTCCTTACCTTTACCCAATCTGCCTGGTGCTCCTTGTTTCCTCCCACACATAAAGGAGTATGATCTTGTTGAACAATTAAAGAATACTCCTGCAAAGATTTCCCTTTGGTATTTACTTTAGATCTCACCAAATTACCACAATATTCTTCAAATAGCCTAAAAAAATGAAGCTCCTCATGGTACAACTTTGAATGATGTGGCAGCTCTAATCCATAAAAAAAATAAAATTAATCTTGAAATTACTTTGCATCAACATGAGCTCCCTCCATTAGAGTTGCAAAAAACCAACAACAAAGCTTTCATGATCATTGATCGATACGATAGGATAGGGATAAAGCACACTCTCATTGATAATGGCTCTACCCTTAATGTGTGTAGTGTGAATCTCCTTGATTGATTAGATGTTGACAGGTCACAAATAAAACCTGATTCCATATCTATTTGAGTATTTGATAATTCAACAAAACAACCGCTCGGTGTAATCAATTTGCCTATTATGGTTGGGATGGTTACTTTGCAAAATCATATTCATGCCATGCCTTATGATATTTCATACAATCTTCTTTTAGGTAGACCATGGATTCAAGAGATGAATGCATTTCCTTCAACCCTTCATCGTATAATGAAATATGTCTATATAAGAATAACAAATTTATCAAGTTGAAGCAGATACTGAGCCTGAAAGTTGCTTGCATCTTGAAAAAGGAACTACAAGTCCTCTGAAAACATTAATTCCAACATCCAAGATAGAAATTGAACACAATAATGGGAAATGGCCATCTAAATTATTTGGTGACAATTGAAGATCCTTAGAATTTACACCTTCATCTATGGGCGAATACATATTCACACAAAAGAAAGATGAGAAACAAGCACAACCAACCATCATGACAACACAAAATTCAGACAACCTTTCGAAAGCATCCACCTCAACCACTTTAGACAAACCCACAACCTCCATAATAACCCTTGACAGACACAATGATGAACAACCACCCAATTCCAAATCCATGAAACAAATTCATGGAAAAGGGTATGAGTTCATGAAAAAACTTGGATATAGTCGAAAAGGATGTGGTGCTAATGAACAAGGTATCTGAAACCTTATCGATCCTCACACACAACAAACAACCCCATGGTCTTGGTTATTGTCCTTTTTCCAAACCTTCACTCAACATTAACAATCTCACAAAACACATTCCTAAATCATCCTTAACAACTAGTGGTATTAAACATCATCCTTTAACTACGTGCCTTTGCTTAATGTCAATGTCATCTCACAAAATGATCATGATTTGAATTTGTTAGATTTTATACCTTCCTATAATGGAAAGAATCAAATCTCACAATCTAGAGACACTTGTGAAAGTATGACATATACTAATAAGCAAGATGTATCCTTCACACCCACCACAAGACTCCCTTCTACCATTGATCAAGAGGGTATCTTGTTGAGACTCCTCCAAGATCACTTGATCACCCTCCCTCCTAGAACTCAAAAGAAATGCTATTCCAAGACTTCATTCTATGCATATCATAGAGTTCATGGTCACTCCACTAATGAATGTAATGCCTTGAGTCATAAAATAAAACATTTTCAAGAGTTTGGTATACTTCCATATGTGGGGGCATCTCATTCCTCTAATTGCTATTGATTTTCACTCTAGCATGCACCAATGCTTTCAGCTCACCTTTGTCTCACACTAAGTGGGGGAAAGAGATTCGCTAGCCTCAT
Organism: Sequoia sempervirens; assembly: GCA_007258455.2. Taxonomy (NCBI): domain Eukaryota; kingdom Viridiplantae; phylum Streptophyta; class Pinopsida; order Cupressales; family Cupressaceae; genus Sequoia; species Sequoia sempervirens. Next base: position 201,327,596 of record VDFB02105785.1, read on the forward strand.
CCTCGTATGTCACTTGTCATTTCCTCCTTTGGCTAGTCATTAACCTTTCGTGAATACATAAAAGAAATCTTGAGATGTGGACGACATGCCTTAAGTTGGCTTGCATATGACATACTTCCCTCTTTTCATGATGTAACTTATCAGAAACATATGACTTAGCATAGGGCTTTCCAAGTAAGCTTTCATGTCTCCTTCTTCTCTTCTACTTTAAAGCAAATTCTCATAGTATGGGTGCTTGCAATTTCTTTAAAGTGGGGGCATACATCACCACTCACATTTCATTGTGCAATTTCTTTCTTCTTGCGGTGCATTATTTTCTTGGTGGAGTTAGTGGGATTGATTCCCTCTGAGAGTGTGATACTTCTTTTGACACACCCTCTCTTGGAGATGTTAAGCACAATGTCCCCTAAGATGAGACCTTACACAAATTAAGAAAAATCCCTTTGAACAATATTTTCACTATTTTTGCATTAACAATGTCCATGAGTGTCAAGCATACGAAGTTTTGCTTACCTCATGTAGCTCAAAAATCATTTTCCTTTATGGTTCCTTATTAAAGTTATCAGGAGGTATAACTTTGATATGGAAGCCCATCTAGCGACATGAATTTTACCCATAGCCACCTTTGTGTTTGTGAGTGCATACCAACTAGCGTATGTTTCTCACCTTTTGGGATTTATCATCCTACGGACAACTAGAAGTTTTGTGGCCCTAGAGTGAGTATGTTGTGGATTTCTCACCCTGTAGATGACCAAAATTTTTGTGGCCCCAGAGTGAGTATATCTTTTCCACCCCGTATTTCTTTCTCATTCTTGCCATTGCATGATTTTGTATCTTGGGGGCTTGACTTAGGATCTTCGATCCTGGGGGCTTGGCCACCTCCTTTGATCTTTTTCATTCTTTGTCATCTGCATCTGTACATGAGGATCTCTCTTGAATGTCTACTTTAGTGTGAGTTTGAAGCAAATTCATCCTCTCACTAAAGTGTGGCTAAATGTGCCATAGAAAAAAGTACCCTTTGCTTGACATGGGATTAATTCATGATAAATTGGCTTAATGAGGCCTTGATTCAGGTGTTGTGAGGCATTTTATGCATCCACACTAGGTCTTGGGCCCTTATAAATTGAATAACATGCTTTTAATGATGTCTTGTAAAGGTGTTGTAAAGTCTTGTAAAGGAATCTCACGCTTTTCTAGACTTAATGAACCTATTTCTCCCTAATTCAATATTATAAAATGTTTTTAATAACATTATTACATCAATTTAAAAGGCTTGTGAATTAAACTTAATGTTAAACTAGTGTTGTAATGTGTCTTACACATTCACATTGGTTCTTGTGCCTTCCTAGGCTATGTGTACCTCATTTTAGTGTTGTAAAGTGTATTTAATCATACTTTCACATTGATTTCTATGTCCCAAGCCCTATTTGACATTTACATCATCACCAATAGTCTCATATTAACCCATATTATGCATCTCGAGGCCTAAATTAATCAAATACTCGACAAGGTTGCATTTTAGACCTTATTTCCTTATCTCTTGGAATCTGAGCTGTCAAATTGGCCCCTATGGGACCCATTCACCATGTGTGGTGAATGAGTCCCATTTGGCTCAATTTTGACCTTTGAGCAGGAAAAAAGTGAAATTTGAGTTTAATTTTGCTTCATGTCGGCCTGTGATGAGGTATTAACAGGTTACTAAGGCACACATGTGTATAAATAGGTGTTCTTCTCCTCATTTTATATCTCTCATTCATCCATTCATCCATTAACTCATTTAGATCATTCATTCCTTACCATTCTTCTATCTCAAGTCAAGAAGCATTGCAAGTCATTAATTTAGCTTCCTAAGACATCCAAGGCCAAATTCTACATGTTTTATTGTATAATTTCAAGATCTATCATCATGGAAGGTAATACATTCCATTATTTCACGTTTCATTCCATTTTTTCATCATTTTGGTTTAATTACCTAAACGAGGTTTGACCAAGGCAAACCCCCATGCCCTAACATTCAACATTTTTCTCTCTTGTCTTGTATGTTTATAGATTTAGGACTCTTGGAAGCTTGAAAATAATTGAAGATCAAGTTGCAAGGTTGCTCAAGTATTATTCTCATTCAACAAGTTAAAATATCAACAAAATCTCATTTTCATACCTGTACATTAGAGTTTCAGAAGCAGACACCTGTAGGGCATCAAAGTGCAGATCAGAAGCTTCTGAATCCACCTTTGAAAATATAGAAATTCAAAAGTGGACTCATTCACCATGGGTGGTGAGTGAGTCCCATACCAAGGTCATTTTTTGGATTTTTACATTTTTAGATAGGTCCTTTTGTCAGAAATGGGTTCCGATACAGTTTGGCAGAACTGGGACTCATTCACCTGGAATGGTGAATGAGTACCTCCAAGATTGAAAATTAGGATTATCAACATTTTAGAGGCTATTTCCAATCTTCATCCACATTTCAGGTGCACACTTTCAGTTTGGTTCAATTCTGTTTAGTTTTGCATTCGTTTCAAGGTGATTTTGCATTACACAATGTGTTTTCAAACATCACTTGTTTCATAGGTTTTACATTCATTATCAATCATTTAGATCATTTAATTGCATTTATTTTAATTCATTTAGCTTAGACAACATCACATATAACATAATTTGAATGAACCCTTAGCATTTTTGGGGCCCTATCTCTCTCCTTTTAGGCGAAAAACCCTAGAAGAGCTAGAGAAGTATATAGGAACCCAAAAATCTACGGTTCAAGGTGGAATATACAGAAGAGTGTATTCTTCTAAATTTCATATACAAAAAGTATGAAATAACGAAATGTTTTAAGGAGAAGTGGGCATATTAATATTTATGGGTGCATATTTGCATAGTGAATTTAACAAAAATTGTATTGCTAAAGGTACAAAAGACAGGAAACATAAAGAAAATTATCTTTAATGTGCAAAGCTAAAGAGGATGGAAAGCATTGAATAAATAGGGAAAATTTAATGTGGTAGTAAAACTTAGAGTATATAGGCACAAAAAATGGAAAACAGAGCATAGGTGCATAATTTAAAACTAACCAGTCAAATGCAACATAATATTCTTGAAAATATTTTTGGAATAGTTGAATATATATTTTAATAGACTAGAATGATAAAAAAATACCACTAAATTGTACAAGTTTTTCCCTCCGGTTATTGTTCCTTGGTATCTCTGTGCATCTTTGAAATTGTACCTATTTTGCACAGGTTATTACTTGGTATTTTTTTGTAAAATTTAAGTTAAAATCCTTCAAAAGAGGATAATATACTATGTGGAGCCAATGTGAGAATAAATATTTTAGAACCTTTTTCATAATCTAGAACATGAGGTGGGGAAAAAAGCATTTGGTAGCTTGGGTTGGAGTTGTTCCAATCGTGCCTCTTCGGTGCAATGCCAAGCAGTGTATTTGTTGTTGCTTAGTTTGGAGTATCTCTCAAATGAGAATTCTAGATCAATGCAAAGTCTTTCAATTGATTTAACACGAGAGATACTTGTAAAAGTTAACCCCTGCCTTTCTTTGTTGCCTATGTTTATCGTTGCTCTGTCTAATGTTAAGCCTTGTGATTTATGTATTGTTATTTCCCATGCCATGGTGAGTGGAATTTGTGTTTGACTACCTTGGGTTATAGTTGGGATGGGGATGTCTCTTGGGTTTTGTGGGTCCCATGGTGGGTCAATGTAATTTTGGAAGCGAACAACAACATAGTTAGGTAGATTTGGCAGTTTGCAATATGCATTGTACACAATAGCTGTAACAAGACCAAGGAATCCATTGACTCTAGAGGAAAACTTGAATCCATAAATTTATTGTTAGCATCACTTGTTCACCAACACAAAGTAGGAGTTCTGGGAGAAGCTGGTCATCATCTCCATAATCAGATGTCTTTTGTTGCACTACTCGAGCAGTGCTAATGGCTATGGGGAGGTTTAATTGTTTGATCTTTTTTTATTGTGGAATGCAACTAAGTCATTTGTGGCAAACAAATGTGTTGCAACATAAAAATTTTCTCTTTTTGTGGGTGAGAGAATTTTATTTGTTTGTTTTATAAGCTCTTTCCAGTCATTGTGGAGAGCCTCACCATTTCTTATATGGAGAAGGATTTCCTAAAAATTTTGTGGGGCAAGACTATCTCCTTGTTGGCAGAAAATAGTGTCCAATATTATTGAGACTATGAAAGTATGCCATAAGGCTACAACCGATGAGTTTGAAGCATAAATAGGAGTATCCATGACTGATGAAAATTGGGAAAGATCACCAACAAGGATGATAGAAACACCACCAAATGATTGCCTTTGGTTATTGAGGAATGCTTGGTGCAACCAACTATCTATTTTGAGTAGCAACTTTGGGCCTAGAAATTTCATCTATCAAAATGTATTGAATATATTAAAATTGTTCTTGAAATATTGTCAATGGTTGGCCTTGCAAAGGATTCATATCCTTTGTGGGAATTTAGAGGGTTGTATGGATTGTGGAGATGCATATGTTGTAGGTAGCAACACCTGTAGGGGCTAATGTGAACAACAAGCTATTTCATTCAGTAGTAGAGGCGTTTATTTTTTGTCTTATACAATTTATCAAAAAGGATTTACCAGTGCCAACTGTTCCTTGAATGATCATGCAGAGTTGACCTTTGGGGGAAGGCTGCATGTGATGGGATTGGATGATTTGAAGAGCCAATTGAAGTTTTGGTGAAAGTTGATGGGCTAATGTATTTATAGGCAAGGATTGTATCGTAGCTTGCTCACACTGAGCCTTGGTTGATGGGATGAACTATAAAGAAATATGAAGTTATTCAGGCACATGGTTTGTATTCCATGAATGGTTCATATCAAAGTCTCGCCTACCCAATAGCTGGAGTTGATTTATACTAAATTTAGTAGTAGCACCAAATCGAGAGAAAACTTCCCATTCATATTCATCCATAGAAGGTTGATGGTTCAAATAATCACTATCATTTCCATGGTTTTCTTCAATCATGGATGCAGCTAGAATTCTATTAACATGCCAAGGATGATAACTAGCTATTTTAAAAACTTTCCAATTTTGTATTATGTCTTGTTTGGAAAGACCTATATCTGTGTGTATGTTTCAGAAAGATTTGTATAACATAAGTTCAGTCCAACAAAATGTGTCAAATATTTCAACATCTTCAAGGGGAACAGTCTTGAACAAGGGGTGCACAAGAACAATTGCAGGCTAGTGTCTTGATTTCCATTTGTCCTTTTTGCGTTGGTCTGAATGTGTATATAAGCAGACCAAGTCAATTAGGGATACAACACTCAACTCTGGAGGCCTTAAAATATAGCAAGGAATATAATTTGTTGGTAGGCCTTCATTAGCGTCATATTTATTTATACAAAACCATGCCTTTTTGCCAACATTCAAGTGAACATATTGTTGACTTGAAGTGACAAGGGGAAATTTCTATAACATATGGCACGTCTCCTATGCAAAGATGTCATGCTCCACAAGAATGTTCATCATGAATTTTTGATATGCAAGCAGTGCTCTATCCTCAACTATATTTGCATTTGCAAGTCTTTTCAACATATCAAGGTAGTTTTCTGATTTCTTCTCAGATTTAGCTACATATTTAGAGATATAATTTAATACAATTTTCCTAGAAACAACTGGTTGGTAGTCAACATAAGAATGCTAGATTGCAAGCATGGGTGGGCTATGAATATTTAGGTGATCATCATTTCTTGCTAGCTTGTATGATTTTTTAGGCTCAACATTAGATGTCAATGTAGAGGTAAGTTGTTGCTATCAAGGTGCTTTATACTAGCATTGTAATTGCTCTCCTTTTTTCCTTAAACAAGTATATTCAAAGCATTATGTGTGTCTTTGAACTGTATTTATCAACTCTTCATAATCTATGATTGGATCATTGGAAAGAATCTGGCTCACATGGAAAGTAAGCACAATTTTTCTTCAAAATGTAACGATACATTTTGAGCAATCTTTGTGCAGGGCAATGTGGATTCCAACCTGAAACATATCTATCAAAAAAATTCCTTGGAATGGTAACATCATGGTGATTGGACCAATCAAGAGTGTCCATGTTTGAGGCTTCTGGAAGCCACAAAAAACCATGCATATGTGTAGAGCCACAATGCTTCCATTCATATCTATACCAATAATATTTTGTGTGCAAAATATTTTCAATCACCTCTTCATAGAAAATTGAGAATCTATGATGTAGATATAAAGATGTTATATGTGGATTTTGAATAACACTATCTATTAGGTTCTTTGTTGAAGGCTCCATCGCCAAATGAGCCACAAAAGAGAAAACATTTTACAGATCAGGACATTTTGTGTCTGCATAGCTTAGAGTGAAAAATGGTAGGTATCCCAAGCTGTTAAATCATTGCAGATAGCTAGGATCAACAATAATTCCAAAAAGAGTGAGTCCCACGTAGCAATGCACCAAAATGCATCAACTATTCTACTATTTGGTCATTAGGGGTAGCATGAATTCATTCACACAATGAAAAAAGAGACTTCAGGATTTTGTCTTCCAAATCCGCTTTGAAGAAGACAAACAATTTGTTGACTATGATGTCTCATTATCAAGTTGTAGAGGAAATACCTAAACCTAACATGTTTGCCAAATCTATGTTCAAAATGTCTCATCAAGTGGAGGGAATATTCATGCAAATTATTTTGAATATTCCTTGGTTGGAGGGGAAATGCTACTCCAGTGGGGAACAATGTTGGAAAATCCATTGTAAATAAACCTTTAGTGTTGTATTCATTAATAGGAGAAGAGCTAATTTCAAGCCAACACAAGATAGTATACTCCTTCTTTTCAAATTTTAATACCTGTTTGATTGATTGGAGCTCTCGTGTAGCATTTGGCAAGAAAGGGATAAATGATGAAAAGGTTGAATCTAGCCATTTTCATGTTCAACAACATTTGTTGAGCTATTTGATGGCATCAACTCTTCATTGGAAACTTTCTCTATTGTATGCAAGAAATTGGAGATATTAACAACAATATCAGGTAACATATTAAGAGCCTCAACATCAATCTCAACATCATTGTAGTATTTGTCATATTGAATTTTATATTTCAATGTATCCATGACATGATGTTTATTAACATAGCAGTCATAGTTTCCACCTTCAATGGTGGTCCACCATATGATCACAACCTCAAGGTCTTGTAATCAATGTGACCACTATATTTAAACTTCCCTCCTCTAGTGTGGGACACTTGTAAAACTAGAGCCACTCTAGCAATAAGAATTTCTTCAACCTGTGTCAGCTTTTTTAGCAAGAATGGTTGTGGGCATGGGTCCATGCCATTTGCAGAGCTAAAATGATGGGATCCTTTTTCAGAATAACATCTAGCACATGTGGTTGTTGAGCTAGATACATGAGTGTGCATCCCAATGTAGCTTTCTTTGCATATCTGACAAACAAGGTTTGAAAATGCATCTATGTGGCATCAAAACTGTTTCATTGAAGAAAGGTAGCAATCATTGAAAATTTCTAAGGTGTTGTTGGTGCATTGGTGCAGTGGGGGGATTGATCTGAGATTGTATATTGAACATATCTTGTGACATTAATATCGGTATGTTTATGTCCAAACTACCGTGCACACTTTGGCATCCTAGGTGAAGAAGACAATCTGGTGAAAAAGGAGTGGCATTTACTATTTCCAATGGGGGTTGTGAGGGAAGATTGATAGCAGGAAGACCTGTAGGTGTGCTTCCTATATTGTTGTAAGTATTTTGTATGGTGCTTTGCACAAATTTTCTCTTTATGTTGGCTATAGTACAAATTGTTCCATTGTTTTTTAGCCTTTTCTAATTCAACAATTGATTGAACTGTTGAACTTGAATGTATTGGGATGACATAGGAATATACATACGAGCTCAACCATATTAGCATTTATGAATTTACATGTGTAACCATAGATATGTTTAAAGTCGTAATTAGACATAAAAATATAACAAAATATATGTGTATCCATGTGTATATAAATGTATATCTACGGATGATCACAAGAGAAATAACATTGTTTGAACATTGGAATGTATAAAAATATATATACAAGTATTCTATAGACTTTTGTGTTAATCATTTTTACTATTTCACTATTGTTATATGTCACGTTTAGAAGAATACAATATTGGATGCACACAACTAGTCCAAATTTGTGTAGCTAAGTTGTGCTTTGCATTTTTTTGTGCCTATATACCCTAACTTTTCCTTACCCATCAAATTATCTTTGGCCTATCTATTTGGAATTTCCCACTAGGATTTTTGTTAGCCTAGGCATGCAAAACATTCCTAGTCACCAACAATGAATATCTTTGGAAGGCCGATGATGAGTTTCCTAGGGCTATTTACCATGACGGTCCATGGAGGTGGAGTTTTTTGATCAGTAGTTGCATAAGATTGTCATTGACCAACATATTATGCACCTACAAAACATAAAACCTCAATTAGTTCTCAAAATTTTAAACTTTTGCAAAATCAACTAGATGCGCTAAAACAGTCATTAGATGTGCTAAAAGATCACTCCAATGCGCTAAAATAACTACCCTATGCACTATAGAAACTACTGAATGCACTAAAGTATTGAACATATGCACTAAAAGAATCCCTATATGCGGGTATGTGTAGGATCATGATGGGCCAAAAAGTGGCGATATGATGGGTATTTGTAGGGTATGTGGCTAATGACTTTTATTTTACCCAAAATTGATGAAATGAAAAGGGTTTTTAAAGGAGATTCTCAGCTTTCCACCAATATAAATCATGCTTTACTTTGAATTTAATAAATAATTATTATTCATTTTCTATTTGAATTACGACTAAAGTCCCGATTGATTGGCTGATTGAAAAACATCTATAGCTTTCAAACAGTATCACATTTTTGGAATTGAAAACATACATCACATTCTATACTTTGCATACTATAGGATTTAAAAAGGAAAAATGAATTTCATGAAGTTTTGACCAAGTTAAGGTGTCAAACATATGATTTTTACATTTTTTAAAAGTTGTAATAAAAAATTCATAATTAATTATTTACTTGGAAAAAATACAAAAAATATTAATCACATCGGACATGAGTCCTCTACTTATTTCTAAAATATTATAAAACCATAGTATCATTTTATTGTGGTTCTAGGGTGGTGGATGGAGACACCTACTTCTTATTTTTCCACTGAAAATTAAGTACTACTCCATTGAAATTTCAAATTTTCACCAAATATATTTTCTTTTTAAAAAATAAACCTAGTAGTTTAGAATCTACATTCAATTTGCTACAGATTCTATTCTTACATATTTTTGAAATAATATAGATAACTTATTCAAATTTTTACGTCAAGTTGCCTACCTCTAATTTTTTTGAATTTTTTGCCACTTAAGGGCCTGTTTTTTTCCATGATGATCCTGCACATACCCATGCACCGAAAGAGGTGCCAGATGCACCAAAAGATAAGTTGGATGCGTTGTAACAGGAACTAGATGCTCTATAATATCCTCTGGATGCACCATAACAAGGGTTGGATGCACTAAAATATGTTTCGTATGCACTGCAAGAACTCACAATCACGCTAAAAGAAATTCACGTCCAACCTATTCACAATTTTTTTTCCATAAATTGTTAAAAATGGGGTTGGGCCCCACGGTGGGCACCAAAAATGTTATCACGTTAATTGTGAGAGTTAGTAAATGAATAATAAAAACACACAAAACCAATGAAACATATTACATTAAAGATTTGAATCACAAAATTAACCAAATTAAAACAAATCTCTAAAATCATTCCATTGTTCTCTATTCTCAAGGATCCTCTAAAACATTAGTGCTCTTAAATTTGTATATTGCACTATGACTGTTTGGATGACAACCTAAGAAATGAGATGATATCTAAAATGCAACACGATTGATATACAAATGATATGATGGTAATATTATGATACTGTTGTAAATGAAAATGGTGATATGACAATGGATATGATACTAAAGATTATGATGAAAATGCTATATAAAAGCTATGCTGATAATGGAAATGCAAATACTAAACTAAGCCATGATACTAAACTAAAATGATTCTACAATGCTCAAATGTTAAATACTAAATTGCTCTAAATGCTCAAATGCTCTAATATGATTTCTGCATAGTAAATTTACTCAAAGATGGGATTGCAAATGTTGTAGAATGGGCTTGTATTTATAGGGTTTCCAAGGCATCTTGTGATGTGGCAGCAACCAATGGTCAAGATTTCAACATGAGAGATGAATGGTGGAGATGGCAGAAGGTAGAAATTAGAATCATGGAGGATGTTCCCTTAACTGTGAACACCATGCCAAGTGTATGAGGGAATAGAATGAGTGAAAGAGCCAAGTGTCCAAAGTTTTTTTTGGAATTGGTTGAGGATAATTTCAATTTAAATATTAAACATATTTAAATTCATGTGACACTTGATGATGTGACAAGATGAAAAGTTGTAGACATGTGCCTACATTCAAATTGGGAATTTAAATTTAGTGAAAAGATTATTAACTAAATAAAATTTTTTATTGACATTTGTTTATTTAATTAAATTTAGAAGAATGTAAGATGGTAGAATTAGAAGGTATGAACTATATAAATAAATTTAGAAATTTTTATTTATAAGTAGATGAAATAAAAGATTTATTAATTAAATAACTAGTATTTAATTAATTGATTGTCTTGAACAATTTTAGGTGTATACATTTTTCCCCTCTTTGAAGTAATGTGTTTACATGTTGCTTCAAAGAAAAATTTATTGCTAATGTTGAGAATTTTTTTTTTCGATGCCCCAAACATTGATTTTCAAGTGATGGCAATTTTTTTTTTTGATATGCCCCAGACGTTGATTTTCAGGTGATGACAGATATATGCCCCCTTGGGAAATAAATCAATGAGTTGTGGATTTTTTAGGATTTTTCAAATTTTTTCAAAATTTGATGATTTTTTGATGATTTGATGATGATTTTCAAATTTTATGATTTAGAGTCGATTTATCTCCCGAAAAATGATGTTTAAGCCACTAGGTGATGAAATGATTAATTAAGCCCCTTTGGAAAATAAATCCACCCAACAAAAATCCCAATTAATTAGCCTTTAAAATGTTAAAAAGATGGATTAGAAGCTCATTTGTGCATTTTGATTTTGAAATTTGAGAGTGGTTGAGAAAACTTGTGCAATTTGAGCAAGATGGTGATTCCCTATCACACACACCAATTCGAGCGCGTGCAACGTCACACCACCTGACAACGTATGGGCCTCCCGTACGTACCTTGAAAAACTTCCTCGTAAATTGTGCAATTCATTTTTCCCTCCTTTTCTATGTTTGAATTCATTTTTTAGAGTTTTAGCGCATCTAAAGCCCGATGTAGTGCATTCATAGAATGTAATAGCGCATCTATTTTAGCGCATAGGTTAAGTCTTGTAGCACATCTAGGTTAAAATGTAGCGCATACACTAGGGTATGTGCATGATCATCATGGAAAAAATAGGCCCTTAAGGGGCAAAAAGTTCAAAAAAATCAGAGTTAAGAAACTTGACATAAAAATTTGAATAAGTTATCTATATTATTTTAAAAATATGTAAGAATAGAATCTATAGAAAATTGAATGTAGTTTCTAAACTACTAGGCTTATTTAAAAGAAAATAATCTGTATGGTGAAATTTTGAAATTTCAATGCAGTAGTACTTAAATTTTAAGGAAAAAATAAGATGTGTCTGTCTGACCACCCTAACCACAATAAAATGATAATATTTTCTTATAAGATTTTAGATATAAGAAGAGGACTCATGTCTTGATGTGATGCATATTTTTTTGTAATTCTTTTCCAAGTAAATAATTAATTATGATTTTTTTATTACAACTTTTAAAAAATATAAAAGCTCGTATGTCTGACCACCTTAACTTGGTAAAAAATTCATGAACTTCAAATTTGTTTTTTTTAATCCTATAGTATGTGAAACATAGAATGTGATGCATGTTTCAGATTCAAAAAATGTGATACCATTTGAAAGCTATAGATGTTTTTCAATCAGCCTATCAATAAGTACTTTAGTTGTAATTCAAATAGAAAATGAATAATAACTATTTATTAAATTCAAAGTAAAGAATAATTTATATTGGTGGAAAGCTGAGAATATCCTTTAAAAACCCTTTTCGTTTCATCAATTTTGGGTTAAAAAAAGGTCGTCAGCCACATACCCTACACATACCCATCATATTGCCACTTTTTGGCCCATCATGATCCTGCACATACCCACTAGATTAGCACATACATAGTAGGATTTAGTGCATTTAGTGAATATTATAGCGCATTCAATGATTTTTCCCATAGAAGTCAAACTTTAGTGCATTGAATGATTTTGATGGAACATTCGATAATTAGCGTGTTGAAGTCAAAATTTAGTGCATTGAATGATTTTGATGGCACATTGATTGTTTTGGTGTGTTTAAACACTATTTTGGCGCACTCATGTAGTTTTGTAGCGCGTTCAAATTTTTAGTGCTTTTAGACACTATTTTAGTGCATCCAAGTCAAAATGATATAATTGTCAGTAAACTCCTTGATTTTGATGATTTTTGATCACTTCAGTCTTTGATTTTATTTTGATTGATGATCTTGATAAATTAGATGTTTATTGATCTCATGATAGGTGAGATTCAATGATTGATACTGATAATTGACCTCATGATAGGTGAGGATCAATGATAGTTTAATTGATTGATTGACCTCATGATAGGTGAGGTGCATTGATAGATTTATTGATAAACCTCATGATAGGTGAGGTTGAATGATAGATTGATTGATAAACCTCATGATAGGTGAGGTTGAATGATAGATTGATTTATAAACCTCATGATAGGCGAGGTTGAATGATAGATTGATGCTCACAAGATTTGATCAAAGTCTCACCAACACTGATTAGATTGATAGGCTGATTAATTTTGATTGATTGACAAGATTATTGATTTGCAATATTTTATGATGATAGGAGCCTTTGGTGAATATGCAGATTCGAGAGTGTTTCCCTAGGACGTGGGATTTGATACCCCACTTGGTGCAGGTTGAGGTAGCCATTATTGCATGATGCAGATTGTCCTCTTTGATAGATATGCCCCAAATTAGGATTAACAGGGGTCTATTGACAACTTTAGCGGAGAGGTGGCATAGTGAGCATAACACCTTTCACTTAGCCACCAGTGAGATGACAGTGACACCACAGGATATCTATTGGATTCTGAGGATACCTGTTGTTGGAGAGTTGGTATTATATGATTCTATTGAGTAGGGTGGGACCAATACATTGAGGAGAGTGTTCGTGGATGATCGGATATGTGGCTATGAGATTCCCTGGAGAGAGATGGTCGACACTTATGCTACCATTTCCATGTGTACTTGCTAGTTTCATTGGAGGGTTCCTTTGTCTTGATCGTAGGTCAAAGGGACTTTCAGTTGGATGGGGCCAGATACTTGAGAGCATGATTACTTAGGGTACCATATATGCTTGGGGATGCTACATTCTTGCCCATTTATACCATGATTTGCACTAGGTTGTTTATCTCCAAGGGGCCAGTTTATCAATAGGAGTTAGATTGCTTCATATATGGGTGTGGGAGTGTATAGCAGTCACTTTTCTAGTTGCAAATAGACAACGAACCGCCACGAGACCATATGTTCATGCATATATAGGCCAGTTGCTCAGCCTAAGCTAGGAAAATTGGAGTACTGGAGGAGAGTACTAGATGATCTTGAGATAGTGACATGGCGGCCCTACCTTGACTGTGAGCAATGGCCAGAGGATGATACAAATATTCCATTTTTGTGCTAGTCTATGTACCTAATTGGGAGGACACAATTTATCATTGAGAGATTTCTGCTGAGGAGGGTGTTGCGACAGTATGGCCAAGTACAAAGCATGCCTCAAGAGTGGCACATTATGCATGATGATAGATTAATGTGATAGAGTGGGGGCCATGCTTATCATATGATGTAGTAGTGCAGGAGTACTAGGGTTTGCAAGCTATTATCTGGGATTATCACCCATAGATTATTGAGGCTCTGATATATGAGGAGTATGCATAGTACCTCTTCTTACATCCATTCCCATGAATCTCCAACCTAGATGATCCAGTGCCATTGTTAGGTGATGAGGAGAGGGGAGTAGTACATGGACACAGGTAGAGGAGAGATTGAGGAGATGAGGAGGAGGAGGAGGCAGAGAACAGTGATGATGGGGACGAGGATGGAGATGGAGGAGGTGGTGGAGATGAGGGTGGAGATGGAGATGGAGGTGATGGTAGTAGAGGAGATGAGGGTGGTGGAGGGCTAGCTATAGATGTTGGTGGATGCAGCCCAATAGCATGTACAAATCTGACTACCTTCACAACAGTAGCAGATGTAGATAGTTACGTTACAGGTTTAGGTGTAGACATTGCAGGGTCAGTTGGAGTAGGTATAGGCTTTGCTGTAGACACATACCTAGGCCCAAGCTTAGACATAGGCACAAGTTGCCACTCTTATGGCTGAGAGGGATACCTTGAGGCAAAGGGTTGAGCAGGCAGAGGGCCTAGCATAGAGACTGCAGAGGTTAGCTAAGGGTATAGGTACAACTAATTATTTTAGAGAGGTATGATGCTCTGCTAGGGAGATGGAGTTCTATAGGTTAAAGTATCATGAGGTCATTCCGCTAGAGCATCGAGAGAGTTACACGCAGTCTTCCAGTCACACTCACACCAGGACTACCAATAGGGGTGTGACAGGGTCACCGCCTAGCATAGATCCAGGGGCAGGATCATCAGGTGGTGTGGCAGGTACAAGGCCAATACTGTTAGGGGGAGCACCGCATAGCTTCATGATGATGCCATATTTGTTGACATGATGTATACTCCTTGATTTAGTTGAGACGTTATGATACACTACCATTTTTTTTGTATCTCTTTATACATTTGGCTATCCTTGTACAACTAACATTATGATTTTGATGTTATATGATATATGGTGATGATTAGCGATCTATGTGTCTATATGTGTTGACTATGATGGATTTCTATGATGGATGCATTTAATTTATGCTTTATGATGCTTATATGATGCTTATGTGATGCTTATATGATGATTATGTATGTATGTAATGATGATATGATAATGTATGAATGATGATTCTATATGCTTTATGGATGATGCTTTATGCTATGTGATATCGATTTGATTATGAAAATGATATGGGATGTTTATGTACGTTCATGTAATGATTATGCTGATCTAGTTAGTCCTTTGTCACTCTTGGATTTGAGTAATAAAAAATTCATAGGTTGTATTCTCTACCTTGGAAAATCTATCTTCACTACTAGTTTTAGATGTTCAGAACAATGGCATTATATCTTTACAGGGAAACCTGCTTATTGGTCATGTTCCTCAACAACTTTTACTTCTTGGAAATCTTACTTTGCTAGATATGTCTTTCAATCTTCTTAATGGACCATTTTCTTAATGCAATTATATGAGATGATTTTGATTATGCCAGTGAGATGTAATGTACTTCTTTTTGTGTTTTCTAATGTGGATATTATGATGTAATGCATGGATAGATGAATTATGTGATAATGTATATATATGATATGAGAATTCTTTCTAATGTATGCAAATTATTATGCAACTATATGAGAATGATACGTTTTTGGTTAATGTCAAGTGTACTCAATCCATTAATAATAGAGATAATTTCATTGTGAAATTGTTCCAGCCTTGGAAAAACCCATAAATACATATGTAAAAACTAACATGAATGAAATCTAACTTAACCATGCAAATATAATATGCAAAGTTGTCATCATAATAGCCGATTTGTCATGCTTTTTATCATCATTGTGCCTTTAAAATGTTGAAAGTGAGTACAAAAATTGATGGTATAATTAGACCATGATGACCTAAGTACTACTTCCATGATTTTTGATATTGCAAGTTAACACAAGCACCTAGGTATAATTAAATCGAGATGACCTGAGCATTCCTCATGTAAACATACAAGAGTTAATTGTTTTCCTATGCAAATTTGGACTGTCATCAGTGATACTTTGTAGAGCACATCTCTCAAAAATTTGCACAGTAGTAGTGATCAAATCACAAACAATAGACAAAAAAAAATCACACTCCTTCCTAGCTCCTCTAGTTCAAAACATCATCGAGGTGCTCTAGAGATATGATGAAAAAAATCAGAGTACAACAATTGAACATTCATGCTAACATGATAAAGCCATGATTCAGAAGGAACATCATCCATTTAAATTTTCTTTGATTTGATTGATTTAGCTATTTGATATGGATGGGTGATGTGTTCATGATTGTGATTGATGTTCAATGTTGATTTGAACTATGATCATTGTGTTTGTTGCATTGTCCTACTACTGTTTGTCTATTGGTTTAAGCTCAAATTTTATTGCCCCCAGTGAGTTTAGGATTTTTTCCCCAGTCTAGGGTGAGACACGATTATGATGCCAGGATATGTACATGAAGCTTTCCAATGATATGCAAAATTATGGCAAAATAAAATGGAGAAAGTGAATGGTCAACATGCTCAAATAGATGGAAAAGCTAATCTATCCCAAATAGCGCCTGTTGCTAGGTTTTCACTACTTGTTTTTATTTCACTTTTTCATATTTATATATTTTTTTTATTTTTCACTTTGATTTTTTTTTTCTCTTTTTTGGTTGTCACCAAGACCCCTGTTTGCCAGGTTTTCATCGAGGCAACCATTTTTTAATGGAATTTTTTTGATGTTTTCTTATTTTTTTTAGGACTTATAATGATGCACTGGATGAACTAGGTGTATAACTTCTTGAGATGTAGGTTGTTGATGGGTTCTTCATACAAATCACCTTCAGACTTAGACAACTGATATGCTCCTGATTCAAAGACTAATACAATGACAAAGGGACCTAGCCAGTTTGGTTCAAATTTCCCCTTCTTCTCTCAATCTTGTTGATTACGGGATTTTCTTTCAGGACTAAGTCACCCACCTAAAATTTTCTTGGTTTGACCTTGTGATTGTAACTTCATGACATCCTCTGCTGATAGGCTTTCAGGTGATCAACCACATGCTATCAATGCTCATCCAAAAATTCTAACTATTGTAGCCTAGACACTCGATAATCTTCATCTAAAATGATCCCCTTTAGTGACACACATAGTGATGGTAGCTCAACCTCAATAGGTAGAATGGAATTTGATCCATAAACTAGAGCGTAGGGTGTGGCTCTTGTCGGGGTGCAAATACTAGTTCTGTAAGCTCACAAAGTAGGGCTTAGTTGAATGTACCAATCATGTCCAACATCGTTGAAAATTTTCTTTAGGATTTTTAGGATGGTTTTGTTTAAGGCCTCTGCTTAGCCATTTCCTTGAGGATGGTAAGGTGTAGAAAACCGATGTTGGATATGAAACCTCTCAAAAAGTTCTTAGACATCCTGATTCTTGAAAGGTCTGCCATTATCCATGACAATGGATTGGGGAATGCCATACCAATAGATGATATAACTTAGGATGAAGGATACAATTTGTTTTCCTATGATGGTGGTCAAAGGAACAACTTCAATCCACTTTGTAAAGTACTCCGTTGCTGTGATGATAAACTTGTGCCCATTGGATGATGACAAATGAATCTTGCCTGCGAGATCAAGACCCCATTGAAAAAAAGGCCATGCTGATGCAAATGGTTGTAGTTCTTGTGCTGGTGCATGTATTAGGTTTCCATGGATTTGAAATTTTTGGAACTTCTTGAAATATTGAAATGAATCATCCATATTTGGCCAGTAATACCCCAAAAGTAGGATTTTTTAGCGAGAGTTAAACCACTTGAACGAGTTCCAAAGATACCTTCATGAACCTTGTGTAAAGTGGTTTCAACTTCGTTACATTCTAGACACTGAAGTAGAGTACCATCTAGACCTCATTGGTAAAGTCCATCGGCTATCAAGGTATGTCAAGTTGCTTGTCGAATAAAGTTTCATTTTTGATTTCTAGATAAATCGGGTGGTAGGGTATTGTCTCATAGAGAGGTGTAGATTTTCCCATAGATAGAAGCATCAACTTTGAATAGATGGTATATGACTTGGGATTTGGGGTTATCATAGGTAGGGAACTAAATAGTTGTTCCACCATGAACTCATAATGGGCTCATTTCTCAGGAATTTGTAAGAGAGAGGCAATGATCACCATAACATCAACAACTTTATTTTCCCCTCTTAGAATCTTTTCAAACTTTATTTCCACAAAGTAATTTTTGAAGTCATCAACCATTATTTTATATGTCATTGATCAATTTATCATCTTTTTTCTAGTAATCATCATTCACCTAATTTATGATTAATTGAGAATCTCCATAGACATGTAACTCTATGATTTTCCACTCTACAACTGTCTTGATACAAACGATCAATGATTCATACTCAGCTATTTTGTTAGTGCATGGAAATATTAACCTCTAGGACTTTGGAATGGTATGTCCTTGAGGCATGACAAACAAGATTCCTACACCTGATCCATGTTGCGTGTAAGAGCCATCAAAATATAACATCCACTGTTGTGTTGACACTATTAAGACATCAACATATGGAAATTCAATGCTCATGGGGTGATCATCTTGTAATGGTGCTTCAACTAGTTGATCCGCTATGGCTTGAACCTTGATTTCTTTCCTATCTACATACTGGATATCAAATTTTCTCAATATCATTACCCATTTGGCTAATCTTCCTATCAAGGCAAATTTTCTAAGTAAATACTTCAATGGATCAATTTTAGCTATGAGTTTGATAGTGTGAGTCAACATGTAGTGTCTTAGTTGTTGAGTAGCAAATACTACTACTAGACAAGCTTTTTCAATAAATGTGTAGTTGATCTCATAGCCATTCAAGGTCCTGCTGATGTAATAATTTTCCCTCTCTTTACCCGCTGAATCTTCCTGTTCCAATAGAGTGCCCAAAGATACTTCTGTTGTTGCAATGTAGAGTAATAATGGTTTTCCTTTAGTTGGTGGTACTAGTATGGGTGGTGACATTAGATACTACTTTAGTTGATTAAAATTTGCTTCACATTTTTCATCCAATTTGAAAGAGACATTCTTGTGTAGCAAATGATTGAAATGATGAGTTTTATCTGCTAGTTGCACGATTAACCTCTTGATAGATTGGAATCATCCTTGTAAAGATCCAAGTTGGCTGATATTCTTGGGAGGAGGAATCTCCATGATGGCTTTGAATTTTGCAAGATCCACCTTAATGCCTTTAGTTGATATGATATATCCCAAAAGTTTAGGTGATGTCACGCCAAATACACATTTCTTGGGATTTAACCTCACATTGAGTTTCTCCAATCTGGTGAAGATTTTGTCTAGGATTTCTAGTTGTCCCTCTCTAGTGTATGATTTTTCCAACAAGTCATCTACGTAATCCTTCATAAAGGTGTGCATCATATCGTGGAAGATGGTGGTCATCGCATGTTGATAAGTAGCCCCAACATTCTTCAACCCTGGTGCAGGAGCACCTACACCACAACATCAATTTTTGATTATTTGAATGATTAGTAGGTTGATGCTAGTATCTTTGAGTTTATTTTGTCTAAATAAGGTCTAATAGACCAATCTTCTATGTACTTAGGGAATTTGTGGGCTAAGGTGGTCAAATGTGCAAAATGCACTCTTGTCTCAAATAATTGTCAATATGCCATGAAGGAAAACTATGTAAAATATAAATGGGAATTTAAGAATAGAGTCTAGAAGTAATATTAGGGGTAAAATAAAGGTGTCTAAGTGGTCCTAGGTGTCTAGAACAACAAATTTTCATAATGAAGCTTATTAAGCAAACAATTGTTAATACTAGTACTTTTAGGCTTAATGAAGGTTTGGTGGTTCAAGGGTGGTTATGGGAATTGAAGGAAGTTGGTCCTGATTTGAAAATGTATAAAGAAATCATACAATACTAAACAAAGGTTCAAGGAAATGCTTTTGAGGAATTGGTGCACTGCTCAATGCCTAAACTGTGAAATTTTCAAGTTTTTTTTGTGTTTCTAGTTTCTTTTTCCTGTGTATGGCCTAGTACAGGCCTCCCATGATTGCGAATTCATAAAATAGTGTGGTGGTTTTTCCCAACTTAGAATTCTTTCTGTTTTGAGACTCTCTTAATTGATTTGGTGTAAGAAAATCTCCATTCTTCTTGTTAAGCCTATACAGACTAGCAAGGTTTGAGTTTCAATTTTATTTAGAGATGGAACCCTTCCTCCTACTATGGTGACTTGTGATTCAAAGGAAAGGCCTATAACATGTTGTTTTAAGTTTTCATGCTTCATTTAGTAATGGTAAGGCATCTATGGGGCTAGGTGATGTTATTGTAGGCTAAAGAAGTGAGTTTCTGACATGAAAAGTTGGAACCAAAGTAGTGTTTTTGGAGACTAATGAGGCTAAAGGCCTAAGGAGTGTTTATTATGATTGTACAGACCATGTTAAACTTGCTTGATGCTTTGGTGAGGCTTGGAAGGCCTTGGAGTGGTGAAATTTAGAAAACCCTAGGTGTTTGTGAGAAAATTGAGGGTTTTTGTATTGGAGACCTAATTGAGCATGTAAGGTCCTAAAACCTAGAAAATATAATTTTGTTTTGAGACTTAAGTTAAGAATTTTTTTGGGTTTGGAAGTTTGGTGTGAAGTTTTAAATGTAGTCTCTTTGGAAAGTTGGCCTAATTTGAGTCTTAAAATAGTGAGAAAAGAAAATTTTGAAGCATTTAGTCCAAAGGAAGTGTGTCTGGTTTCCTAGTATGTTATGTAACCCTAAAATGGGTCCTTGAATCCATAATCAACTTTCTTGGTGTTTTGGAAGGAATTTGTGAAAAGACTAAAAAATCGGTTTCCAATTGCTACAAGGGAAACTAGTGTGCAAAATGGTGATTTTTGTGAAGTTCAAGGAATCTGCTTTGGTGGTTGTTTGAGGTTCTTTCAATTGTCATTGTATGAATGATGAGAAATTTGGTGGGTTCTTGTGAAGTTTTGTTGCCTATTTTTCAAACTTGAGTGATTGGAGAATTTGAGGGTGAGTTGATGCCTTTTGAATCAGAACCTAGGTGAAGAGTTTCTTTGACCAAAGTTGATTGATCCCTATTGTTGAGATTCTTCCCACCTTGATTTGTATCAAACCAAACAGGCATTATGTTCCAACAAAATGTACCCCAAGGACATGTCAAAGTGGTTTTCTCTTGGTCTTCTAGTGGTGCTATCTTTATCCGGTTCTAACCTAAAAGTCCATCCATAAGTGATAACATTTCATGTGTCCAGCTGTTAAATACATGATGATGTCAATGTTAGGTAAAGGAAAATCATCTTTTGGACAAGCCCTGTTAAGATCTTTGAAATCCATACATATCCTGATGCTGTGGTTGAGTTTTGAAATTGGTATGATGTTTGATATCCATTCAGCATAATCAATAGGTCTAATAAATCTGACATCCAATAGTTTCTTCAATTCAACTTTCACCAATAGGGTGATATGGGGATGCATTTTTCTCAACTTTTGCTTCATTGGCTTTACTCCAGGCGGTAGTGATAAATGGTGCATGATAAGACATGGATCTATGCCTGGAATATCAGTGTAGGACCAAGAAAAGTTGACTTACCTCTTTGCAAAGAATTTAGTGAAGCTTGGTTTTTCTTCCTCTGTCATGGATGCTGCTAGATGTAGAGTCTTCAATGTTTCAACTATGCCAATGTTGATGGATTGTGTAGGTTCAATCAACACTAAATATTGTTCATGATAGTGCTCGGGAAGAGTGTCAAATCTCCCATGTTTCAATGCCTCAGAGAGGTTTTCACCATCAGATGCACTCTTTATTTTTACTTTTTCTTGATCTAATACTACCATTAAATGGTTTTCACCATTAGATCTATTTTTGATATTCATTTTTCAGCTAGAAGATTTGGAACTCCCCTTGTCTGAAGCTTCGTTATGAGATTCACTAGTGGAACATGTTTCAGGGTCATCAAAGGAAAGGAAGTTCACAATAGCGTCATCGTTTGGAAAGACAGGTATGTCAAGCAACTCAGTTTGGTCCCTGTCAATCAATTTAGGGTGTAACAATGGAAAGGAATCACTAGATTGGCTAAGGTCAAAAGGGGTAAGTGTCATGATGGTAACATCATCAAAGTGTCCAATGGAAATATCAAGGTCTATGATGTTACTCTCTTCCAAAGTATCTATCTCGCTTGAAGTCTGATCATCTTCACTTGAGTCATCGATATGCTATGATTCAATTTCAAGTGGTCTAGAACTCAAGCTTTGTCCCTCCATATGTGTTGGTGTATAATTTTGTATCAAATCAATCTCTTTGTCATGAAAAGACTCTTTAGAGAGGGAATCCCATTTCAAAACTATCTCTCAATTAAAGGATTCTCTCAACAACCTACTGCCTTTTTTCTTCTTTTGATTCTTCTCTGTATCCTAGCCCTGTTTTGTCCTTTGAATTCATTGTGATGGTCTGTATTTGTTTTATGATGCCTTGTTTTATTTTACCAACATGACCTTTTCCCTCATATCCCATCTTTTCCAAGATTGTCTTCCCTTTGCCATATTGCTTTGTTTGTACATTGGAGGTTGATGCTTGTGATTGTTCTTCATCCTTGCACAACCAATTCAAAACATCCTTGTTTTCTGATTCATCCACTAAAGTTCTCACTTTTACAAACTTGCCATCAAAAAGCGTTGTTGGTTGTGAGGATTGTTGTCTTGATGTGGATGGATGCCCATATGACTTGGGAGAAGATAAGAGTTATGATAGACACAATGTTTTCTCAAATGAGTATCCCCCCTTTCCTTTTTCTTTGAATTGGATCTTTTTGACCTATTTTGATAAGGCATTAAGTTATCCTTCATGATTTGATGGAGTAGAATCATCAATGCCTTTGTCTTTTGATTGAACCTTTTCCACAAGCTGATTTGACAAAGAACTTGATTGACTTTCCTTACTTGATCTAGTAGAATCACTGATACCCTTATCCTTTGATTGGTCCTTTTTCTCAACCCACTTTGACAAGGAATTTAGTTGTCTTTCATTTTTGGATGAACTAGGAGTTGTAGCTTCCCTATTATGTGGTAAAAAATTATCTTGGGTTGTTTTGAGTGTGTTGCAATATTGTGGATTGTTGGAATCAACTAAAATGGTGATTTCTTGCCCATTGGAAGGGAAATTCAAACACTGGTGATATGTTGATGGTATTGCTTGCATCTCATGAATCCAAGGATGTCCCAAAATTACATTATATGTCAACTCCTTGTCTAACACTTGACATATTATATCTTTGACAACCAATCCCATTTGAATTGGTAGTACAATTAGGCCTTGGGAAGATCTCTCTTCATCATCATAGGCTTCTATAGTGATTTTCCTTCTAGCGTCAATTGCATTTTCTGAATATCCAAATGCATGAATAAGTTTTAAAGTACAAAT
This sequence comes from Sequoia sempervirens, assembly GCA_007258455.2. Classification (NCBI taxonomy): domain Eukaryota; kingdom Viridiplantae; phylum Streptophyta; class Pinopsida; order Cupressales; family Cupressaceae; genus Sequoia; species Sequoia sempervirens. Next base: position 201,351,136 of record VDFB02105785.1, read on the forward strand.
ATTTAGGCCCACTCCACCATTTATTAGAAAACGTTTGACACATTGTTTGTGAATTAAAAAATCATTTTGAAGGGAAGCATTGTGTGGATGGTTGATTGATACATCATCATGTTCAGAAAATTATAGGCAATGAGGTGCGGTCAAGTGTCCCAACATAGCTTGGAATTGGAAAAATTCCAGGTTATTTGGTATTGTGGTGGCTACTAGAGCTTGTTCTAAAATTTCCTTGTGAGATGGTGAAATCTTGAGCAATTCCAATATGGATATTTGAGCTGGTATTTTCTGCAATTGGTCAACTATGTTGTATTGAGTTGCAGGGGAAGCAACAGTTGCTTTGGATGTAGAGGAGGAAGCTCCTTTCAATGTTACTTTAGCTTTCCCTCTTGTGGTTGCATTGATAGATTGATGATCTTGTTTCTCTCTGATTTTAATGACATTAATTTTTTTTTTCACTTGCAACAACGTTTGTGATCAGATATATTGGTACAATGTCATTAATTTGATGTTCTCTGGTGTTAATGTCATGAGGATGAGTTTCAGCTGTAACAATGTTTATTTGGCCCTTGATTTTGATGTCCTTTTTTTGGTTCTCAACTACCTCAACATAATGAATTGTAGAATCATAAACATAGTTCACATTTTTGACTTTGGTGTTTGATAAAGAGGACTCCCCCTTTTCATAGTTTGGTAGAGGATTATTGAATGCTCCATTATCATTGCTCATTTGGGGTCCTTCTACAAATATGGTCTTGTTATCAATCAAGTCTTGTATCAAATGTTTTAGTTGCATGCAGTCATTGGTTTTGTGTCCTTTGTTTATGTGAAAGTCACAATAATGTGCATCATTCCACCACAAAGGCTTAACTTGTGGTTCACAATTTCTTGCCTCTGGTAATGTTATAACTTTGGCTGCAAGAATATCTTTTAATGCTGATTCTAATGATTGTCCCAAAGGTGTGAATCTTCTTCAATTTGATGATGTTTGATAGGGTGTTGGTTTAGCTTTAACATTGCTTGGATTGTTGTTTTGATTGGAATTTTGGTTGTTGTTTTGATTTCTATTTTGATTGGTTTTGGTAGCAGCTGTTGTCAAGTTAAATACTGGTTTTGAATTTTGTGTTTTAGTTGAACCATCATTACTACCAACATTTTTGTTTCTTTTCTAGAACTTTGGTTTATCACCATTGTTGTAATTGTTGGAGGAGCTTGTTGAGTTGTTTCCTTCATTGTAAATTTTTATGACTCCTCTCTTGACCAAGGCTTCTTCGATTTTGATTCAATTTTTGATCATTTTTTCAAAGGTAGACGAACATTGCAATTCAAGTCTATAACTCATCTCATCACTTAGATTGTTAATGAAGATTTCCATCTTTTCCTTTTCAGGTATGGGATGAGAATATCTTGCAAACAATTTTCTCCACCTTTGCAAGAATTCAAGGAATGATTCACCCTTCTTCTGTTTTGTATTGAGAAGGTATTTCATTGTTATCTCATGTTTGATGTTGTAAGAGTACTGGGTGATGAATTTGTTAACCAAATATTCAAAGGTTTTAATTTGTGGTGCAAGTTTGGAGAACCATTCCAAGCATTGTCCCTCTAGGCTTCGTCGAAACAATCTCATCAAATGAATTTCTTCATGTGCAAACTCAAGACTCATGGTTCAAAATTCCCTTACATGATCTATTGGATCTGTTTTACCATTGCATTTATCATACTTTGGGAATTCACAATGTTTGGGAAAAGGAATCATGTTAATAGATTGATCAAAAGGAAATGGAAAAATGTCTTGTAGCAAGTATCGTCTTGAGGATCCTCTTTGCATGTCAAGAATTTGTTGTTGGAGGTTTTTCATTTGATGAGTTAATGCAACCACTTGTTCCATATTTTGTGAATCATTTTCAGGATTTTTAGGAGGTGCTTTCAATTTATTAACATCAAAGTCAGGTGGAAGTTTGATACCTTGATTATCCAACATTAGGAAGTATTTTTCCCCATCCCTTTCAAAAATCTTTTCTATGAACTTGTGGAAATTTGGATCTTGTTCAGCATGTTGGATGTCTTCCTCAGTTATTTCCTCACCTTCAGTGTTGTGGATATTATGAAATGGATTTTCTTCAGGTTCAACCATGGTGTTTTGAGTTTCGATGTTTTGAGTTTCAAGTTCTTTTTCCTTGAGTTTCTACTTTTGTAATATTGTTTGAACGAGCATACAAGTGTTATTATTTAACTAAACTTTTGATCTTTGTTTGGAGGAGTGCCAAGGATGGAAAATAAGTCAAATAAAATGACAAATTCTATTGATGAGGCTAGGTTTAATCTAATTATACTGCTTTGTTTCGTGATGAAAGGATGACAAATCATGATGATGGAACTTAGCTTAATAATTAGGGGTGTGATAAGTTTGATGATTTAGGCACTTTAAGGTGTTTAAATCTTGGTTTAGTTTGAAGAATTCTACTTGTAAAGACCAATTTCAACAAGTTTAAAACATTGGTGTGACTGATGAATGGTTCTATTTTGGAAAAGATTCTGAATTATGGTTCAAACTATCAAATGGGGGATGGAAATAGCTCTCTGGTTTTGAATTTAATGGATGCGCTAAAACAGGGTATGGATGCACTAAAAGATTGCAGAAATGTGCTAGAAAATGTAGTAGATGCACTGAAACAGAGGCTATATGCGCTAGTAAATTTACTCAATGCGCTAAAAGACAAACCAAATGCATTGGAAAATACACCGAATGTGCTAAAAGCTGGACTCAATGCGCTAAAGGATGACTCAAATGCACCAAAAAATTGACTAGATGCACCAGAAAAGGATAGTGATGTGCTAGATTGCCCCTCCTAAACGTGATTTCGACTGGGTAATTTGAAGGTGAATACGTTGGACAATTTTGTAGATGTGCTAGAAGATGGAATAGATGTGCCAGAAAAAGCTAGGGATGCACCAAAAAAGAGGATGTATGTGCTAGAAATTGACTCAAATGGGATAGAAAATGTAGTGGATGCACTATAACAGGGAATGGATGTGCTAATCTGGAAATGTTCAATGTTTTTACAAATATTTTTAGTTATTTGGCTTTGAATATGTGAATGTGATGTTTCTAGGGGATTTAATCTTTTGATCAATGAATTTTGCTTGGTTTCTAGTTTGTAAGTTGTGAGAATTAAGTGTATAAATGGATGATTTCTCGAATCATGACTTCAAACATAGCAACAAGTCAAACAGTTGTGTCAAGCCTAGTAACTAAACATTTATTGTGTATTAAAAAATCTGGTGTGATTCTTTTGATTTCCACAGGTATAACACAAGAGAAGACAATTCAAGCACTTTTCTATTCTCAAGGGTCACTTAGAATACCACAACCCACATCTTAGAACCATGTCAGCTCACACAACCTTGTCACCCCCTAGAGGGCGCCTATGTGTTTTCCTTTCCTGAGTCTTAACCAAAGACAAATCCTTTTCTTTTGGCTAGTAATCCTTGATGGTTATATGGTGAGTATCTTGGGGGAAGATTCTTCCCTCCTCTTGCATCGTGATATTAGAAGTGTTCAAAGAATGAATTGGTTGGCTTCTACACTAAGGTTCATAATAATGGTTTTTGTTTGGTGCGACAATAGATAAACTCCCTTAGGAGACCTCCCAACCTTTAGAACAAAGTCTTTGGGGATGGTTATCTTGCACTCTACTGTTAAATTGTGGACTTTCCCAAAATTCACTTTTGATTATAGTGGGTCGGAAAACCTAGCTTTGGTTGTTCCCACTTAGGTCATTCCTATCTAGGGTGAGTACTTTTTCACACTATGACAGGCCTTCTAAAGGTGTTAACAAAGCATAAAATAGTGAGTCTGAAATTTTGGTCACCTAGTTAAGGGGAGAGCATAGGCCTATCATTTCAAGTACAAAAGATAAGGGGTTCTTTAATCCTTCTAATTAAACTATGTTCCTAATTTAATTAAAAGAAGACAATAAATGCTCTAGCCCTTGCATACATAATCAATAGTTGCATAAGATTGTCTTTGACCAACGTATTATGCATCTGCAAAACATAAAACCTCAATTAGTTCTTAGAATTTTATAATTTTGTAAAATCAACCAGATACATTGCTAAAACAGTCTTTAGATGCGCTAAAAGATAACTCCAATGCACTAAAAGAACTACCCTATGCACTATAGAAACTATTGAATGCACTAAAGTATTGAACATATGTGCTAAAAGACTCCTTGTATGCGCGAAAAGAGGTGTTGGATGCGCTGAAAGATAAGTTGGATGTGCCATAATAGGAATTGGATGCACTATAATATCCTCTGGATACGCTGTAATAGGGGCTAGATGCCCTAAAATATGTTTCATATGCATTGCAAGAACTCATGGTCATGCTAAAAGAAATTCACGTCCAATCTATTCACAAAAAAATTTCCAGTAATTGTTAAAAATGGGGTTGGGCCCCACGGTGGGCACCAAAAATGTTGTGTGAATTGTGAGAGTTATTCAATGAATAATAAAAACACAAACAACCAATGAAACATATTACATTAAAGATTTGAATAATAGAATTAACCAAATTAAAATAAAACAAATCTCTAAAATCGTTCCATTTTTCTCTATTCTCAAGGATCCTCTAAATCATTAGTGCTCTCATATTTTTATATTGCACTATGACTTTTTGGATGACAACCTAAGAAATGAGATGCTGTCTAAAATGAAACATGATTGATATACAAATGATATGATGTTAAGATTATGATGCTACTGTAAATGAACATGGTGATATGACAATGGATATGATACTAAAGATTATGATGCAGATGTTGTATAAAAGCTATGATGATAATGCAAATGAAAATAATAAACTAAGCCATGATACTAAACTAAAATGATTCTACAATGCTCAAATGTTAAATGCTAAATTTCTCTAAATGCTCAAATGATCTAATATGATTTATGCATAGTAAATTTACTCAAAGATGGGATTGCAAATGCTGTAGAATGGGCTTGTATTTATAGGATTTCCAAGGAATATTGTGATGTGGTAGCAACCAATGGTCAAGATTTCAACATGAGAGATGAACAGCGGAGATGGAAGAAGTTAGAAAGAATCATGAAGGATGTTCCCTTGATTGTGAACACCATGCCAAGTGTATGAGGGAATAAAATGTGTTAAAGAGCCAAGTGTCCAAAGTTTGTTTTGGAATTGGTTGAGGATAATTGCAATTTAAATATTAGACATATTTAAATTCATGTGACACTTGATGATGTGGCAAGAGGAAAAGTTGTAGACATGTGCCTAAATTTAAATTGGGAATTTAAATTTAGTGAAAAGATTATTAACTAAATAAAACAAACTATTGAAATTTGTTTATTTAATTAAATTTAGAAGAATGTGATTTAATATGGGAGAATTAGAAGGTATGAACTATATAAATAAATTTAGAATTTATTTATAAATAGATGAAATAAAATATTTATTAATTAAATAACTGGTATTTAATTAATTGACTATCTTGACTGATTTTAGGTGTATACATATATAAATATACATACACATACATATACATATACATATATACATATACATATACATATACATATACATATACATATGCATATACATATACATATATACAGGATCTAATTGTTGCATACATAAACTAATACACCCAATGTTTCATTGTAATTACCAGCATAATAGGAAGGATACTATTGAATGGTTTCCTTCAATTATGATCATGTGCTTTGAAGCTCTTACAATAGTTTTGTGCACTCTTTTGGGTGTTTTTCAATGTATTAATTTTCAATAGACACATTGTACTAGCACAATCCAAACAATTTTTCAACTTTGTTATGAACATGTTGCACATGCTACATTATAAAATGCTTTGTTATTAACATTTAATGCTATACCATTGAATACTATAGTTCAATTATATTGGGTTATTTTTGAGTATTTTTGGGTTTGATCAACATAACGTCAAAGATGTTCAGATATGACAACTAATTGTTTGAAATAGTTCTATGCACTGTTTTTGGTATTTTTCAATGTCTTCAGTTATGATAAATAGATTGTAGTGGTAGAGTACAACCAATTTTACAGCTTTGCTATGAACATGTTCCACATACTGCATTGTTAAATGCTTTCTTATTAACAACATTTGATTGCAATGTTGTAGAATGCTATGAAGTCAAAGTTGGTTGTTTCTTTGCAGCCTACAAAGACAAGTTCAATTGAGGAAAATGTACTTGATGAAACCAAATGCATAAAAGGAATAAGGAAAAAAAAGGTTGTAAAGGGATGTTTTTATGTGCTAGAAAAGATCAATGCATATCTACTTCTACATCTATATGCTTTACTAGGGTCAGCCATGTGTGTATACACCTAAAATCCAAGAAAATTGGAAGCATAAATAGGAAAGGGTATGTGGTGTGCATTTCTATATTTGAGAATCATAAAATTAAAGAAATTGAAAGGAAAAGTTTAGGTTGCATACAAAAGAGGAAGGAAACAATAAGAACAAATTTTCTTGACAAGTATAAGAAAAAGGAAATATAAACTTACAAAATCAGGATCTGAAGGCTGGCAGTTCACACCGTCAGAGCTGGACTCCACAACAAAACCTGTGGAGGATGTCAACAAATCAATCTTAGGGGGCTCTGGAGACCCATCCACAAAGCCGATTCCGTAGACATAGTTCTGGGAAATTTTACAGGGAGAAAATGTTGCAATTTGAGTTGACTGATTGAGAGCTCTATTTCACAATAAAAATAAAATATTAATGTATTGCAACATCCAATGGCAACTAGTAGACATTTTAGAAATATCGATAATCTGTCAACCATTTTACTAATTTGATTAAATGAAAATGGGTATAACCATTCCACTTTTAATATTGTCCAAACAATAGGAGATACAACAAGAATAAAAATACACTTTTAATATTGTCCAAATAGCAGTAGATACAACAACAAGAATAAAAATGATAAATGCAAATGTATATATCCCTATATGCATCTGTTTATCTTTGAGGTTTCTTATATATGTATGCATACAATTTTTACTATATTTCTACATATACCTATATGTAGATATTTGTATATGTTGCTAGCTGGTCCCTTCATCCTTTCTTATCCAAACAATAGGATATACAACAATAAGAATAAAAATGATTAAGTACATATATGCATTGAATTTCCCCTTTTTCTGCACATTTAAAAAACACACATATAACCAGATATATATATCCATATGTACACTTGTATAAATCTATTTATATATACACTACTATATCTAAATAGATGTGTATACTATATTTATTTCTTACTATGTATTCATTTACATGCCAAGGAAGGACCTCCGTAAAATGGGCATAATGTCAAAGGTGCATAGCGACAAGAAGGAATAACAAGAAGAGGGTGAAAGTTCTGCAAGTGAACATGTTTTAAACATTGTAGCTTATTAAAATATATATGCAACAAGGGGATTTTGGCCACCTTCAAACATAAAAGTAGAATGGTAAATGGTTGCTCGCGGTGTTGGAAAATGACAATCAAGATGGTAGGATCAAGCAAATACAATATTCAATGTTTGTAGCCTCAAAAAATTACATTGTTGCTGGCTTGAACTATAGTTTTGTGCACTATTTTTGGTGTTTTTCAATGTATTCAGTTTCGATAGGCACATTGCATTGCCAAAGTGCCAACAATTTTACAGCTTTGTTATGAAAATGTTACATATACTACACCATTAAATGCTCTGTTATTAACATCTCAATGCTATATCATTGAATGCTATGGGTGTATTGTAGCGATTTTCTCAAAAGCTAAATAATACTTACATATACTATTTTTAACTCTTTTTAAATCAAAGTCTACATAAATACAAATAAAGATAGCATACATATCTATTTAGATATACATGTGTATATATAAATAGTTGTTGCATTTTCAAACGAGCCACAGTGGTCTTGGTCTGTATATATGGATATATATATTTTCCTATATGTATTTTTTTAAATATGAAATAGGGAATTCAATACATATATATATATATGTGTATATGTATTTGTCTGTGTTTCAGGGAATTCAATACAATTTCCCTTTTTTTCAATAATATTTAGTAGAAAATAAGTGTTATTCTATCACCTCTTATACAATTTTTCTATTTGTCTTCAATATTTATTACCAAAGAACATAGCTCAAATCTTGTATCAATATGTTTCATGATATTCTTTTTTTCCTCATCTGCTTGAATTTCCCTGGAACAAACTGCCTAGGGCTGTTTATGAAAGCAGTGGAGCTTGCTAATTATGTGGGTTGGAGGTGGTGGAGTTGGTTGCCTCAATATGTGGAAGCATAATGGTTCCACAAAGCAAACTATTCATTGTGTAACAATTGGCAATCTATGTAACAATTGTCTTGTCAATTTGATGACCATTTTTACTAAAATATGGAGAATAGAATAGAGAAACTATGATAATGAACAATTTCCTTTGCGAAACTAGAAAAAAGAACATCATAAAACATATTGATACAACACAAGCAATCTATGTAACAGTTGGCTTATTAATTCAAAATTCAAGCTACATTATTTGGCATTAAATATTATAGACAAAATAGAGAAATTGTAAAAGATCTATTAGAAAAACACTTAAGAATCATAGATAAATGACAGATGATCGAAAACCCACATTAAACATATTGATACAAGACAAGCAGTCTATGTAAGAGTTGGCTTGTCAATTCAAAATTTGAGCTACGTTCTTTGGCAACAAACCCATATTTAATAGAAATTGTAAAACCAATGGGTAGCAATAACCTGTGCAAAATGGGTATAATGCCACAAACTTAATTGAAAATTTGAGCTACATTACTTGAAACTAAATATTATAGACAAATAGAGAAATTGTAAAAAAGCTATTAGAATATGTTCACTTAATAGCCACTAAACTATTTTTACCTTGAATATCTTTATGCTTTCATACTAACCCTCTGCATATATATATATATATATATATGCAATTAATCCTATGTTAATCTACAATTGCTCCTATGTTAATGGGTATAACACCAAAGATGCACAGAGATAACTACAAACAATAAACGAAGGGTGAAAAAATGACTAACCCTAACCATATTTTTTGATGAAAGAAAGAATATTTAACTTCAATTTCTCCATCCATACAGAGCCATAATCTCTTTGAAGTCTCCAAAATGGGTATAACACCAAAGATACAAACATACACGAATAATAAATTAATCATTTATGCAAAATACCCATGTAAAGTGACTTACAAATTCCAAAGCACAATAGTATTAAAACCCTCCAATCTGCTATAAAATGGAGCCTCTGCCATCAAACCAACACCACAATGTAAAACTATCCAATCTGCTATAAAACAAAGCCTCTGCTATAAAACCAACACCACAATGACTCTTTCGACAATGCAACTTAATCAATATATTTTCTCACACATTTTGGAGTATACTTTCCCACATTGCAACATTGAATATTGTATTTACTTCCTCCTGTGCCATCGTACAACAACACTAGGATGCATTAACCCTCACACGAGCAAACACTTACCATTTTGCTTCTGCGTATCGAGGCAACCAACTCCACCACCGCCAACCCACATAATTAGCAAACTCTACATTATCATAAACAACCCTGGGAAACTTGTTGTCGGCCAAGAGATTTTTGGTACCGAGAAATTCTATTCATGGCTAGGCTGACGAAAATCCTGACAAAAATTTAAATAAATAGCCTATCGACTAATTATAAAAATGCAAAGGAATCTCCATTTTACAACTCTTTCGAGAAAGTCAATATCGACCACCATAGAAAGGGCCCCTCTTGTTTCTGACATTGTAAGAATGTACTCATTTCTGAGTTTGGTCTAGAGAGTTGATTTTTCATTGTTTATTTGATTTGTGCAGATGACCCACAAACGGGCTTAAATTTAATGGTCAATGGTGCCTTACATCAAAGGTGTTCTCTATTTGAATAAAAGTGTCTTGATTTTAGCAATCAACCTTTGACACTCCTTAAACATCATTTGGCCCCTTCATTTTATCCATTCATTTTTTTCTTTTCATTTTCTACCGTTCATTTTGTCTGTTCATTTTTTATAGTTTTTGCTAGTTTTCGTTATTGCTTTATTTTCATTGAATTTTACTTCTCAAAACTCTTTACCTTGTGGTCATTTCTTCATCCAAATATTTATAACATCCAAATATTTATAATAGATTTTAGTACTATTTATCGCAAACTATGTTCAAATAATATTTTTATCACGTTAATATATAATATTCTTATCAAATTAGTTAATATTTTTATGAGAAAAATTATTATCAATAAATATATATCAATATATAATTAATATATAATATATATTTTATATAATACAAATTAATTATATATAATATTATGTGGGTGGTTGGGCGGACATCTTTCCACAAAATAGTTTAGAAAGATCGGGGTTTTCTTGGGATAGTAATCAAATTTCAAATCAAATGTTGGTGGGGAAATTCTGATCTAGATGGGTGGGCCTATGTGTGCGCCAATTTGGAAAATAGGTGTGTAAGTTTTGGATTGGTGACAACAAAAAATTAGGCTTTCATAGGATGTTGTCAAATCGAAAGATGTTGGCATAGTCATGATGAAGGTGTAAGGTGATATACAAAGCCTGCATCTGAAAGATTGGGTTGTTATTTCACTCCTATGTTGGGACTTGGAAAGGTGATTCACATGCGTGGGCTAAAGCATTGGCATTGAAGATAGGATAGGTTTATGCATGGTACACATAAATTTTGTCACAACAATTATAGTTGGATTTGATCGTGGCACCCTACATGATATTAGCATTCCTTTGTGGGGTTTAATTTGTATTTTTCTCTGGCTAAATTGAGAAAATTGGTGGTAGCAGTTTTTGTCTAAAACAATAAGCAATGGGTGAGTGTTCAAATTCATGGTGTGTATGTCTTTAGAGACGTTGATGAGTATCAAAGTAGATACTCCAATACATTTGGACAATGTGGTGAGGTAGATGGCATTCTGCGTGGTGGTTTTAGATCAATGCCTCAAGAAAATCCTCAAGAAATATGATTCTCTCATTCTAGCAGTAGTGAATATTGTCTTAGGGAAGGGTTTCCTAGAGAATAGTGAAACCTAGAGGGTGGACACAAACATAACGCCTTGGTTCCTTATGGTTTTGCTTGATATCAGGATGACAAAAAGGGATGCAAAGGTGTTGATGAGGAAGCTTTTCATTGCAAACCTATTTAAAGTGGGTTTGGATAAAATTATTTATATTGCCTCACCTAGTATGGGCGTGTGTCAGTTGTGGGATTTGGATTCTTTCTATGTGCTTGGGTAGGTCGTCAAATACTATCCCTTCCTACTTGATTTGAAGGGCATGCCGTTGGTTGAGCATAAGTAGATGGCAATAGTGGGGGTGGATTATCTTCAAAAGGTGTTGAAGCTCTCCTAGTTGATGGGTAATAGCTGGATTCTAAACTTCCACGCCTTTGCACTCGCCAATGGTTTCCTCAGTCTGGATCATTCCTAAAAATGTCTCTGGGCAAGTATAGCTATAAAGTTCGGTGTTTTTGCTAATTTTTTTTTGTCTATGTTGGTCTATAGTTGTATGGTCAATGTCTATAGTGATCTTTTTGTCTAGTTACTTATGTATCAGGGTTTTGGGCTTTTTGTTATGGTATAGCCCTATGTTTTAGTTAAAAATTAAGTCTGGCTAGTCGACCCTACATGGTCTTTTGTAGCAATACTTATAATGGTGGTCGAGGCTGATAGGGTTCTTGGTGGGGTGCTCTGTAAAGGGTGGTTGGTCTGAATCTCATGGCTACTATGTAAAATTTTCTTTATTAATAAAATATAAATCTTATGTATTAATTTTTTTTTACATATAATATTATTATACTTGTTACTATGGGTATGTGGATGATCATCATGAAAAAAATAGGCTCTTAAGTGGCAAAAAATTCAAAAAAATCAGAGTTAGGCAACTTGATGTAAAAATTTGAATAAGTTATCTATATTATTTCAAAAATATGTAACAATAAAATCTATAGAAAATTGAATGTAGTTTCTAAACTACTAGGTTTTATTTTTAAAAATCTACTTGAGGTGAAAATTTGAAATTTCAATGCGATTACTACTTAAATTTTTAGGGAAAAAATAAGAAGTAGGTGTTTGTCTGACCACCCTAACTACAATAAAATGATAATTTTTTTTATAATATTTTAGATATAAGTAGATGACTCATTTCCGGATGTGATGCATATTTTTTTATAATTTTTTTCCAATTAAATAATTAATTATGAATTTTTTATTACAACTTTTAAAAAATATAAAAACTTGTATGTCTGACAACCTTAACTTGGTCAACCAAGTTAAGGTTGTCAACTTTCAAAAAAATATAAAAACTTGTATGTCTGACAACCTTAATATCATTTCAAAAAAATATAAAAACTTGTATGTCTGACAACCTTAATATCATGAGAGATGGGTTCCGGTGAACCACTACTCATGAAACATTGGTCAATGAGTTTGAATCGAAACTACACGGTTGAATCTTGATAGCAATATCATAACCTTAACTTGGTCAAAACTTCATGAAATTCATTTTTTTTTAATCCTATAGTATGTGAAGCATAGAATGTGACGCATGTTTTAGATTCAAAAAATGTGATATTGTTTGAAAGCTATAGATGTTTCTCAATCAACCTATCAATCAAGACTTTAGTCATAATTCAAATAGAAAATGAATAATAATTATTTATTAAATTCAAAGTAAAGCATAATTTATATTGGCAGAAAGCTCCACTTTAAAGCCACTTTTAGTTTCATCAATTTTGGGTAAAAAGAAAGTCGTTAGCCACATACCCTACACATGTCCATCATATCGCCACTTTTTGGCCCATCATGATCCTGCACATACCCCTATATAATATTATATAAATAAATTAAATTCTATAGTAAAATTATTAAATATAAATGTAAAATAATTATTATTTTTAATAAATCATATATTTTTATATCATACAGATAAAACTAACATATAAATATAATATAATATATAATTAATATATAATGTATTTTATATTAAAAACTTAAATTAAATTATTATTATATTTCATAATTTGTATTATAATTACTATATAATATATATTTTATATAATAAAAATTACTTTATATAATATAACTATATTTATTATTATATATTATATTCTATAATAACAATTGCTAAATAAATAATATGGGGTGGGAGGCCTAACTTGATTGGCTAAAGCATCCTGTTGTAGGCAAGAGGTCACAAGGTCTAGTCTTCCCCCAAACTTGTGGTACCAAAGGGCATGTGTTGTGCTAGCGCCACCAGTTACGTGAAAAAAGTTTACTAGGTGCATTGCAATTTATAGGGGAATGGATACCCGATCGATTCCTGTAGTCTAAAAAAAAAACCAATTGCTAAATATAAATATAAAATTATTATAATGAATAATTAATATATTTTTAAATAATACAAATAGAACTAACATATAAATATACTACAATATACAATATATTTTATATAATACAAATAAAATTATATATAATATAATTATATTTATTATTATTATTATTATAATATTATATATTACATTCTCTAATAAAAATTATTAATTTATATAGTACAAATTAAATTAACATATAAAGAATCTAAACATTTTGCACTTGCTTGAAATTATAATAAAATTTATATAATTTTAAATTATACTATATTTTATTTATATTAAAATATATTTTTTCCAATACTTTATATTATAATACAATTTATACCATTTTAAATTATATTATATTATATTTAAGTAAAAAGAAAAGCCAATTTAAAAATAAGTTTAATTAACATTGAAACTAAAATTAAATAAATTAAGAATATATATTATTTTATAAAGACAATTATATTTTATTTTTATAATTTTTTAAAATAATAATATAGATAAAATTTTATAATTTATCATTTAAATTATTTATCATGTTTTTTAAACAGTCCTAAAGTAAAATAAATTAATTTAATATTGATATCTATGGATACACTATAATTAAAGATGTACACTTAAGATATGTATACCATTTATATACCTCAATATTATCTCTCTCTTATTCACTCTCTCTCTATATATATCCCTCTCTACCCCTCTCTATATAGGACTTAATTTATCTTTATATTTTTATCTCTCCATGTCTCCCTCTTTCTATCTCTATTTCTCTCTCTCCCTCTTCCTCTCTCTCTCACCCCCTTTATATCTCCTTTATCCCTTATCTTTCCTATCCACTCTCCACTCCCCTTTCCTCCTTTCTCCTCTATCTATTTATATATATATATATCTCCCTCTCTCTCTCTCTCCATGTCTCTCTAACTCTATACACAAAAACTCCCCATTTCACCTTCCCTTTCTCTCTCTATCTTTCCCCCTCTCTATCTTTCTCACCCTCTCTCTCTCTATACCTCCCTCTCTATTCTTTTTCTTTGTCACCTTATTTCTCTCTCTATCTCTATTTTCCTATCTCTCTCTCCCTCTTTATTTATATATCATTATCTCTCTCTCTCTCTCTCTCTCCATCTCTCCCAATCTCTCTCTATTTCTCTTTCTCCTTCTCTATCTCCCTCTTGCTCCTCTCTATCTTGTTTTATGCATCTCTTTATCTATATCTCCATATATCTCTCCCCATGCCTCTTTATATTTGTATATCTCCCTCTCTCCCTTATCGACCTATCTCTCACCCTCTTCCTCTCCTTCTCCTTCTCCATCTTCATCTCTATCTTCCTTTCTATCTCCATCTCCTTAAATCTCTCTCTCTCTCTCTCTCCATCTATCATTTCCTTTTTTTATCCCTATATCTCCCTCCCTCTCTCTCTCTCTCCCTATTGAAAACATAACACATGAGCCTTTTCATAATGGAGCCTAATTATCTTCTTGATTCAGATGCTTTATTTTAGTCATGTTTGGATCCCTATAAGTGGATGCATTGTTGATTTTAAGCTATCACTTCTCTAATGAGACCTTTGTTGTATAAAAAAAACATTTTTTAATTAACCTACCATTTGACCTCATGTATTGCACAAATGTATGAAAAAAATAGACCAAAATTTTCGTTAATTCACCTTCCATGAATGTTCAATGTACCCATTGCACACCAAGGTGTGATTGCTAGTTTATTTCCTAGTTTTATTAATTCAAAGTCATGCTTTAAATAGTCAGGAATATTTTATATTCGAAAAATATATTCAAAAGTATAATCTTATAGGAAATTTAATTAGAATTTGAAAAAAAAAACAAAGGAATCACTTATTATTCATGAACTAAGATTGGAATTTTAGATATAAAAGACCCAACAATCTTTCTATTGATGGAAAAATAAAATTATTGATAACAAACCGAACCTCTACAATCATTATTGACACATGTTTGAATACAAACTATTATCTAACACTCTCCCTTAATGAGTAACTAAATTTTGATGGATTCCTACCATATCTCTATATAGTATAAACTTTATCTTTCCCAATGGATTAGTAAATACATTAGCCATATAGTCATTTGTGCTATAATACTGTAGCTCTATCTCTTATGATTGGATATCTTCTCTTACAAAATAATGTTGAGTTTGAATGTGTTTTGATCTTATGTGATAAACTAGATTATTTTCTAATTTGATGAAACTTAAATGATTATCAAACTTGATTGGAGTTGGGCCTTCTTTCTTGTGTCTCTTATCTTCAAGAATATGCCTTAGCCAAAGTTCTTCACAAGTAGTATTGCACAATGCTTTATACTCGGCCTCAGTAGATGGTACATCAATAGTTGGTTGGTTCTTGCCATTCTAAGAAATAATGCTTGATTTTCTATTGAATGCATAACTAATTGTGAGTTTTTGATCATTTGGATCAAGTTAATCCAAATCTTAATAACCTATCAACTCAACATTCAAACGGTTAGTATATGCATTACCAAAATTTATGGTACTTTGTAGGTATTGAATAACTCTCTTTGTTGCTTTCCAATGATTGTCAAGCAGTTTAACCATGAATTGGCTGTCTATTGATCAAATGTGGAATATCAAGTCTTAGTTATGGATAATTAGTTCAAAATTCCCTTAATCTATGTATACAAAGTCCCATTTACTTCTATAATACCAAATTATATATAGAAAAAAATCATTATATTCCAATGGAGTAGATACTAGTTTGCAATCTTGCATATTAAATACTTTGATTATTTTATTTACATACTTACCAAATGAGTAATTAAATACTTACCATATTATCTCCATACTTGAATTCCTAAACAACAATATATTTTTCCAAGACCCTTCATTTCAAATGTTTGTGGTAGATCTCTTTTTATTTCATCAATCAAGTCTATAACACTTCC
Organism: Sequoia sempervirens; assembly: GCA_007258455.2. Taxonomy (NCBI): domain Eukaryota; kingdom Viridiplantae; phylum Streptophyta; class Pinopsida; order Cupressales; family Cupressaceae; genus Sequoia; species Sequoia sempervirens. The sequence continues at coordinate 201,367,567 of VDFB02105785.1, forward strand.
TACTTAACTTTGATTATTTTTCTAAGGTTAACCCAAGTCAAGAAGGTGGGGGTGGTCTAACAAGGGATGATAGGGGTTAGGTGATTGGTTCTTATGCAAGAACCTAAGGATTCAATCATGTAACTTTACTGAAGTAGTTGCTATCCTCCAAGGTTTCTTATTGGTTGTGAGCAAAGGCACAAGAAAATTAATTTTAGAAGGTGACTCCAAGAATGTGATTGATATGATATGCTCTAAGGCCATCCCTTGATAATACTATGAAGATTTAATTAAAGAGATACAACTTAATTTGATTAAATTTGTTGAAATAAAATTTCAACATGTGTATTGGCATGGAAATTGCTCCGTTGATGGAATCACCAACCTAGGAACTCAAATTAATGGCCTCCTAATTTAGAATGATTTCATCTCATTCCTAATCACATTGGCCTCCAAGTGAAAAATGAGACCCACATCATAATTATTTATTTTCTAGAGGACATCATTAAAGGACTCCTCAACATGAGTGGTAGCTCGAGCTAGAGAATTAGAAATAAAGGAATCGAGAAGGGAATTAATATCTTTACTTCCTCATTTCATCTCTATATTATTTGGAATAAGGGAAATAATATCAATATATACTAATGAGATATACCAAGTATAAGCCAATATTGATGAACTTATGATAGTACATGGTAATGACATTTTTGAGGTGAGCCATTGTATTGAAGATGGGTGAGAGAAATATGTTGTAGTAATTAGTAGTGTAGACACCTAAATTTGACCACTTACATTTGGTCAAATTTATCCATTTTTGTCTAAATATCCTCGTATCCACATTAATTAAATAATAATACTACTATTTAATTAATATCCTAAAGTCCCCTAAAATCCCTAAGGTATTTAATCATTTAATTAAATACTTTATACCCTTTACCATTCTTCGTTAAATTAAATAAATATATCAATTTATTTAATTTATTTATCAAATCCTATAGGAATTAAATGTGAATATTTAATTACCTCTCCCCTTTCTCTCTCATATTGTCACATCCTCCATAATTTTCTTCTAATCCTAATTAATTTGCATAATCCTATCATTAGGATGTGCACACCCTTAATTGAGTTTAAGGCCACATCCTCCATAAAATGCAAGTGGATTATTAATCTCCATTACCGACCTAATCATCCTTCTAATCCCTCACTTTCACAACCTAAACCCTTCATTAGCCTAATCTAACCCTTTGGTCAACCCCCTAACAAATGCTAACCCATACCCATATGGAATTTTGAATTCTATTTTAATCTACCAACATTCCCAAATGGAATTTTAAATTCCATTTTATCTTCCCTAGGCTTTTGGAGGAATTTTTTAATTCCTCTCTCATCCCCAAAGGAATATTAAATTCCTTTTCTCATCCCTATAAGAATTAAAAAGAAATTTTTAATTCCCTCTTATCACATCCTTCCTAAGGGTACTTGCAAGTGGGTAAACCCACAAAACTGGTTTACAATTCCATTGAGGAATGAAAAATACATTTTTAGATGGAAAACACTTTAGGGGGTTTGCTAGAACCCCTAAAGGGTTCGCTATAAGCCCCCCTTCTAGCGAACCCTCCTTTAATGGGTTTTATTTTTTAATTGCATTAAAGGGGTTAAGCGGAAGGAATGTGGTAATAAACGAGGGTTGGATTGAGTCAATCATTGGCTCAATGCTCTGGGTCTCCAATTGGTAACCCTTGGTGTTTTTCTCCACCTTGCAACCTATAGGACCTAAAAGTTATTAGGCACCCCTGGTCCTCCCTTCCAACCTTGCTATCAAGTTTCAAATCAATCACACTGCCTTAACCAAGCATTCTTTGTGCTTTCCCTCTCAAGCAATTTCTAGCCCTCAATAGCCTTAAAGACTAGCTTAACTTCAAAATGCTTCCAAATCTTGTTGCAAGGGTGTGAAAAGCTTCCCCAGCTTCCAAAATAATTTAACTAAAGCTCCTGATCAATCTCCATTCACAAACTCTCCATCTCTTTCAAGAAAATGCTTTACTTGTATTTGAAAGCCTAGTAGCCTGAAGCCCAATTAGGTCTTTGAAACAGGGGAAAAATGCTTTCTCCTTCTAAACCCACCAAGTAAACTGGTTCTTAGCTTAGGAAAAGTGTTTCACATGTCTTCACCTCCAAGATTCCTATGGCTTCAAGACTGCTCAGGTCCTATATTGTCCAGACACCAAAAAGGTCAAAAAACCTAGGGTTTCATTAGCTTTTCCAGGCTGATTCAAAACTGGTGAAAAGTTCTTCATCAAAACGGACTGTTACGGGATCTTCCTTGTCACCATGCAGAGCCAAGACACTCCCCTAAATCCTCAAAAAATAATCTTTTAAAAATATTCACTCCCTTGCAAATTATTCACGCTGTCCTCAAGCTTTTCCTAGCCGGGTTTTCATTGTCTCGCCTAGGAAAAATCATTTAGCATGCTATACAAGTTCCTACCACTTCCTAATGCTAGCCTATATACATATGAGGATCTTTGTCACCTTCCCAACGTGCCCATGCTTGCTGGCACAGAAAGAACACGGCCTAAGACCCCATTTTCACCAATTTTAGACAAAACAGAAATAAGAGAAAAAAAACATAAAATGTACAAAAACAGTAAACAGCGATGGATTTGCTAACTTAAGTGCCACAAAAATGATTCAAATAGCTCCTCTACATAATATATAAACCAAAAAATGCTTTATTTAAAACATCTAATTGCTGTTTCCAACACAAGAATCAGAAAATCTGTATTTTTCAACACAAAATCACTGTCTTTCCCTTGCTCTCATGAAACAGCCACGCCACAAATCTTCTATCCTCTTCCCCAGGTCGAAAAACACCTTTTACAATGTGAAGAAGTAGTTAGGTTACTTTTTTCGAGCCCAAGAATGGCAAAAAGTTCGCTGTTTGAAAACACAGTGTGTTTTCCAGTCTTCCACAAAAACTTAGGAAACACCTACAAAAGACTTCCCAATTTATTTTTAATTTAACCTAAGCTCTAAAAAGGTCCTCATACACATTATCAAAGGTGTTTGAGACCTTACATAACAAAACAAAAAGATTAAAAACCAATACATCAAAAATATGCTTGTATTTTGGTTGGTGCTCCCGCACCATTCTCCCCCTCTCAGCACAAAGACTAAGAACTGGAAAGAGGGATCATTTTAAGGTCAATGCCAAGCTTCTTGAATTGATCTTCTTGTACCCATGTAGCCTCTGAGTCAGGTTTGCTCTTCCACTTGATAAGGTGCTCCATGTATACCTTATTCCTTGTTGACGTTTTCACCCTGGACTCTAAGATCTGCTCTGCCTCAAGCTGCTCTTGATTTGGTAGGGGTACAGTACTGATGTCCTTGAAGACCTCATGACTATTTTGAACCTCATCACTGAGCGTGCCCTTATATTTGATCAAATCAGCAACGTTTAACACCAGAGATATGCCCAAATCTGATGGTAACTCCACCTTGTAAGCATTCTTGCCATACTTGGCCAACACCTTGCATGGTCCTACTCTCTTCATTTTCAACTTGGTGGAAATACCCTTTTGCAATCTAGATTTGTTGAGGTGAACCATCACATAATCACCCACTTGAAACTGCACATCTCTCCTTGACTCATCAACTTTATCCTTCAATTTTTGTGTTGCTGCTGTGATTGTCTTCTTAACCTGCTCATGAATCTCCTTCATGGTCTAGGTAAAGTCTTCTGCATGTCCACTCCTATTCTCCATTGTTCCAAGGTCTCTGAGTTCACAAAATCCTCTTGGGTGCATCCCATACACCACTTCAAATGAACTTTTCCCTGTAGTTCTATTAATGCTGTCATTGTATGCATATTCAGCTTGGGAAATCACCATATCCCATGTCTGTCCATATTCCTTTGTCAAGCACCTCAATAGGTTACCTAACACTCTATTAACCACCTATGTTTGACCATCGGTCTGAGGATGGTATGTTGATCCAAATGACAAATTTGTTCCCAATCTGCTCCATAATGTTTTCCAAAAATGGCTCATAAATTTCACATCCGTGTCTGATACAATGCTTAATGGAAATCCATGGATTCTTACAACTTCCCTAAAAAATAGATGGGCAATATAACTTGCATCATGTGTAGTCTTGCAAGGAATAAAGTGACTCATCTTGCTAAATCTGTCCACAACTACAAAAACACTATCAAAACCAGTTTTAGTCTTGGGAAGACCCACCACAAAATTCATGCTCACGCACTCTTATGGTCTATTAGGAATAGGCAAGGGATGATACAAACCAGTGTTGCTAGTTCCTCCTTTGGCTTTCATGCAAACAACACACTGCTCTACATACTTTCTAACATCTCTTGCTAACTTAGGCCAGTAATAAAACCTTTGTACCAGCTCTAAAGTTTTATTGATTCCAAAATGCCCACTAAGACTGCCATTATGTTTTTCTTGGATCAGATTTTCCCTCATTGATCCTCTTGGGACACACAACAGATTTCCCTTGAATAACAATCCATTTTGTAGTGTATACTCAGCATATTGACTATGAAAATGATTTGCAAAATCTGAACATACCTTGTAGGCTTCTGAGAAATCTTTGTCCTCACCATAGAGATCTTTAAAACTTTCCAATCCAATGCTTTTCAATTGTATCTCTTGGACTGTCAACATCCTCCTGCTTAATGCATCTGCCACTTTGTTTTGCTGTCCCTTCTTGTGCTTAATGGTAAATGTAAAAGCTTGGATGTACTCCATCCATTTCAAGTGTCTATTGCTTAACTTCTCTTGAGTGTTGATATAACTGAGTGCCTGGTTATCCGTGAAGACCACAAACTCTTTGGGCAATAAATAATGCCTCCATTTCCTAAGGGACTGCACTAAAGCATAAAGTTCCAGATCATAGGTGGATTATTTTTGTTTGGCTTCATTGATTTTTTCACTGAAGAAGGCTAGAGGCCTACCTTCTTGACTAAGGACACCTCCTACTGCTACTCCACTTGCATCACACTCAATTATAAACAATTTATCAAAACTAGGCAATAACAGGATAGGTTGTGTTGCCACTTCTTTTTTCATCTTTTCAAACCCTTTATCAGCCTCTAGTGTCCACTTAAACTTTGTTTTCTGACCACCCTTGATTGTATCCAACACTGGTGCACATATACCACTAAAATTCCTTATAAACTTCCTATAAAACTGAGCCAAACCATGAAAACTTCTTACCTCAGTTGTTGTGGTTGGTGTAGGCTAGTTTAGGATGGCTTCCACCTTACTTGGATCCATCTTCAGTGTTCCTTGGGATACCACAAATCCTAGATACACAAGCTCTTGTTTGAAGAACTCACACTTTTCAAGGTTGATTGCTAATTGTTCCTCTTGCAACCTTTTGAGTACCATCTCTACATGCTTCAAATGTTCTTCTGTTGTCTTACTGAAAATCAGTATGTCATCCAAGTAGACTACCACAAAAATCCCTGTGAAATCCTTAAGCACCTCATTCATTAGTCTCATGAACGTGCTAGGTGCATTTGAGAGGCCAAATGGCATCACTTTCCACTCATACAAACCATCATTTGTCTTAAAAGTTGTCTTCCATTCATCACCTTCCTTGATTCTGATTTGGTGATACCCGCTCTTAAGATCTAACCTAGTGTAATACTGAGCACCTCCAGGGAAATCCATTAAATCTTCAATCCTAGGTATTGGGAATCTATACCTAATTGTGATTCTATTAATTGCTCTAGAATCAGTACAAAGCCTCCATTTACCTCCTTTTTTTGTTGCCAAAACAACTGGGACTGCACATGGGATGATGCTCTTTTGAATTAGACCTTGATTCAGCAATTCTTCCACTTGTCTTGCCACCTCTTGGTTCTGCTTAGGTGTAAGCTTGTATGCTGCTTTGTTAGGCAATGAGGCTCTAGGTATGAAGTCAATTTTATGACTTATTGCTCTCTTGGGTGGTAGAGTTGCAGGTGTTCCATCACTCACTATGCTCTTGTATTTGTCAAGCAAGTTTTGGACTGATGCTGGTAACACTGTCCTTTCATCCTTTTCCTCTTCTTTGGACTGCATCATGATCACATACCCTTCATTCCCTTGGTGTATATCCTTGATGAACTCCTTGCCACTACTCAACATAATGTTTGGAACCTTGGACTATCCTTCATCATCCTCAATCAATGACTGCAGCTTGAAGGTTCTTCCATCCTTCTTAAATTCTATGGTGTTCTCCTTCCCATGATATACAAAACCTCTATCATATTTCCATGGCCTACCAAGAAGAAGATGGCATGCATCCATGGGCAATATATCACAAATCAGCTTGTCTTTGTAGCCTCCAATTGAGAATTCCACTGTAACCTGCTCATTCACTAGAACACTCTGCCCTTTGTTCAACCACGTGACTTTGTAAGGGTTGGTATGAGGTACCTTCTACAATTTTAACTTAGTTACTACCTCCTCTGAGATGATATTATCTGTAGAACCAGAATCTACAATGACCTTGCATACCTTTCCCAATATCTTGCACCTTGCTCTAAACAAAGCTCTCCTTTGCTTGGGTTCTTCCTTGACCGGTTGTCTGATCAAAACCCTGTTAAACATCAGATTTTCACCTACTTCTGATTCTATATGACTGACCTCATGTGATTTGAAACTCATGGTGTCCTCTTGTGCATAAGCTACTCTTTTCTCATTGCTTGAAGAAGCTTTCTCTGGGCATCTATAAGCTGGATGACCTAGTTGATTACAGTGATAGCACTTCATGGTGGAAAAGTAGGAGTTACTTTTTCCTGATCCTCTACCTCTATTTGAACCCCCCTGAGGTCCTCTTCCTCTATTAAATCCTCCTCTTGATGATGTTTCACCTCCATGCTCGGTAAGCTTTGATTGACCTTGGCTTCTTTGGTCAACACCTCTTCCTTGGTAACCTCCATGCTGTCCTCTTTGATCTTTGCCTCTTCCTTTTAACTTAGAGGACTGATCATGCTTCCTTTTATTCCTTTCTTCAATCTTAATAGCCAACTGATAACATTTGTGGACTGTCTTGGGGCTGAGTAAAGCCATTTCTTGTATATTCCACTTCAAACCATTGAGGTATCTAGCCACTTTTAGGCTCTCATCTTTTGCCACATTTGATCTCAAGCAAAGCTTATAGAACTCTTCAATGTAGGTGTTGACATCTTGGTCTTTTTGTCTTAAACTCTGCCTCTTATTGTGGAGTTGGATCTCATAGTCATCTGGCATATAGGCTTCTTTCACTTTAGCAACCATTCCTTTCCAGGTTGATATAGGCTACTTACCTTCTTTCTCCCTTTCAATTTGGACAAATTTCCATCATGTTAAAGCTAATCCTCTCAACCTTGATTTTGCAACCTTCACCTTCTATGCTTCTGTGACTCCATCACATTCGAAGTGGTTCTCCATTCCTTCTATCCAGTCCATGACTAGGTCAGGTTCCATCTTTCCACTAAATAGTGGTATTCCTTCAAGTGATTTTCCACTCAAAGCTTTTAATGCCTTCAAGAAAGGCTCCTCCTTCAGAACAGGGTCAGGTTCAGGGGTTTTATCTTCCTCTGCAACCTCTTCTTTTGGAATTCTTCCCTCAAATTGTGCACTCCTCACTGTTGCCTCAAGTTGAGCTATTCTTTCCCTCAACTGCTTATTGTCTTCCTCTTTCTCTTCAACCATCTTTGACAGTTCTGCATTAGTCACCATGGTGGAAGTATCACTTGACTCAATGTCTGACATGGAAGATTCATTTCCCAAATCTTTAGTTGGGCTCTGATACCAATCTAATAGAATCAAGGTTGGATTGAGTCAATCACTGGCTCAATGCTCTGGGTCTCCAATTGGTAACCCTTGGTTTTTTTCTCTACCTTGCAACCTATAGGTCCTAAAAGTTATTAGGCACCCCTGGTCCTCCCTGCCAACCTTGCTATCAAGTTTCAAAACAATCAGACTGCCTTAACCAAGCATTCTTGGTGCTTTCCCTCTCAAGCAATTTCTAGCCCTCAATAGCCTTAAAGACTAGCTTAACTTCAAAATACTTCCAAATCTTGTTGCAGGGGTGTGAAAATCTTCCATGGCTTCCAAAATCATTTAACTAAAGCTCTTGATCAACCTCCATTCACAAACTCTCCATCGCTTTCAAGAAAATGCTTTACTTGTATTTGAAAGGCTAGTAGCCTTAAGCCCAATTAGGTCTTTGAAACAGGGGAAAAATGCTTTCTCCTTCTAAACCCACCAAGTAAACTGGTTCTTAGCTTAGGAAATGTGTTTCACATGTCCTCTCCTCCAAGATTCCTATGGCTTCAAGACTACTCAGGGCCTATATTGTCTAGACACCAAAAAGGTCAAAAAAACCTAGGGTTTCATTAGCTTTTCCTGGCTAATTCAAAACTGGTGAAAATTTCTTCATCAAAACAGACTATTATGGGCTCTTCCTTGTCACCATGCAGATCCAAGACACTCCCCTAAATCCTCAAAAAAGAATCATTTAAAAATCTTCACTCCCCTGCAAATTATTCACGCTGTCCTCAAGCTTTCCCTAGTCGGGTTCTCACTGTCTCGCCTAGGAAAAGTCATTTAGCATGCTATACAAGTTCCTACCACTTCCTAATGCTAGACTATATATATATGAGGATCTTTTCCACCTTCCCAATGTTCCCATGCTTTCTGGCACAGAAAAAACATGGCCTAAGACCCCATTTTCACCAATTTCAGACAAAATAGAAATAAGAGAAAAAAAATAGAAAATGTACAAAAATAGTAAACAGCGATGGATTTGCTAACTTAAGTGCCACAAAAATGATTCAAAGAGATCCTCTACATAATAGGAAAACCAAAAAATGCTTTATTTAAAACATCTAATTGGTGTTTCCAATGCAAGAATTAGAAAATCTGTATTTTTCAACACAAAATCATTGTCTTTCCCTTGCTCTCATGAAACAGCCATGCCAAAAATCTTCCAACCCCCTCAAAATTTGAGGAAATCACTTTTACAAAGTGTTGGAAACAGTTAGGTTTCCATTCTTGGCCTAAGAATGGCTAAAAGGTTACTGTTTGAAAACACAGTGTGTTTTCCAGTTTTTTTCAAAAGCTTAGGAAACGCCCACAAATATTTTTCCCAATTTATTTAACTTTTCCCAAATGAACCAAAAGGTCCTCCAACACAAACTAAAAGTTTTAAAGACCATACACAACAAAAAGGAAATGATTTAAAACCAATACATCAAAAATATGCTTGTATTTTGGTTGGTGCTCCTGCACCATCTCTCAAGTATCTTCAATATCCTACCCGGGCCTCTCCCTCTCTTAGGTATCTCTCTCACTCATTCACTCCCTCTATCTCTCTCCCCTTAACCCTAAACCCTAACCCCTAAACCCTCTACCCTCTACCCTTAACCCTCCCTTCCTTTATCTCTCTCTCTCTCTCTCTCTCTCTCTCTCTCTCTCTCTCTCTCTCTCTCTCTCTCTCTCTTCCCGTCTCTCCCTCCTTTCTCCCTCTCACTCACTCATCCTCCTCCGTCTCACCTCCTACCTCTTCTCCCTCTCTTAGGTCTTTCTCTCCTCACTCACTCCCTCTATATCTCCCCTCCTAACCCTAAACCCTTAAACCATCACCCTCTACCTTAACCCTCCCTCCCTCTACCTCTCTCCCACTCCCTTCCTCTCTCTCTCTCTCTCAAGTATCTTCAATATCCTACCCCCTCTCCCTCTCTTATGTCTCTCTCTCACTCACTCAATCCCTCTATCTCTCTCCCATAAACCCTAAACCCTTAATCCTTAACCCTTAAACCCTCTACCCTCTACCATTTACCCTCCCTTCCTTTATCTCTCTCCCTCTCATGATATAAAGGGGTTCTTACAATTTTTGTGATTACTGTAGCTTTTGTAAGAGGCCCCATGGATAATGTTGTAATTGTAGGATGCATGAATAGGGTGTAGGATGACAAATAAAGAAGGTATAGCTGCTGTCCTCAATAGTTTTGTGAAGAAAAGCATGTGAACTGAGAGGTTCAAGCCTAGGTTTCAACAAAACATGTATGGGAGATCTAATTTTATGAATTTTTATCCATGTGCAGACCTAATGGGTTGTTTCTAAACACATGAATATAAATGTTATACATACACACACACACATACACACACACACACAGAGCATATGGTTTTGTAGTGTTATAGATACAACATAACCATAAATTAATGTAATTGAAATTATAAAGTTTTCAACACATATAATATGAAATCGATCAAACTATTAAATTTACATGAGAAATAAATGAAAATAGTAAATCCATATGTATGTGTATTTGTAAATGTAAGTGTAAAATAAATAAGAATAATGAAAATTATAAAAGAATACAAGGAAAGGTCTCCTCCCTTCTTGGTAGTGATAACCTCCTCCACACACAACCCTTAAAAATTATGAATAGAGGAATATAATCTTTGAAGAACTCAAAGTTGATTCTCTCCTACCTGATACAATTAGTCATTTTATCCTTACAAAAATTTATAGTGATTACTAGAGGCACATAGACCAATTATTCATAATAGAAGAATTTGATCATACTTTTCCAATGATGGAATTATGAGAAAACCTTAGGTTAAATGAGTAATTCCTAGCTAAGTTCTTTAAATCATGTCCAACTATATAAGAGAAGACCGCTTGTATGTGTATGTGGATACCATGGAGAAAGGCTCTTTGGGCTCTTTCATCAATCATCCTACCTTAAAACATACCAAAAGTCTCCTAGAAATTAGACATAGGAAGATTTAAGATGACTTAAAGAAAAAATATTGCCAAAGCATAAACTTATGATTATTTAACCATGCCTAGTACACACTCCCTCCCCGTTAACCACTTAAACATATGGAAATTAAATATAAATTTGCTGCTTTTTTTAGTCATGTAGGTGTCCAATAAACCACTTGGTGGTGTTTCCCTTCAAGTTTATTTACTTTAATGAAGAGAAAAATTCCTTTGATTACAATTAGAGAATACATTTGAGGCCTTGGTTGTGTAACTAGTGGACCATAGCCACATTTAACACTTGTTACAAACTTTGGGAATTAAAACGTTAAGTAGATTTGATTTGTGATGGACACATTTGGACGATCGTAACAATCACTTGCAATCTATCAAGACTTGATTACCTTATAACCTGTGAAATTCTAGCGATGAAATGATAGATTAATCATAATGTCACCTTAGGATTACATCACCATGAAAGAACTTCATCCAAAATCCTTATGAGTGTAGGTAGCACCAAATAGGTATTTGTCAGATCTATCTTCCTCAAGCAAGGGAAATTCAGGAAGAGAAGAGGAAAGCGAGACATGTAGTATGTCTAAAAGAGGGAGATCAACTAGAGGTCAAAAGATTAGAAGAAATTTTTGTAAACACATGGAATTTTTTCTTGCTGACAGGGGGTCATGTTCTTATGATGATGAGAGCATAGGCGACATTGAGGTTCCCTTGAGGTACAAACATCTACGGAAACAATGGGTACACAAGGAACTTCCTCCAATAAACACTGATTTTTGTTTCAACGAGAGGATATATCGCATAGCACCATCATCATTACATGGTTTGGGCCTATTTTACATGGATGGCATAAAGGTTTATTACAACAAAGTTACTAAATTGATGGAGTATGTCAGACCATATTATAGTTACAAAGATTGGATGGAACTAGTTTGATATACATGAAGTATGCATAGGTATGCACTATCAGCAAATTATATACATCTAAAAGATAAGGATCAAAATTAAGGAGTGGCTATGTACATTGACAGAAGGCCAAAAGCATCAGGGAATACTATAGGATTTATAAACAGTACATGACCTAGGTCAAAAAATAAGTAACCCAATTTCATATTCAAGGTGCACGAGGGAACTGTGTATTTGTATGTGCGATAAAATCAATAACTATAGGGGAAGAGTTGCTAATCGTTTATAGTTTGAATCACTTAGTTACAAACATAGTTACTATGGGGGTGGTACATACTATGTACCATTTTACCCAACCTCTAATTAATAACTCTAATATACCATTTTATTCTATTATTTTTTTCATAAGTCTATTGGTTTCATTTTATAAATGTTTTTTTTATATTTAATTTTTTTCACAACGGGACATTGATCATATGAAGAAGGCTCTGGCCTAGAGCACAGATCACGATTTATCTTCACGTGCTTCTACCCGATAGGTTTACCTCATTGTAATTGTACAAATTAGATATGAGAAAAATGTTTTATTATTATGTTGTTTTGATAAGTTTATTGGGTTAATTTTGATAATGTTTTTAATATTCTTGTTGTAGTCAACTGATTAGGGAAAGGCACTAGCAGTAGACAAGACATCGATAGGGAGGTGCAACCAATATTATGTGATGATGACATTGCTTATTCAACAAGCCCTCTCGATATGACAAGGAAGACCCAAACAAAATGCAATGAAGAAATCCTTAAGTTGTTATTCATAGTGCCTCAAACATATGAGATAAGAGAGAGAGTTAAAATATTGAATGAGAGATCACAAAACTTGCAAGAAAGCTATCATGAGGTCTTTAATTATAACATAAGTTCTTTCACGGTTTTATATTTTGTACTCTTTTATGTCATGAACTAAAATATGTGTTACTTTTTATAGGATTTTTTGCATCCTCATGATGTTCTTGGCCATGATCAGGATACTGCAAGTGTTATCTGAGGAGTAGGGGTTGGTACAAGTGTCCATCCTGATCTTCCTACACATACATCACATCATCTAATCCAATCATCAGTGCCTATATTGTCATCTAAAATTTTAGAAACACATACCATGCAGACATCCGTTAGTGCACCCTCTGGTGGTGAACACATTCCAGAACATGTGTTAGGACATGTACCTGGGGATGCAGAGGCCACTAGTACTGGTGATATTTTAGCATTATTTCCTGGATCTTCCCGTATTACTAGTATGGGAACATTGCCAGTCACATTTGTGGTGACTGAGGATTTCATTCCCATAAAGATAGAGAAGGTCCCAGGTACTTTAAAATATTTTAATTATTATTATATATAATCCAATTGAAATTTACTTATTGATCGCTCTTTTTAGACTATTGATCCCATGATCATTTTGTAGGAAATGATGTTTTTTAATAAAACATCTAAGTGATATTACATTGGAGCTCTTTGGGCCTACCATACGTACATGATGGCATTCCCAAAATCAAGATTTAAAAGATGAGCTTATTAACCATTTAGTTGTGCTCTTCGGTGATAAAACATTCAATCGAACCAAGGTCCTTAAGAAAGATGGTACCTATCTAAAGTATGTGAGGGACCAATATAGGTCACATTTAGAGAAGAACAAAAAGTATGAGTGCCCCCCCATGATTTCAGAGAGGGAGTGGAAAGACCTGGTGTCAGATGGAAAGGAGAAGGCTGAAAAGAAAAAAGGAAAGACACCACCGGGCCAAGGAAGGTATGTGATACTATCAACAATGTAATTATATACTGATTAATCTTTCTTTTTACATAATCTAACGTATTTCAAACTTTTCATAAGCTGCCCGACACATCAAAGGAAACAAAGGAAAGACTAGAAAAACATGGGCAACACAAACTTGGCTCTGGTGGTTATATGAAATTAGTTGCATGAATTGTAAGTATCAATAAATGAATTATTGCATCCAAATTATAATAAATTGAAAATAATTTTGGTTTTATCACACTAGGGTGAAGCCACAATAGTGGTTTACAATTGAAGTGAGGAAGGAAAACTCACAAAAAATGAATGCATGGCAAAAAATTTGATTTTAGGGGTTCATACAAACCTATTGGTTCGACCAAACCAATTAAGGGTTCGGTAGAACCTAGGTTCGACCGAACCCTCTTAATAATTTCCCACCAAAAAAGCCATCAAAACCCCTTATAGAAGGGTGGTTTGAATGAACCAAGGTTCAAATGAACCTTGGTTAAAACGAACCCCTAGGGGTTCACTCAAACCCATAGGGGTTCATTCGAACCCCCTTTATTCCTCATCCCCCCTAAGACAGAAAAAAAAACATGAATTTTGGCACTTCAAAGCTCGGTTTGAGGATGAAAAAGGAGGAATATTCACAAACCCAACTAGAATCAGGTAGTCCTCAGAATGAGCTATCCAACGAATATAATTTTAATATGTTTTGGTTTTATTATGTATTTCCTTTTTTAGTTTTATTAAACATAGGTTTTTCATCAAAAATGAAGGTCTCTGTTATGCACATGTGAAAAAATAGCAGATTATCAAAAAAAAAATGAAAAATATGAGTGCACCATCTATTGAAGTCCTTGATCCAATAGAAAAAAAAATGAATTTCGATATATACAAAAAAAGTTATTCCTTATACGGTTGCGCTATCTCTGAATTATAATTGGTTTGACTTTGAAACATGATTAAAGAAAAAATATTCAACAAAAAAATATCTAACCAAGTGGAAGCACTAGATATCAAAGTTATGAATCTAAATTCAAAAGAATTAGAATTTTATCCTTCATGGAAAAAAAATTATGCGTTATACGGTGTGCGTCACTTTCTAAAAATGCTGCTTTTTTAAAAAAACTAGTTTTCATGGGAGATGGAAAAAGAAGTGGACTCTGATTCCAAAAAATTTGGATTTTTTTTCTTAGAATCTACATACAAAATGTGATGAGACTCTCGTTTGCATCATCTTCAAATTCTTCACGGTTTAGCCTCTATAGGTGCCCAAATGTGAAGATTTAGTTTAAAAAAATAATTTCAGTGTCCAGTTTGGCCAAAACTTGTAAACCACTATTGTGGGATCACCCACCATAGAAGCAAAATTCATGATCTTATGCAAAAATGTAGGGCTCTGAATTCAACAGAGTTCCCATAGAAGAGGACCTGAAGATTTCCTTCCAGCAAGGCTATGGAGTTGTGGCTGAATGCCTAAGAGTATTGACTGGGAAAACACAATCTTCCATTGCATCTGACACGCAGTAAATAAACTCAATAAAGTTTATTTAAAATTGAATACTTATGCAATCTATTCAATATTAATTTCCACCATAAAGTAATTACATTTCTATTTGTTTTAAACATTCAAGAAATGATAATACTACACATGACATTGGAATGCACCCTGGTGAGGGTGGAACAAAACATGCAGATGAAGGTCATGGTGTGCATCCCGGTACTTGAGAGCATGCATAGCGTGATCAACATGTTGAGCATGATCAGGCTAGAGAAGATCAGGAATATGATGTGGCCCCATCAGGTAAAGAGGACCACTCTAAAGTTCTTTTAAACATATTTAATTGCAATTGGTGTATTAATTAATAAAACCTTTCATGTTTCAACTTTAGAGCATGTAGAACATGATCAACATGTTGAGCATGATCAGGCTAGAGAAGATTAGGAACATGATGTGGCCCCATCAGGTAAAGAGGACCACCCTCATGTTCTCTTTAACATATTTAATTTCAATTGGTGAATTAATTAATGTAGCCTTTCGTGTTTCAACTGCAGATCAGGATTTAGAGGGTGTTCAACATGTTGAGCATGAGTTTAAAACAAAATTTTAGGAACATGATGTGGACCCATCAGGTAAAGAGAACCACTCTAATGTTCTTTTAATTAATGAAATACTTGTAACAATAATAATAAAATATATCAGTTTAACATTTCTTTCTTATTGCAGCAGAGCCCCCCTTGCAACGACATCCACGTCATGAGCAGCTGACTAGGTGTATATTAAGATCACAAGAAGAGGGTAGAACAACTAAAGGGGGGACAGATATTGATTTAGAAAATGATACTCCACTTCAGATTTTTGTAGCTTTAAAAAAGAAACAAAAAAAAGTTATTGTAATCATATCATGAGAACCATATTTTTAATAATATGTAAAAATTGAAAGAATGAATATTATATGTTAATGAATGAATGTGAATATGTTAATTAATGAATGTTATATGTTAATGAATGAATGTTATATGTTATTAATGGATGAATGAATGTTATATGGATGAATGAATGAATATATGTTATTAATGGATGAATGATGATTAATGTTATATGATTGGGTATGGGGAATTGAGAGTGATGTGAGGGGGGGGGAAGGGCCAAATGAGCTTCCACTGTCACATGGTTGGCCCTGTTAAGTAAGTAGAGAATATTAAACTATTCTCGAAACAAAGAGAAGCTCAATAAGGTAATTTACTTTTCAATATAAGAAATGCATCATTTGAAGCATCAAACCAATATGTAAAGATGAAAGAAAGTGCTAAATTTTCACTATGGTGGCAGAAAAATGATTCCTTATACCCTAAATCCATACTCTGCATCATAATTTGAAGTTGTTTCCATTCCAATGTTTCGAGTTTAGTTTGTTTGTATGGATTTGTATGAATACCACATTGTGTTGTGTGTGGATTTGGTTTCAAAGCTCTATTTCTTCTATTTTTAGTGGTGACATAACTCTAAAATTTGAATTTTGTGCATAACAGGTTAGTGGAAAAATTGACAGCTCTGAAGGGTTTAGAGGCTCGATTGAGACAGATGCACAGATATTTAGATCTTCTTGTTGATGGGAGGCTTTGACTTAACCATGAAATTTTGCACTATTTGCAGGTATGCAAAAGTTTATCTACTTACATTCATTCTTGATCATAAATGTTGTAAATGATATTAATGCTTCAAACTTAAGATTCGTTTCATTGTTATAATGATCAAAATGTTATACTTTGCTATGCATTCAAGCATTCTCTTGCCCCCTACCCTTTGTTGTATCCCCCCTCCTTTTAAGAATTTTCTTTGTCATAAAAGATTCACATTTCTGTCTCATTTACACAAATTTATCTGAAGCGGTAGGAGTGAATAAAGATATGTAAAAGATGATGGATTATGTCTAAACAACAACTTTGCATCTTATATCCAATCAAATCCTTAATATTTGAATAGTTTAGAGCTCGAATAATGCTTGTATATGCATGTGTAGCAATAAGGGAGCCTATGTGAAGATTGAAATTTAAAACATCACTTTGGTATTTTTCCTTAGGAAGTCAAATGATATTTTGAGTAATACAAACCTACACACACATTGATATTTTTTGGCATTGCATTGAAGAAATTTTTTTCTCTTATACCTACCCTCGGCTAGACATGGAGGTATATAATATTGGTTTCTATTTTTATTCTATAAGTAGTTAATTTCACAAAGGAAGACTAAAATATTCTTAATGTCCTGTGTCAGGTGTGAAAGCAGATGAATCACTTGCTGAAGGCACCATTTTATATTCATCCAACAAAAAAGTTTGTTCTTTTTTTTTATGTTTCTTGCATGTGTTTTTTTTAGGCTCTAGAGATGTAGCTCGGCTCTTTCCTCTACACTTTTCATCTATTTTGATGATTATAGTAGATTGTCCTCATAATTTTTCATGTAGATCTATTTGTAACCTTATTTTCTACCAATCAATTTGCAAACCACTCACATATTAAGGACCATTTCACTAACTTGTAGTCACCCATTACTTCATATGTTGCAGTTTGTGTCTATGTGCCAATAAATCCTTATGATTGCGAGAAATTTAATCCTACAAGTGTACCCAATCTTTCTCAAGTAAAAGTCTTACCTTATTTTATAGTACTTTAAATGGTTAATTGAAGGTGCTTCTTTAGATCTGAGATAGTTGAACCCTAGATTAAAATATGGTATTAGATGGGTAGTATAATGATAAAACTGAGGTCCATTCAACACAAATTACAAACATAATTTACTAGACTATGAATAGTATTACAATTATAATTATTTATCCTTTACCTACCCCTGCATTAATGAAAAAGATAGATCCCTATAAATCTAACCATGAAAGTGTTGAAATATGCAGCATCTGCAGGACTCCAGAAACTATCAAACATATTATTTTTGAATTTTTTTATGCTCAAGAAATTTGGTACTTATTCTGCCATAAGCTGAAGGTCTGGAATAGCAATGGTAAAATTAATTGGCATGATATTATGTTTTGTAATTTCAAGCTCAAGTTTGATTGTAAGCTATTTTGGGTATTTCTTATCTAATGAGATCATGTGGAATTTGTGGAAGGTGAGAAATGATGATAAATTTAAGGGTATCAAGAGGGTACTTACTGAGTCTTACAAGAGACTCACTTTCTACTCTATTGCTCTGCAGGTTTCAACTCTTTTGGAGATCTCAATGGAGAATTTCTTGAAGTCAATAACTGAAGGTGCTACTAACAATACTAGAGAGGATCTGAGAAGTGGACCCACTTGTAGGTTGATCTTGGAAGAGACCGTGTTGTTCCAACAGACATTTGATGAGCTAGAGAGAGCAATTGATGAAGTTGCAAGCCCAAAAATATAGCGCGGCCCCCAACAGTTGGACCCCCAAGGAGAAACAATGGTGAACCTTGATAGTGAAGAAGTTAGAAATGAGGAGAATGTAATCAACACTATGTATTGTTTATGCTAATTTGAATAGCAGCAACCTGTGGTGTTGTTAACAACAATTTTTATTGTCTATGCTGGTTTTGAAAACAACTGGTGCTTTTTGGTTTCTTTATTGCTGTGTAAAGTACTGATAAAGTATATTTCTTGTTATAGAAATGCTTTGATGTTGTACTAATCCTAATGTTGGATAGGAATTTTCATGATATGTAATGGACCTTAAACTATTTTCAATAGAAAAAAAAAACAAATAGCAGATACTAGAAGTTCATTACATGTCACATGTATGTGTTAGTATTTTAATTTTGTTTAAGTTGTTCAAGAGCTTGATTAGGTCAAGAATATGTTCTACAAGCTTTGTTCTCTTGAAACTACTCAACATTTTCCCTACACATTTTCTCTTCAATCTAGATGTTTCTTAACTCCTTCCCTTGTTAGCCCTTGGTTGTTCTCAAGTGTAATGCTTTTTCTATGCATCTTGCAGTTTGTATGTATGATCAGTCATCTCTTATGAAGCATGGATAACCTTTCATGGAATTTTTGTTGTAATTAGACAATTTCCATTGTGAGAATAATCATTTAATTTGTATGGAAGTAAGTCTTTTTCATATTATTTGACTTGGTATTGTAAACTTGTCTTTGTAGGATTCTCTCGGGGGGAACATCAGAACTGTGATGATAGGTAGAGTTGTTTCTTAACTCCTTCCCTTGTTAGCCCTTGGTTGTTCTCAAGTGTAATGCTTTTTCTATGCATCTTGCAGTCTATATGTATGATCAGTCATCTCTTATGAAGCATGGATAACCTTTCATGGAATTGTTGTTGTAATTAGACAATTGCCATTGTGAGAATAATCATTTAATTTGTATGGAAGTACGTCTTTTTCATATTATTTGACTTGGTATTGTAAACTTTGCAGGATTCTCTCAGGTGGGAACAATAGAACTATGATGATAGGTAGAGTTGTTTCTTAACTCCTTTCCCTTGTTAGCCCTTGGTTGTTCCCAAGTGTAATGCTTTTTCTATGCATCTTGTAGTCTGTATGTATGATCAGTCACCTCTTATGAAGCATGGATAACCTTTCATGGAATTGTTGTTGTAATTAGACAATTTCCATTGTGAGAATAATAATTTAATTTGTATGGAAGTAAGTCTTTTTCATATTATTTGACTTGTATTGTAAACTTGTCTTTGCAGGATTCTCTCGGGGGGAACAAAGAACTGTGATGATAGGTAGAGTTGTACAACACCATAAATCATTTGGCATTATCAATATATTGCTTATAGAATACTCTATGCAAGTAAAATGGAATGTGCAATGACAATTGGTCTCGAATTCAAATCTGAATATAAGTAAATTATACACAAGAAGATGGTATCTATTCTATGATTTAAAAACCCAAAAATAAGAAAATTAATAGGCTCGATTTATTTACTTGCTCTTAGACACTTGTTTAATCGGCGAGACCCTTAGAATGTCTTGCTAATAACCAAAAATGTTCAAAACTCCTGAAGAGGTCAAATCAGCATGACATTGGATTTGTCTTGCTGACGGAAGTCATCGGTAAGACATGGAATATCATAGTGAATTTTCTATCATGTTCCAATGATTGATCTCTCACCGATGGGTTGGCTTTTGTGGTCATCACCAAGAGTCTCCGCGATGGTACATTTCAACTAATTATTTTTTTAAAAAAATATTGCATTGTTTCATCACAATATTGATGAAAACCACCGACGAATCACCGAAAAGGTTTGATGAAGTTGCTATAGCTGTGACGAAGGCTTCGTCATAACTCCTTGCATAATTTGTCACAATTTTGATGAATTCCACCAACGAATCACAGAAAAGGTCTGACGAAGTTGCTTAGCTGTGATGAAGGCTTCATCATAACACCTTGCCCATTTCGTTAGCAATTTTGATGGACATCGACAAATCATAGTAAAGGTTTGATGAAGTTGCTTAGCTGTGACGAAGGATTCATCATAACTCCTTTCCCATTTCATCGCAATGTCGATGAAGGCCACTAATGAATCATAGAAAAGGTTTGACGAAGTTGCTTAGTTGCGACAAAGGCTTCATCGTAACTCCTTGCCCATTTCATCACAATTTCGATGAACGCTACCAACGAATCACATAAAATGTATGACGAAGTTGCTTAGCTGCAATGAAGGCTTCATCATAACTCCTTTCCCATTTTGTTGAAATGGCGACAAACTTCTGGTGTTGTTTCGATGCTTCGGAAGAGCCATTGCAATTTCATTTTGGTTTTAATTCGTCAGTGGAAACATGAATTTTTCATCGATATTCTGACAAACATCTGAGTCATTTTATGATGCTGACGACTAACAAATTTGCGCTGTTATTTTAACATTTAATGCATCATCAGAATTGCGACAAAAAAATAGCAATGAAATTTTTTTCGTTACTTCATCGCTTTTCTAAAAAATATTTATCAAACAACCGATGAACGTCCATTGGAAAATGGAGCCAAATTTAGTAGTGTCTTATTGCCATTGGAAAGTTGGCACCTCAACCTATCATGCCATTGTTCCTAGAATCAACTGCAGCAAAACTAGAGGTAGCTTCAACCAATGCTCTCACACCCCCTAGTCTATTTATGTGTACCCAGGAACGACACTGAGCATGGCCCCAGTGCCTAACCCCCTGGAAGCTGAGATGAACGGCATGAAGGAGCAGTTGAGAACCATGAGAAATGAGTTAACCAATATGAAGTGGAAATAGTATGCCTACCAGAAGCCTGGTTACCAAAACCACCAAGGTGGGAAACCTCCTTTTCAGCAGAATCAATGGCAAGATAGATCATGCAGTAATGCTCAAGCTCAATAGAGCAATCAATTCATGCCCGTGACTATGCTAATGTAGACTATCTATCCTAGTTCAAGTAAAGAGCTAGTAGTAGGACAAAATAATCTTTCCGAGGAGATTAATCCATGGTGCTTCCCTTGCAATGATGCACACATGCCCCAAAATTGCTTGCGAGGGAATTTACAACAGAAGATAGCGGAGCAACATAGTTAAGGCATCATGCCTAATTTCAGAGGTCATACATATGCTTCTCATCAAATGGAGAATGTAGTTCTCATTGCTCAAATGTAAGGAATGTCTATAGAGTAGGAGCTAGATATAGCTCCAAACTAGGCACTCTTTTCTTGGATGGAGGAAGAGGATTTGACATACCCAAATGACATTCTGGTGACCTATATGCCACAAGTATAGTCATACTACAATACCTATTCCAAGTGGAGGCTCACTAGAGAATTCACGTCCTTGCAAACTAAAGGGTCACCTAATCTAGTGCCCAGTCCATCGGTAGTCGTGCCATCTATTCTACAGCAATCTGGGGCCATTGTTCTAGGTTCCAAGAATCCACCTCCTACAAAAGTGAAAGGTCCCATGGCCACCCCAATACTTTCTAGACAACTAGATGTACCAACTATGAGGTGGAAGGAGCTAGCTACCATAGCTCAACAGTCGCATACGTCATTGAATGTGGTGGAACAACTAAAGAAATCTTCTACTAGTGTTTCCCTCTAGGATATCCTGGCCATCTCGAAGCAAAAGCAACTATTACAAAAGGAATTATTGGTAGAATAAGGGATGAAGATGCTTGAGTAGCCCTCAAAAATAAGACAGTCAATCTAGGCCCAAATAAATTTTTGACAAATCAATCAATAGAAAATTAGGTCAAAAAAGAGGGTAAGCCTAAACCCAAGCCTTTCTATCTAACACTTATCATTGGTAAAAAAATTATTGCATAATTGTATGGTTGACTCTGGTGCTAGCACCACTATCATGCCCAAGCAAGTAGTTGAAGCTCTGGGATTCGAATACGAGCCTCTTAAGAAGGGATTTATGCAACTTGATAGGAACAAGGTTGAAACCGTCAGAGTAATCAAAGGATTTCCTATGACATTGTTTGCTTTCCCCATCATTATTGTGAATCAAGATACTATTCTCATTGATGTCCCTCCTATGTTCGGGATATGTTTGTCCCAAGAATTTACTAAAAAATGTTGGAGGTTACCTCTCTTTGGACTGGTCATACTTTATCCTAAGAACTAGACATGGAGCTAAGATGAAGATAGAGGTGAAACCTTTACATTCTGAGCATGTGGCTAATGAAGCCATGATCAATTTTGAGGCAGCACATACCTCAATTACCATGGAAGAGATGCCCAATGCCGAACTTCTTAAGGATGAAGAAGCAAGTAGTTCCCAGACTGAGAAGGAAGAGGCTCTCTTGAATGAATTTATAAGTTCATACCCTCTTGGAAACTATCATGCAACTGGGCTAGGAACATACGTCATTCATGAGGAGGATCAGATTATGCCTAGGGTAAGTAAAGAGTCTGAGAGTGAAGGGACGTCAGAGTTATGGACCTTGCGCTTTGACAGAGCAAGATGTAGATTAGGAGCTCGTGCCATAATATGTTTGGTATCTCCATCCAAAGAAAATACTTTAAGGTCATATCATTTCCAATTTGCATGCTCAAAAAATGAAGAAGAGTATGAGGGCCTTGTCCATGGCTTGAGTATAGTGGAAAGAATGGGTGCCAAGCAAATACAAGTGTTCAGAGATTTAGAATTGGTGGTTAACCAAATTTGAGGGTTATCAACTGCCCAAAATGTTGGTATGAGAGCATACCGACACAAGGTCTAGGACCTGATTGAAGGCTTTGAGGTATTCAACATCTAGGTCATATCTAGAGAGTAGAACTCTAAAGTAGACTAAATGGCAACTTTCAGATCTCAGTTTGAGCTAGCTTTTGAGTTAATTGATAAAAAAAACATTCTATGTGAGTGATTGTGTGGCCTGTAGTCCCAAATAATGATCAAAACTGGCAAGTGTTTTATAGTGATGCTCATATCACATCATTTCTCCAGTTCTCTGAGAGTTTTTTGACCAATTACAACCAAATATCACTGAGGCCTATGAAGATCAAGTGGTCCAGCTTAAGTTAAACAAGCTTCCTAGAGGTTTGGTTACTCTCAAGAATCTATTTGATTCTGATGATGTGAGAAAAGATAAGAGAAAGCTTGTAGCTGATAAAGGTGATTATGTCAATTTGCACACAAAGAAGATAAAAAGCTTAAGGTCAGAAAAGGAGTCTCATAGAAGACCAAAGAAAGGTTGAAATATTTTTGTGATAAGCATCTAAATGTGGTAGCATGGTCATATGATGATCTTAAGGGATATGATCCCAGGATTATCCAACACACCATTGAGATAATAGAGGGAGCAAAACCTATGTGTCAAAAGCAAAGGCCGGTAAATCCAAAGATCGAGTCATTAATGGCTCAGGAATTATAGAAGTTGATTGAATCCCAGATAGTGTTCCCAATCAAACACAGTACTTAGGTGTCTAACCTGGTACCGGTTCGAAAGAAGAATGGTGATATACAACTGTGTGTTGACTTTGAAGACCTAAATAGAGTGTCTCTAAAGGACCACTACCCTCTACCTTCCATGGAGGAAATTCTGTAGATAGTTGTTGGTTCCAAGATGTTTTCAATGTTAAATGGTTTCGTTGGCTATAATCAAGTTTGGGTGAAAGAGAAGGACCATCACAGAATGGTGTTTACCAGCAAGTGGGGAACATATGCTTATGCCAAAATTCCCTTAAGACTTTCAAATTCCGAAGCCACTTTCCAACAAGCTATGGACATTGCTTTCAGGGATTTGATAGATAAGATCATTCTTATTTATATGGATGACCTGACAGTTTTCTGAAAATCTGTTGAAGATCATTTTGATCATCTCGAGCTTGTCTTACAAAAGTGCCTGGAGTTCAGGATTTCTCTGAACCTAAAGAAATGTGTGTTTGGGGTCCCACAAGGGAAGTTGTTGGGCTATTTCATCTTGAAGGAAGGTATTCCCATCAACCTGGAAATGGTTAAAGCAATCAAGGAACTCCCTCTACCTGTCAACAAAAAAGGAGTTCAATCTTTTTTGGGCAAGGTTAACTTCATCATCCGGTTCATATCGGACTTCACAGGGATTGTTCAGCCCATCACATTGATGTTGAAAATGACCAAGCTTTCAAATGGACAACAGAAGCCAAAAAATATTTCAAATAGATTAAAGAAGCCATCTCTTCAGCTCCAATGTTGGTTAATCCAAATTTGTCAAAAGACTTCATCATGTACGTCTATGGTGGTAGCACGAGTATTGCTACTATTTTGATGCAGAAAGAAGATGAAGATAAAAGAGAATTTCCCATTGCCTTCTATTTGCACACTCTAAAAGATTATGAGGTGAAGTACAACTTTGTGGAGAAGCATGATTTTTCTATTGTAAAGGGGCTAAATAAGTTCTAACACCTCATATCATGCAATAAGGTGATTGTTTATGTGTCGCACACTAGCGTGCGTGAATATATTATGGAAGGTGAAATCACTAAGAAGTGGGTGAATTGGATAACCAAGATCCTAGAGTATGACATCAAGATCAAGCTAGTGAAGACTATGAAAGGGAAGGGATTGTGTGAATATTTGGCTAGAACCAATGAAGCAATGACTGAGGTTGAAGTCCTAGAACCCGTGATATTGAATGAAGAGAGTTCGAGAGACAATTGGCTAGATGACAAAATTAATTTTATGCAAACATGAAGGTACTCGTTCGATATCCCCTCATTTAAAAGGCATTTATATTGGCTCCAAAATAATGGCTATGTACTCTTGGAGGGAGTTAATTTCAAAAGAAACTTCAATGGAATCTTGTTAAGGTGTGTGACACAAGAGCAAGCAAAAATATTACTGTAGTAGTACCACAGTGACCCAGCTAGAGGACATTTTTAAGCAAAAACTACTGTAATCAAGATTATGTGTGCTAGTTATTTTTGGCTAATGTTATTTAAGGACTTGTATTCATTAGTGAGGTCTTGCAATGAGTGTCAATTTTTTCTTGGGAAAATGAAATTTTTTGCCACGCCACTGAAACCAATTGTAGTGCAAGATCCATTTGCTCAATGGGGTCTTCAATTTATTTGCATGATCAACCCAGTTTCATCAACTAGACATAGATGGATCATGATGGCAGTTGACTATTTCACCAGGTGGAATAAAGTTGTACCTTTAAAAAGTGCAACCGAGGCAAAAATTGTGAACTTCCTGGAGGAACTAGTAGCTAGGTTTGGCCCACAAAAGACAATTATCTTGAATAATGCCAGAGCTTTTCTTGGCTCCAAATTCAACCAATTTTCACTAAAATATGGAGTCTTCCTAAAGACATCCTCCAACTACTATCCACAAGGAAATGGCCTTGCCAAATCTACAAACAGAAATCTTCTCTGGATGATCAAGAGAATAGGTGTGAAACATCAAAGGGCACCTTCAGACAACACTATGGGAAGATCGTATCACACCCAAGCAAATATTGAAGACATCCCCTTACAAGATGGTAAATGAGATGGAGGCATTGTTACCAATCTCTATGGAAATCCCTACAATCCAGTTACTTAAGTCCCTTGAAATTGAGCAAAATGGAGCAATGGAGGTGTGGTTGGAAGAATTACTTGAGGTTTAGGAGAAATGAGAGCACACTCTCGAGGCAATGACTAACTGCCAACAGGTGGTAAAGAAATGGTTCGACAAGAAAACATCTGACCAGG
The DNA here is from genome assembly GCA_007258455.2 of Sequoia sempervirens. Lineage (NCBI taxonomy): Eukaryota > Viridiplantae > Streptophyta > Pinopsida > Cupressales > Cupressaceae > Sequoia > Sequoia sempervirens. The sequence continues at coordinate 201,393,652 of VDFB02105785.1, forward strand.
GTCTACAATGTGGAGACTTAGTGCTCAAGTTTAATGAGTATGGAGCAAAGCCCGGTCAACATGGCAAGCTCGATAGTCTCTGGGAAGGACCATTCAAAATCACACAATGCAAGCAGCACAACTTGTTCAAGTTGGGAAAAATGGAGGGTGAGGCCTTGGGTATTCCAGTTAAGGGAATACACCTCATGAAATTCAATTAATTCAGCTTTTGCAGTAAGTTTGTAAATATGTATATATTTTCCTTGCTTTGTTAAAATGAACAACCACATTGATGCATGGAAATGAGATAAAATGAAGAAAAGAACCAAACTATAGGAAATATATGTATTGTATTTATTATAGAGATATTTACATTTATATACATATTGATGTAACGAGGCCCATAGCCATGTTCCAAAAAATACATATATTGTCACTGACAAGTGTTGCAGAGAATATTTCAAAAGGAAAAAAGGGAAAAGAGATCTTCTAGATGTCTTTTCAGGAATTCGAGGGTCCAATAATGGCATCAGGTGGCACATGATGAGGAAACACCATCCTCTCAAAATTCTCATACCACTGTACCTCACAAAAGGGTTCGATGTTGTGCATCCTCATCAGGAAATGGTAGGAAACACAGACTTTGTGGTGATGTTCCTCATCAGTTTCAAGCTCAAATCCATGTAGAAAGGGCCTAGTCAGCACAAGTCCTCCTTCCTCAGCAAGTTGGTGCAGGTTGCAAACAGATGGGATTCTGTGGATGATCTCAGAAGCTCTCATGATGTTCTCCAACCCCTCTAGGTAGCGTTTGGAAAATACCTACTTTTTCAGCCTTAGAATCTTCCTCTTAGAAATGCCAATGTCTAACAGAGAAGCTATAAAGTGGGAACTAATATTGGTGTTCACTCTATACTGGTCCTCATATTCTACACAGTCTCTACCTAGAACCCACTTTATGGCTTTCACATACAAAAGGTTCTTCATGCCAGTCATATGTTTCAGTCGCCTGCACCTAATTTTTCTTAAGAAGGAAGCTTGGGTCTTCTTGCACGTAAGCCTAATTGGTGTTTCCATGACTACCGCTACTCTTGCAGGTACTAAAGCTACTAGTTATTTCCTAGGGCAAGTTGATAAGAAATGCTAAGTGCAACTATGGATTTCCAAAGTGCCAAGGGGTCCCTGTTATAGATGGGGAGAGGCTTCCCTAATTGAGCAAGGTATGTTTATGTTAGAGGAAAATGGTATGAAAGAGCCCTGACAGGTTGTGTTGTAGTGTGATAAATAATGAAGATAATCAAATGCAGTTTCAATTTGTTCGAATTAAGCCTTTTTCAAAGGTAGAGAAGGAGACAATTGTTGCCATAAAGAATGTTTCCATCCTGTTTAAATCAAAGAAAATCTCTTAAGGTGAAGTCATTGGTTGATGTGTCCTATTGCAATCAAATAATCATTAAATGCAAAAAAGCTCGTGAAAAGATATGGCATTGTTTTGGTGCCTTTTCCAAAGAAAATTAGAGCTACCATATGTGAGGTCACATCTCTTTATGTGTGGAATCATTTGGTGATTTGGAGGCCTCTTCTCATGCATGAAAGGGTTAGTGGTGCATGGCATAATCAATGTGAAAGATAGCATGTACCCTTGCTAATCTGATATTTGTGAAAATAAAAAGATAGATTGGGGCGTCATTCAAAAGGAATTAATTGTGTGAGGTTGGAAAAGTGTGTAACCACCTTAGTCATTTGTAGAGATAGAGAAAGGATTTCAAAAACTAAGTACCAGAGTCCTTCAAAATACAAGTAAAATGGTTGAAATTGCAAAGAGCTCAAATCAGGCCATCGCCACTAACAACATTGATGAACGAAGGATGCAGGCACCTTGCATGAACATCTATGCCCAGGTTTCTTATGCAACCCTCGACATTCCAGCTAAACCTTCCTAGCCCTTCACTAAGCTGGTAGACCAAAAGATGTTAAACATAGTTTCTCCTCGAAACCAAGCTTTGGTTTCAGAGGATTGGGATAATTTCTAAGATCTAGAGTTGTCTCTGAACCCCAAAATTTTAAGAGAGGCTACATGAAAAAAGATAAAAAATAACAATGATCCTTTTCCTAGATGACTATGGAATTGTGGTCTCCCTCAATATATGGTTCCTTTGGTGCACTATTGTCCAAAGATTGTGGCTGCATGTGCTAAAATTTTTGATGTAGATTCAGGAGTTATAAGCAGTCATAATTTTAGGGTAGTAATCAGTCACCAAGCTCTCTAGGATATGTTGTGCATGCCTCTTAATGTTCTTACTAGGTGTTGAGGATTTCAATCTTTCTAGGCTATGAAATTACTGGAGGATGCTAAGGGCAGCACAACAATTTTTCAATGTTGAAACGGGTAAGCCACTAGATAACTCCATCCCTCCTAGCTTTCCTCTCAGTCTGGTTGCTTTTAAAGCAGGCATGTCTTTCATCTTATCTATGTTGATGTTGGTGTGTGGGTTGGATACAGATGAGGAAGTCTCAGACTTCCAGATGAGCGTAGGATTTATGCTGAAAAAGAATAAAGAGCCTCTATTGATGGAATTTATGAAGGCCATTGTGGAAAGGATGTGCCGAAAACTAAAGGGGTTTGAGCCTGGTTCCAAGTTCAGGTATTATTCTTTCTTTTCCTACATGATTTTAGATCAGAACCCATATTATTTCTGATAATTTCTACCCCTGGCAGTATTTGATGAAAAATGGCACTAGAAAGCCAGTTTCGACCTGGACTCCTGTCCTCTCAAAAAAATTTTGATTATTACACATTTTTAGACACATTCCTAGCTCTGATTTTAAGAGCTTTAGATCATACGGGAGGTTAGAGGTTTGGGTGCTTGACACAAAGTCAAATATCATGGATGAGAGGCCTTGTACTGCCTTGTGATTGGTTCATTGGTTCAGATTTTACAATGCTTTGCATCCAGGTTTCATCTCAGAGCCTTTCTAGCTCTAGCGTTTTGTTTCAGATAGGGTGTTGGCCTTGGAGGTTTTCAAGCAGTTGTGTAATATTGAAAATGATTACTGGGGAGGAAAGCATTTGACGTTTCTAATCATGTTTGGCTCTGTAGCATTGGCCAAGAAGAAGAGTCTGAGGGTGAATAGTTTTGAGGTGTTGTATTGCAAGTTAGGCCACCTTGGATTGGTGATTATTTGTGATACATGGTGCTATAATCTAGTAGGTAATCTAGCAGAGGTAGGCATTAAGATTCCTCACTAGCCTCAGTCATATTGGGACCTTCAAAAAAATGCAGATGAGGAGAATGACAAGTTATATGTCAGGCCTCGAGCACATTCCTTTTAGCTCGGGTCGACCACCTTGGCTGAATTTTTATCATTTAATGGCTAAGCCTAACCCGAACCATATAATAAATCAATTCCTCTACAGCCAATTAGCAAGGCTCAGTTTGAAGCCTAAAAATATTAAATATTTCTAGATTTATAGACAAGAGATAAAAAGGACTAGTGAGCTCTTTGAGGAAGTCGACTTGGACAACCAGTTTGATGATGCTTGGTACCGCGAGCATTTAGATAGTGATGATTCTCCTAACCCTTCAGAATCTGATAGGTTCAGTGAGGCAGAAGGTGCAGCCTCAGAGTATGAAGAAGATGTAGCCCAAAAGGCTCCAATGATTGTGGAAGGTCCCTTGCAAGGAGAGATGGTTAGTGGATAGTAGTTGCAACATGAGCTCTTCAAATTCACAGCTATTTGAGCCAACTAGCTCCTCTAGATCGAGGAAGAAGAGGTCGAGCTCTGCTAGGTGTCATCGAAAGGTTATTTTGGACCTTGATGATTCCCTAGTAGAGAAAAGACCTCAAACAGAGGAGGCAGGAAGAGGAGGAGAAGAGTAGCATGAGGAGGTAGTTGTGTTTGCTACAAATATTCAAGAAACTCAGGTACATTTCTCCCCTTCTTCTGTCTCTTCTATGTATTTAGTTTCCTTGACATCTGCTTATACCATGTCTTTCATGTCTACAATTCCTCTCATTGGTCACCTGAGGTAGGTCAACATTGGTTCCCATATGGGTCCCCGTTCACCTCCTCCTATGTCTAATGCCCCTGAGATACAAGTAATGGCAACACATTCTAACCCACTGAGTCAACAATTTGTATGTCTAATGCCTCAGCATCAAGTGGCTGCTTCCCTGGCCTTTTTCCCTACTATGTTTTCACCATCTCAAAGAAATCATTTATCCCACCTTTTTCCCTGACAACTATTACGAGATCTAGCAAATCCATTGATACGTTAAGCACATTGTCATTCCCATTAGCAGTTCCCCAGGAGTTTCCTTTTGCTGGTGGGTTAGGTATTTCACCCCAAGAGTATTTCTTGCAAGTGGATGTTACCAAAAGTGCCCGAGCTAGCCAAATATAGAAAAGAAGGGCGAAGAATGCAAACAAACATATGGAGCCCCTTATGCAAACTGTGTTCAATGAAAGTCAAAATTCATTGATGTTTGTGAATGTGACACCCAATGTCATCAAGCCATTCAAAGAAATGCAACGAAGTGATTATTCTGTCAATGTCATAAGACTTGATTTGTAATAGGCTTGTATGTAGGACAAAGTAGAATTGATTGAGGAAACCCAAAGGGTGGTGACAACTGATTTCCTCAAACTCAGTCGCCAGATGAACAAATGAAAGACCTGAAAGGAAGGGTGGAGATTTGGTCAAATAAGCATAAGGCTCAGGAGATAAAAAGCAATCGACTATGGGATGAAAGGAATTCCTTTGAGAGCAAGGTCACTGAACTTTACGCTCTGAGTGTGGAGGTTGTTCCAACCCTACATAGAGAAATTGAGCAATCCCAGGCGACCGAGGTGACCCTCCGCGATGAATTGAAGCAGGAAAGTGATGGTTTGAAACAACTTCAGCAGAGTACCAATGATGAGGTAGATGAAATGAATGCTACATTGGACCAGGAAACAAAAAAGGATAAACAGGTTGAGTTAGCCTTGAAGGAGAAGGAGGAAGAAAATACTGCTCTAAAGAATTAGATTTTCATCTTGGAGGGAAGCATTATGAGATTGGAAGCAGATTTGAGCAGCAAGGCTATGGAGGTGGACCTTTTGAGATCCCAACCTCCTACATCCCAAATGAACCTGCTAGAAATAGCCAAGGAATTGCATGCATCATACTAGGATAAGGTTAAGTCACTATGCCTTACATTGCAGCCCACTCTCAAATTTATGGTGCATGCTACCAACTTATGGGGTGGTTAGTGAAGTAATGCAATGAGTGTAGGAAATGACTTCTGATAGAGTTCTAGAGGCTAGGAAATTGTTGAGCAAATTGTATACTTCCTCCGATGAGGCATTGAGCAGTGTGGGGGTCAAGGACCGAACAGTGGTGGCCATGAGTGTGAATGTTCTCATTTATATGCATGAATCCATCTAGCATGTCAGTGAGTGCAAAGAAAAATTGACCCAAATTACCTATGATATGCAGGCTAAATTTTCCTGACTAACTCAACGAGGGCTTCCATTGCCCTTCTTGGTTGACCAAATAGTGGTAGGAATAGAACATATCATTGAGAGGATTTAGGAGAAAAAACAAGATTTATTTGTATTCCAGTCTTTTGATTAGCCTTCGACTGCTGCCAATATTGAGAACATGGTGCATTAGTTGGTGTAGCTCTTCTTCTAGCTTGAGTCCAAGGTGAAAATATCTAGTGGATTTCCTTTTGAGGCAATTATTGATTTAAACATGGCACATGAAAAATTGTGAACCTTCTTTGCTCCATTAGATGAGGTCTAGACATCCCTTCAAGCTGTCGTCTCCAAGCTGTGAGCGATTAGTCTAGGAGGTTGGACTAGTCTATGAGGCCATGATTTGGAGTTTATCATTTTGTAGGTGAAATGTCCTTGTGAGTCACCAAGCTATGAATATTTATACATGCACCGCTCTTTTCCTTCATGATCTTTCTTTCCTTCGTGGCCTCACCTTTTGTTTTGATACTGCTCACAGCTTTTCGTTTGCTGCCACGTGCCATCCTATCAGAGTTTCCCTTTGAGGCACTTCTCTTTCCTTTTTTCAGGCTCTGGTTGCTTGACATGTCACCTCCACTTACTTTCTATTCAGATGGGGCCCGCACAATAGTTACCTTTTCCAAGATTTTTCCGCGTGGTGATTGTTTGAGTGTCCATTATTTTTGCTCGATGGTTGTTGCAACTATTTCTATTTTTCTACTGCATGTCCTTCCCTTTTGTTGTTGCATGGCCCATCACTCCTCGAATGTACCTGTTGGAACGATGTTGGAGCATCTTTCTATTGGTGCTTGCATGGGGGAATCTTTATCATTGGTCACTTCACTGGAGCATCTTTCTTGTTGGAGCCTCCAGGTGGTGAGTTGGCTTATTTAAGCAACCCTTTCTTCATTTTATGGTTGTTGTTAGATGGGAAAAAATTCCTAGTGCTGAGAATTAGCCTATGTAGTGTTTGATATTAAATCTAAACTTGCAGACTATGCTAATCTATTTGACTTCTCTTTTTTCAAGCATTTGATAGGACATTCAATTGTGCTTGCATTTTCTGAAATATATGAACATTTGTTTCAATCTTTTGTAATCTTTATATAGCTTAGCGTAATACAAATCATGTTGCTACTCTTTTGTGTTAGCTAATGTTGTATGGGTTATTATGCAAATGGTTTGATGCTCTTATGTTTGGAGTACTGGGAATTGTCTATTTGATATGCATTGATTACTACCTAAGCCTCTGTTTCTGCAATGTGCTTACTTACTGCATTACTAATTTGGCGCATCGCATTAGCTTAGATTTGTTTATTTTATGTTTTTCTTCTTTCCATTTTCTCACCCCCATTAAAAATGAAGAGCTGACTTCAATAGAACTCTTGGAGGTCATTTAGCTATGTGCACAAGTCCCCCAATAGCTAAGTTTCCCATAAGGCTACTGCCTACAAACTTTTGCATCAATAGAAGCTAATAACATAAAATAATTATTCAAACTATCTAGGAAAAAATTGACATAAAGCTTTCAACATAAATGATATAAGAAAGGGGAATTCATGATAAAGGCCCTAAAATGCACAATTTCATAAGTTTCTCCTTAATAATATTTATTTTGCAATAAACCAACTAAAAACAAAGGCCAGATTTCAATCTAAATAATAGTCTTGATAAATAATATATGCAATAGAGAGAAAATAGTACTACGTGAAAATATATCTGCAAACAATGTTTTAAAACGTCCAAAAAAACTCTACACTGCTAAAAACCCTTCATTTATAACCAAAAGAAAGAACCACCGCCGCAACTAGAAGAGATGAACAACTTCTAGATGTTCACACATGATTGATCACAATCTAATTCAGGGCCTCAATAGATCACAGTGATATTTGATCATAAGGTCTTGGACTACCTCATTAATGGCTCCAGATTCTATAGAACTTCTATGAAGATACACTGCTAGAAGACAATTAGATCTCAGCACAACCCATCTAAAACATAATCCAATTAGCTATGAAGAATGAAGACATTGACTCGAAGGTTAAACCGTGAACCATGATTCTCCAACAAACTTTTCACAAAAAGAAAATACATCTGTGGATGATATGATCCACCCAATGAAATGGCTGACATGGCAAGTGGGTGAGCAATTTTAGATTTTATTAGAACAATTTGAGGAAATCCTCGCCAAGCTGACACATGTCCCATTTTGGACCCAAAAATAAAATGATATATAGAAAATTTTCACAGCTACCACTTGGCGCATTGCACTCCTTTACATGAGAGTAGTCTTTGTCCTTTGGGTGTGGTGCCAACATAAAGCGAAAAGAAAGTAAAGATCAAAAACCAAAATTTCTGAAGGCAAATTTTTTCTCTACATAGCCCACTTGTAATAAAATTTTGTAAACATTGAGAAGAATTCACTTGTTGAACCTATGTGATGAAGTCAATATTAGAAAACCACCCTAGATGGGTGTCAATAACTATCCCACCAACTAGTATAGCTTGTCAAGCAAAATATTAAAATTCCTCTTATGGCCTCCTTTTGGAGGTGCTCATATTTACCTGGATTTCCTACATCATTAGAAGATGTCTACCTTGTGTGCAAGTTAGGGTTAAATTTAACTAGTTATTTTCAAAAATTCATAAAACTTTCAATCTACAATTTGGTTAAATTTACTTCAAAATAATCAACATTTTAATTGTTAGGGGAAACATCATTTATCTTGAGACATGCATGCATAGAAAGACTAACAAAATTTCAGTTATCTAAAACATACCTGGTTTTGTTGGTGATACGATTGTCTTTCAGAATGTAACTTCAAAACCGTTGGTTGTTGTGTTCTTTGGTTTCTCAAGGTTTACCTTTCTTTGCATGCCACAATCTTGATCTTGATTCTTTAATGTCTTTACAAATTGGCCGTATAGTGCTAGGTATAGTGTTATGCAAGCAAATACATGCTCGAGGTGGTTCCAAGTACATGTGTAGTTTTCCACCTTCATTAATTTCTTGTTACAATGCATTAATTTCCCTGAATCAAGGTGCAATCATGGTTGGTTAGGGTTCAAATCACGAACACCTTGGTTTCTACGCAGGGCCCACCATTAGAGAAGAAGATGACACAGAAGGTTTGTGTGGCACACTTACATGTCACTTTAATTCTTATGAGGAAAAGACTTTATAAAAAAAGACACTTTAGACACTTGACCATTAAGGATCACAAGGTTTGAATCCTTCAGTACCAAACCTTCAAAAGATTATCGAGAACTAGGAATTTTACCCACTGAGTTCATGAGAATCGGGTGTAAAGAGAGGATTCAGAACCGGGTTCAAGTGGAACCAAATTGATTAAAAAAATATTCACAATAGAACCTTCAGTTTCTAGTCTCTATCTAAAGAAAAGTGAAAAGTAATGATCGAGCTAACCAACAAAGAAAAGGGAACCCACATACTTGACTTGGCTTAATGACTAGGGAAAAAACTAAAACCAGCCAAAGATACAATGTCCTTAGTGCAACCACATCAACTCTGAGACCTGGGGGTCTGGTAAATTGACAAGACTAGGGAGAATAGCTTGCAACACTCCAAATGCGGTAAAGAAGGGGACTTAGGCAAGGACTAGGCAAGCTAAAACAAAGACTTCCATTTTACCATTTCCTCCAAAAGCAACACACCCAAGCAAGTAGAAGCTAATGAAAGAAAGGAAAATTAGAAAAAAGGGGGGTCCACATTTTCCCAAGGATAAAAATGGGGTGTGTTGTGAGACCACACAACAAATAGAAACCAACAAAACTAAACAAAATAATAGAAAGCCAACTTTGGACCTAATAACCATACTTCAACTTTCTTTAGTATTCAAATTATAAATGGTTAGACCCTCATTCTAGTATTCCATCTTTACTTTAGCCAACAGACAATATTAAATTTTACTGAGCTCATAGGTGTGCAATTGATTTATTCTAGTACAATAAATTTATAGCATATAAAATGTTTCCATTGACCTTGGATAGAGCCTTGTTGGAAATCAAGTGTCCATAGCCCTAACAAGGTTATCTCTACAATTCCCCCAAATATAGCTCTACTAGCAAACATGCGTCTATAGCCCTGATAGGGATATTTGGATAGCCTAAAGAGTTGAAATATTTTCTCTTTAGATATTTCTTTTGATATTTCTTTGTAAGCTCATTTTCTTCAACTCCAGGTAGTGAAGCCCGCTATTAGGTTGGCAATTATAGTGTTAGCAAAGGTCACCTTTTTATTTTTCATCGAATGCAAACAACTGCTATCCCAAATTTTAGTAGAGTGATTAAAATATGGACATTTGTAGCCAAACACCAATTGAATGATTTATGCAAACTAAAGTAAAAGGAACCAAACAATTCCTCAATCATCTATAATTAATGAACTATTTTTGGTCCAAGCATGGATCACATTTCCAGAATTGACATTCTATTACTTTTACCACAATCAAAGGTTACTAATTATTGTATATCACAATGACACAAAATTGTGGGAGACAACAAAGAAAAAGAAAGCACCCAAAAACAACAACAAAAAAAAGAAAAAGAAAATTCACAAAAAAAAACTATTTACAAACACTATTTAGATGAGTAACCAATACTAAGCTTGAAAGTACCATTTCAAAAACTATCCATTGAAAAGCAATGGAACATTCTCTCCATTTAAAGTTTGAAGCTTGTAAGTGTTATTGCCCAAAATTTTAGATAGCTGGTAAGGACCAATCCATAACTTGTCAAACTTACTATGTTCACCCTTACGCTCATGGGCTTTGTCCCAATATAGGACCAAATTAGATATTCTAAAAAAAATTAATCTATCCCTTTTGTCAAACCACCATTTTACCACAAATTGGTGCCTAGAAAAATTATTTATAACTCTGGTACATTTTTCATTCAAATGCATTAGTTGTAGCAATCGAGCTTTAGTCTAATCACCTAATCCAATGTACTCTTGGGAAAATTGTCAAGTAGGGATTTTCAAGTTTATAGGAAATATAGGATCTACCCCATAGACTAAGTAGTAAGGAGAATTTCCCAACGCATATTTCATTCTAGTACGGTTTACCCAAAGGGTGAATTTCAATAGAGAATGCCATTCCCTAGGATTATTTTCAATCAATCTCTTGATTATATCCAACAAATTCTTGGGTATGTGCATGATCATGATGGGCCAAAAAGTGTTTATATGATGGACCGTATGTGTAAGGTATGTGGTTGACGACTTTTTTTACCCAAAATTGATGAAATGAAAAGGGTCTTTAAAGGAGATTCTTAGCTTTCCACCAATATAAATTATGTTTTACTTCAAATTTAATAAATAATTATTATTCATTTTCCATTTGAATTACGACTAAAGTCCTGATTGATAGGCTGATTGAAAAACATCTATAGCTTTCAAATGGTATCACATTTTTTAAATCTGAAACTTGTGTCACATTCTATGCTTCGAATACTATCAGATTAAAAAAACTGATTTTCATAAGTTTTGACCAAGTTAAGGTGGTCAGACATACAAGTTTTTATATTTTTTAAAAGTTGTAATAAAAAATTCATAATTAATTATTTACTTGGAAAAAATTACAAAAAAATATGCATCACATCAGGACATGATTCCTCTACTTATATCTAAAATCTTATAAAAAATATTATTATTTTATTGTGGTTAGGGTGGTCGACAAACACCTACTTCTTTTTTTTTCCCTGAAATTTAAGTACTACTACATTGAAATTTCAAAATTTCACCAAATAGAATTTAAAAAACCTAGTAGTTTTGAAACTACATTCAATTTGCTACAGATTCTATTGTTACATATTTTTGAAATAATATAGATAATTTATTCAATTTTTTACATCAAGTTTCCTAGCTCTGATTTTTTTGAATTTTTCACCACTTAAGGGCCTATCTTTTCCATGATGATCCTGCACATACCCTCTTGTTTCATGATTCTACTAATCCATTTCCCTATGGATAATAGTTAAATGAGAACTTTAATGTTATATTGTATTCAAATGCCCAGTTATAAAACTTTAATGAGGAAAAAGTATAGCCATTATCACATACCAGTGCATATGGTACTCCAAACTTGGTAATAACACTTTCCTATAAGAATTTGATTACCACCTTCATGGTGCATTGTTTGATGTGGCATGCTTCAGTCCATTGAATACAATAATTAGTGGTAGTTAGCACAAAATTGTGACCTATGGATGATGGAGGGTTGATTGTACTGATGAAGTCTAATCCCCATTGTGAGAAAGGACGCATCCCCATCACCGGCTATAATGGTTCAGCATTAAATCTCCCTCTGTCTACAACAATTTGACATGTGTAACAGTGCTTCATGTGCTCATAAGTATGTTTAAAAATAGTTGGCTAGTAATATCCAACTCTCATAATGAGGTGTGTAGTAGCCAAAGGTGATCCATGAGTTGTACCAAATTTATCGTGTAATTATTGCAACAATTCATTCGCTTCTATCTTATTCAAGCATCTTAAATAGATTCCTTCATGAATTTTCTTGAATAGAACCTCTCCTTTAATCATATAAATCTGATCTTTTATCTTTAGGTTTGTTCTTTGATTCCCTTGCATATGATTAGGGTAGTTATTGCTAACTAGATAGTACCATATATCTGACTACCAATCATCTTGGTCTTTTAAGTCCAGAGTATACTATTGGCTAGAGATTTGGGGATCAATCTCAGTAATGGATTTAACTAAGGGTTGCCTACAAACTAGCTTCATGGCTATAATCTCTAAATCAAGCTCTTACAAAATCATAACCCATTCAACTCTCTTTTCTCCTAACTTACTTTGTGTTAGTAGCATTTTTACTGCAACATCGAGAACAATAGCCTTGACTATACTTCTGAGAATGTAATGTCAAAATTTTCATAATACTTTAACCAAACCAAACCAAACCAAAGGATTTATTTTGACTATCCATGTATCTAAGCTCCACTTCTTTAGATGGAGCACTCATGAAATCAATCAACTTTTCCTCTTTATTCTCACCCCTTTGTGTCAATATTGTTGCACATGTATGACTAGAAGCAAAGAGTAAATATAAAAAGGCTTAGTGTAATCCATACTTACCGGCACTAGTGCTTCTACAATTGAAGCTTTCATATTCTTGAAGGTGATCTTAGCTTCACTTTCCCACTCTATCTTTGCATCTATCTTCAACATATCATTGGGTGCTTTCACTATTTTAGAAAATTCAATGATGAAATTCTAGATGAAATTTATCTTACCAAAGTATGATTTTATTTCTTTCTTACTTCTTGGGGGCTATAAATTGAGTAAGGAACTTACTCTATCTGGGTCTATTCAAATACCACTTTCATAAATAACGTGTTCCAGTAGCTTTCCTTTAGTTACCCCAAAAATGAATTTCTTAGGATTTAATGAAACTCCATAAGTTTCACAATTTTGCAATATTGTTCTAAGATAACAAACATGATCTCCTTTGTTCTTGGAAAATACTATGAAGTCATCAATATATATAATAATAAAATTTCCTACCAAATCCCAGAAAGAATAATCCATAATTCTTTCGAATGTGACTCTGGTATTATCAATCCAAATGGTATCCTTCTATAAGCAAACTTTCCCCACTTTGTAGTAAATGTTGTCTTCATCCAATCTTCTTTTGCAAACATTACCTGGTTGTACCTATAGAATCCATCTAAGGACATCATCTATGAACCATTAACAATTTTTAACACTTCTTCTAATGAAGGCATGGGATAATTATCTTTTTTAGATGCCTTATTAAGATTCTATAAATCTACAAACAACTGATCTCCATTCTTCTTCTAAATGGTAAATTAGACGAGATGCCTATAAAATCTAAGTCTCACACTCATTTTTGACAATTAAGGAACAAGAGAGAATAGAGAAAAGTGATCAAGTAAGAAATATATTAAATCATTTACATTCAAGAGCAAGGTGAAAGAAAATTTGAACTCTTGGAGAAGAATTATAGTGTTTTTGTAGGTCTTCATGCTCACTTTCATTTTAGGATCTAGCATTGCCAAATATTGATGATGGTTTCCTATGGAGGATCATGATGGATTCTTAGTTGGGGAGATGCAACTAGCCATTGAACCAAGCCTAATGACTTGTTTCCTAAGTGATTCCATCCTCCATTATAGTTCTAATTCTACCTAAGGGAAGGTACATGGATTATTATGGTTTATTAGGGTGATTGAAGATCTCCCAAAGTGAGTCATCATCATTTTCATGTTCCATGTATGCATCCCATTCTAGCAAATTAGAGTAGGGTTTCATTGCATTTTAGATCTCTTAAATGTTGAAAGGCACAAGATAACTGAGAGTGGGGGATGAATCAATTGTCACCAATCTTAATCACAAATCTCAAACACTTATCAAATTCACATCCACTTTATTTTGTCATTAAGTATGAACATGAAATAAAAATAATAGAAAGCTATATCAACACTATAAGAAACACTAGATTTACATGGAAAACCTAATAAGGGAAAAAGCATGGTGAGGATTAACTCACAACATAAAGTAATTGCAAAACCAATTACAAAGAAGATCACTACCCAAGAGGACTCACTATCCAAATTCAAGGCTCACTGCCTACAGATACAAAAGATAATAGAAAAATCCACCACAAAAAAATTACACACATCCACAAAATTGATTAGAAGATTGCAAACACCATCAACTCACTACTTTTAGGAGTCTAACACATTAAATTACTATTGCCTCAATTCACTTTTGTAAACTCTTTCTTCTCAAAATTTTGGCATGATTGGTACATAAAATCCATAACATCTTGACTTGTATTTATACCATCTTCAAGCTTAGAAACTTTCTCCAAGGTTAGCCACACATTCTTGATTTTATAAATTCAAATTAGGTCGGCAATTCAACATTCCCATGGTGGAAGAGAATGAGAGCAAACCAAACCAACACTTAACCAAGACTCAAAACAACATCTTAGATCAATCAAACGCTTCCTCAATTAAAACTTATCCTTTGCATGATGTGTAGATACCAGGTCAGCCAAACCTAATGAAAACACAAATGAACTTTGAAGTACACACTTTCGCAAGAAGAAGATAACATGTTTACCACATAAAATACTTCACCATACATTGGAACACATCTCAGATACCTTCATATTCATCCACAACAAATGTAACAAAGCCATACATAGAATACTTTCCATTAGTCCATCTAGATTGTACAAACACACACAAAAATTATAAAACTCATCTTCTAGAGAACCAAACCATGAACACCTTCAATAGAACCTAGATAACATAATTACAATCCTTCTACCAGCAAGACCTAAAACAAACCAACAGAGAACTACATAGTAGAAACATTTCTCCTAGTCCATAGACAAACAACAAGACCAGACCAATTCACACACAGGTGAACACAACTTTCACTCTTCATAAACCCAGAAGCAACAATCTAGGATATATCACCAACATATGCCTATGAACAATAATTTAGATCTGTACAAGCATAGGATCAATATAGAATAAATGTGGAGCACAAAACAGAGCTTATTTTGAACACACACAAAATTTTGACTTCACTATTTCTCAAAAGCACTTGGAAACTCATTATATTTGCATACCTAAAACACCATAAAGATATCTCCATTTACTCACAACATCTCTATAGTATCTCAACTATTCATGCACAACCTACAATCACTTGATTCCTTTCTCTGCAACAACCTATACTATGTTGACATCAATGACAACATTAATGACAACACCACCATACTTACTCATACTTGCAACAATATCCCCCTTTGTAATTGATGGCAACACATGATGTGAAAAACCATCAAAGACAACATCTATTGCATTCTTGCACTCTCCTTTAGTTTCTAGATTAGACAACCTACACAACATTTCTTGCACTCTCTTTTCCTTGCAATATTCTCTCTTCCACATGACTTTCTCTCCCCCTTTTTCTTTCACTATTTTTCACATGACTCTCTCTCCCCCTTTGAAATCAATGGCAAAGAACAAAGTTTTACATAATTCTTCAGCCATGTGTAGCTCTAATCACTCCCCCTTAGGAGTGCACCCATTTCATACTACAACAATGATACTTCCTACTCCCCTTGAGAAATAGACCCATTCATCAGTCTAGACAAATGAAAAATTTGTAGAGCCACTAGACTGATGCACCTCCATGTGCACCTAGTTTGAAGAATGAGGGGCAATAACCCCTAACTTCTCCCTAAGATACTCAAAAGTATCCTTCAGAAGAGCCTTAGTAAATATATTAGCTATCTTATCCTTTGTAGGCACATACTCTAGTCTAACTTCATTCTCCAATACCTTCTCCCTCAAGAAATGATATCTGATAGATATATGCTTTGTCCTTGAATTCATTACTAGATTCCTTGAAATATTTATAGCACTTGTATTATAATAGAAGATAGGGATAGGCTCATCACACATCACTCCTATGTCCTTCAATGTTTTCTTCATCTATAATACCTGCATGTAGCAAGATGCTACTGCAATGTACTCAACTTCTACAGTGGATAAAGAAACTAAATCTGGTTTCTTGCTTAGCCATGAAACCAATCTTCCTCCAAGAAAGAATGCACCACCATTTGTACTCTACGATCATCCACACAACCAGCCCAATCTGCATCGGTGTAAGCACTCAAAGGGAAATTGGTATCCCTAGGATACCACAAGCCATAATCTAGAGTTCCTTTTAGATATTTGAATATCCTTTTCATAGCTCTAACATGTGCTTCTTTAGGTTTTGGTTGAAATCTGGCAACCAAACATACTGCATGCATGATATCTGATCTAGTAGCAATAAGATGCAATAGTCCACCAATTATAGATATGTACATGCTCTGATCAACTTTAGGAGATTCATCATCTTTACTCAGCTTGCATCCAGTCACCATAGGGATACATACTAGTTTGGACTTCTTTAAAAAATCTTTGATGTACTTTGATTGTGAAATAAATGTGCCTTTATCATTTTGATTCACTTGAAGTCCAAGGAAGAAATTTAACTCACCAATCATACACATTTCAAAATCTTTTTGCATCTCCTATGCAAATCTCTTGTACATACCTTCATTTCCTCCAAAGATGATATCATCAACATACACAACCACTATCAAAATTTTGTTTCTTTCCACCTTGAAATAGAGATTACTATCTACAGAGCCTTTGTTGAACCCTTGCTATATCAAATATTTGTCCAACCTTGCACACCATGCTCTGGGAGCTTGTTTAAGTCCATACAATTTATTCTTCAACTTACAGACCATGTCCAGTTTATCTGATAACTGAAATACCTCTGGTTGTTCCATGTACACCTCTTCTTCCAATTCTCCATTCAGGAATGTAGACTTGACATCCATTGATATACCTTGAAATATTTATGAGCATAAAATGCCAAAAACATCTAAATAGCCTCCATTCTTGCCACTGGGGAAAATTTCTCCTCAAAGTCTATGACTTCAACCTATGAATAAGCTTTTCATACAAGTCTTTCTTTGTTTCTTACAAATTCACCATTCTCATTTAGCTTATTCCTGAACACCCACTTTGAGCCAATTATGTTCTTATTCACAGGTCTAGGAACCAATTCTCATGTTTGATCCTTCTCTACTTGTTGCATCTCCTCTTTCATTTCTCTAACCCAATTCTGATCATTATAGGTTCACTAACTATTTTAAGTTTTATCTTGGAAAGTAAAGATAAATTTACCTCAATTGCTACCACTTTGCTTCTTGTCTTTTGGTGCAGGAGCACCAAGTAAATGAAGTTTATATCAAGACGTCAATATGTCAAGTATACATGTTAGGGTATTTTTGGCATTAGATAAGGTCTAGTTACATTAAATAAGGTATATGGAGACCATTTTATATGTAATTATGTGGTTTTTGAGTCATTAGTGTCAAATTGGTAAAAGTTGCAAAAATGTAAAATGTTGCCACAGCGAAAAGATTGTAAAAATGCAACTTCCCTAGGAGATGAAGGGTCATAGTATATTAAATTTTAGTTATAGAAATTGGTTGGTTGTAATTTGAATGAAACATGTATAAAAATCCTCCAAAAAAAGGCTCAAGGATGGTTGTTGAAGTTTGTATTGTAATATTCCTATCAATAACAACAAGTTTTCTGAAATTTTACTATTATTTTGCACTTCTTAGGGACTTTAGGGACCCATATAGACTATAAATATTCTAAATCTCATTTTTTTGTGTAGGCACATGAAGTATCTTTCATTTACATCAAGTTTGAGAGTCGAACTTTGAGTTTTGAGAGAGATTTCTTCATTTTCTTGAAACTGCCTATATAAGGCCAGTGAGGGCTCCATTTGGGGTTTAATTGATGTTATAGTCATTCCACCTATTGTCATGGAATGTGTCTCAATGGAATGAATTTTAATATGATATATTAGGCATTCATATGGTTTAGATGGAAAAGGAAACAAGTTTTTAGTTTTAGGGTTAAGCCCTAAGGAATAATTACATTGTTTTTCAAGTGAAAATGGGGTGTTGTAACATGGTTTTGGAAAAAAAGTGATGGTACTATCCATGTAAGGGATTTGTGAGTTTATGTAGACCATTTATGAATTTTTGGATGTATTGGTTAAGTGCAATAAGCCCAGGTGATAGGAGATTGAATAAACCCTTGTCATTTTGCATGTAAAGTGAGGGTTTGATGGTTCAACATCTTAGAGGTCATGGAAAAAAGGAATGTTCATGTAATTTCTTGTTTTTTTCACACAATTAGAGACTATCAATTGATATTTGGTGAAAACTAGGCATTTTGGGAGTACTTCCTTTGTAAAAGAGGGCTATTTGATGGCCTAAAAATAGGTGCAATCTATTGGTTTTCAACTTTGTCTCAAAGAAACCTCTTAGGATATTTTGGTATGTTGTGTTAGGACTTAAAATGTGTCTTAGATGATGTTTAGCTGGTCTTGGTACAACATTCTCTAAAATATATTGAGAGAAAGGCATATTTTGTAGTCTACAAGCCTCTAGGTGTGTGTTCAAGAAAAGTTGGTAAAATATTGTGGTAAGGGTTTGTTTCTTGTTTGAGTCTAATCAATTTGAGTTGGTTTGGGGTTCATCACCACCTTGATTTCTATTAGGTGGTATCAGAGCTCAGTTATTAGATCTTTTGCTAGTGATTGGTTGAAGTTTGTAGGTTGGAAGGTGAAGAGACAAACTAGTAAAGATGCCTCCTAAGAATGTTGGTGCTGCTAGAGAGTTGCAAGAGTTAAAGGAGAAACATGCCAAGATTTTGGAGTCTCTTAATGTTGTATTGGAATGGCTTGCTACCTTGGAAACAAAGAAGAGAAGAGATGAATTAGAGAGTGAATCAAATGAAGAAGAAGATGAAGAGTATGAGGATGAAGATGAAGAATTAGACCTTGAAGAATAGAGGATGGAAAAGTTGCTTAAGGTAGTGAAAGGTGATTCACATAAGGTAAAATTTAATTTGCTTATGTATGGTGGAAATTTGAATGAGGAAGAGTTTCTTGATTGGATTGTAGCCATGGACAACCACTTTGAAAATGAAGACATTTTTGATGAGCAGAAGGTGAAGGTAGCAAAGACAAAACTCAAAGGTCATGCACTTCTATGGTGGGACTACGAGCAAGCAGAAAAGAGAAAGCAAGGTAAGTCAAGATTAGTTTCTTGGGATAAGATGGTAGCAAAAATTAAAGGTAAATTTCTTCCTAAAGAATATGAAATTCAATTGTATAAGAGATTGTAAGGTTTGAAGCAAAAGGATTTAGATATTAAGACCTATACTGATGAATTATACAAACTAAGTATAAGGTCAAGAAGAGATGAAGATGAAGTTGAAAAAGTGGCTACGTATCTAGGAGGCCTTAGATTCAATATACAAGATGAATTGGTTGTTGCTAACCCAAAGATTGTTGAAGAGTGTCTCCAATCGGCTATTAGGGTGGAGGAAAAGATAAAAATAAGGAAAGAGAAGTATTAGAGGAAGAGGAAATAATACAAGAGGGAGAGGATCAATCCCTACATCAAAGCAGCCATTTGAGGAACAAGAAGAAGCAAGTAAAGGTAAAGAGAAAGGTGTTGATGCAAGAGGAGGTTTTAGGGGTTCTAGAGGAAGATTTAGTGGTGGAAGAAGTTCAAGTATCTTTGCAGGAAGATGCTATAATTACAATGAATTTGGGCATTCCTCATACAAGTGCCTTGAAAATTTTGGTATTTCATCAAGTGGAGGTGAAAGGAGGACTAAAAGGAGGGCTCAAATAATACAAGAAGAGGAGTGTGAAAGTACAAATTCTCCAAGCTATCTTGCTACTCCTGGAACAGGTGAAAAATTGATGATGTGGAAGACCATACTTAATGAAGCAGAGGAGAGGGAACCATTGCAAAGAAAGAATCTCTTCAAAACCACATGTAAGTGCAAGAACAAGGTATACAAATTTGTCATAGATTTAGGCTCTACTAAGAATATGGTATCAAGTGAGATTGTTAGGAAATTGAATTTGCAAAATATCCCTCATGAATTCCCATATAAGGCACCTTGGTTGAGTGGTGGGAAATCACTTTTGGTAAATGAACAATCTATTGTATAATTTCAAATTGGTGGCTACAAAGACAAGGTAGCGAGTTATATTTTCTGATGGATTGTTGTAACTTGCTTCTAGGTAGGCCCTGGTAGTTTGACAAGAATGCATTATATGATGGGAGAGTAAACACATACACCATAGAGAAAGGTGGGTGTACATTTAATTTGACTCCACTTGTGGAAGAAGGAAAAGGTAAGGGTAAAGAGGCTAAGGTAATTGTTGATGATGTTTTCTACATAGCAACAACTCAGACAAAATATGAAATTATATCTCTCTTGAAAGGTAAATCTCTATCAGCAAGCCTCAAGAGATAACCCCAAGGTCTCTAATGTCAGGTCTTGACAATGCATAAACAACTCAGTCATAAATGCGGAAATGTTGGTAATTACAAAGGGACCTTACTACAAGCAAATGTTGAATCTTTAACTTATCACATCTAGCAATATGATGATACTTCAATCCTAAATCTAACTGGAATGATAAAGAAATAACAAAAGGTTAGGGTTTCAAAGAGATTCCTAAATTTAACTACTCCTAAGATTAACAATGCAAATGATGAAATACTTGAAATGGACCAATCCCTCATAAACTAATTCCCGCTTAACCCAGATGAACCTGCAATCTCACAAAAAAAATGCAATCTTCTAAGGCATTAAATATTTTTAGATCATGAACATTCATCCAAGATAACCCAATTGCAATTGAAATGAATAAATCTCCACAATTGAACTAAGCATAATGAATATAAAGGTCCAGGCTAACTTTGCAAAGCAACTAACAATTAGCTAGCTATGAAAAGTATGGGCTGGGGATTGTTGAAATACTTCAAGCATCAAACCATAAACACCATTGAATTAGATCTAAATCTAAATCTAACATACATCTAATACCTTTGAGCAATTCAAAAGATAGAATCATAAGAACCATGCAAGATTAATCAACACAAAAGAGATCACCAGAAAATCACAATGTCTTCAATTGTATTAAATCACCAAATTATAGCAACAATTCCAATGTTTTGTTACAACACTTGCTCAGAAATTGACTAACTTCTAACTCTGCTCTACTACCTAATTCGCTCTTGTATCAACTATCTGTATTGATCTATATCTATCTATCTTACAAATAGGGAAAAATTCCCAATTTATAGGAATCCCTAAAGCATGTCAGCCCAGCCATGATTTACAATAATAAAATAGCCACAAACAAGTCGGCCTTAACTAATGCTTACAATAATAAAATGGCCATAAAACAAGTCAACCCGAGGAGAATTCAAAATGAGATAAAATTGCATTAAATGCATGAATTCCATCTAGGTCGGCCTAGAATCTCCAATAATTCAAACCAATGCATGTGAAGAGGGAAGCACAAGTTTCAATGCAGCCCTATATTAACTGCTTCCTTCCATCCTTATCTATTTGATCTTGCATCTTCAAGAAGATTCCATCCAAGTCGGCCAAGAGGTGGAGTAACTCGTACTTGAATTTCCCCTTCAATCAAACTAATTTCATCTCCAGAACTTCCTTGACAACTAGCTAAATTCAGCCTGCACTCAGCAAAAACCACCCTTAATTATATCCATTATAATGTGAAGAATTATTCCATCATTAATAATATATTCATCATTCAAATAAATTCAAACACAAATTGAAATCGACCCAAAAATATTGTTAAAGCGCAGTCTACACAGCTCAGGATTTCAAGGCAACCTCAAAATCTAGGCCAGAAGGGAAAATCCGAAAAAATTTGGTCCAAGCGGAGTCGAGCGAGATAAGCACAAAATCAACAAATGATCATTCAATTAATCACAATCAAATAAGAAATAGCATGAAATACCTTAATATTACTCAGATTAAACACATGATGCATAATCAACAGCTAATAATTCATGCAATCTCATAATTTATCATTTTCAACAAAGTTTCAGAGAAATCCGCCCAAGACGGATTTCTGCGAAAACAATCAACAGTCCACTGATTCTAGAAAATGAAGAGACCACGGGAAATTCAGGAAAATTCGGAGGGAGCGAAAATCTGCGGCATGCGCAAAACTCTGGATTTTCGGGAAAATGAAGAGGATGAGGAAAACTAGAGAAATCCACCAGCACAGGAAAATCCTGAAGCTGGAAGAAAACCCAAAAATCTCTGAGCAGCTTGCAATTGACTATTTTGGTTCCTCAAGTAAGTCACCTCCATATTCAGATCCACTTGTTTAGATAATTCATCCAGTCTCTCCTTATCAAAATTTCCGTATGGAGGTTGATTCACATTATTTTGGGAATATCCTACTATAGTATTAATACTCAATGACTGGTTCAAGACTTCTTAATTCTGCAGATATGGGTGATAGCTAGCATGAGATTGTGGATGAATAGGCTGATTTGCATTCTGTTGGGGATAGTTGACTACAGGCAGCACTTGATTCACAGGAGGTCTTGGGTGAAGGACAAGAGGCAAATGAGGTACTGGATTCATGATTAGAGTATGATTGGTGAGAGCCTGATTGAGAGTTAGGACCTATCCAAGGTGAGCGGTGGGTCCTAATGATGGTAAAGGCCCAAAAAAATGTTACCTTAAAGTAGTGCTAACCTTTATAGCCTCTGTGTATGCATCAAGTAGGGTATTAGGAGGGTTATTTCTCCACTTCATGAAGGTGGTAGTCAGACTATCAAGTCCTTCATAATAGAGTTCTAAAGAAGTAGGCTCATCAACAACATAAGGGGCCTATAGTCTAGTATAGGCACGATGAAACCGGTTGTTGAAGGACCCTATAGGCCCATGGACTTCTCTCTTAACATTAGTAAACTAACGGTAGAGCTCACTGGGACTGATGGGAATCCTAAAATTCTGCAAGAATGCAGTTTCCATTTCATTCCAATTTTGGATAGACCCAGTAGGCAAATGATTGTACCAATAAAATGCATCTTCTCCTAGGGAATAAGGGAAGAGCCTACATGCTACATCCTCATGATTGATTCCCCTATCCTTAAGGCTATTCTAAAAGATCCTGATGTGTTCCTCAATAGTTCTATTGGGATCATTAACATGGAATTTTGAACAGAAGTGCTCAAGGTTCTGGGGCATGACATTGTAATTGGAAAAATTCAATGGAGATGGGTTATTAGCAAGGAAAGCCATTGGTGGAGGTTGGGGTGGTAATGGTTGATTCAGGGCTGGCTAAGGTTGTTGAATGGGAATGTCTTTAGACTCAGACTTAGATGAACTGGATGAAGATGAGAATGATGGAGATGATGGAGGTGGTTGGGTAGATGATGATTCTCCCTTTTTGTTGATCCTTCTTGACCTAGTAGGGGCTGGCAATTCTTGAAATTCATCCTCTCGTGGAGTAGATCTCGTTATTCTTCTGAATCTTTTAGGAGAGATAGCAGACAAAAATTGATCCAGCTTACTTATTTAGGCCCTCCTTCTAGCGTCAATCTGTTGATGATGTTTTATGCATAGCAACAACTCAAACAGAATATGAAATCCTATCTCTCTTGAAAGGTAAATCTCTATCAGCAAGCCTTAAGAGATAACCCCAAGGTCTCTAATGTCAGGTTTTGACAGTACATAAACAACTCAGTGATAAATGTGAAAATGTTGGTAATCACAAAGGGACCTTACTACAAGCAAATGTTGAATTTTTAACTTATCAGATCTGGAAATATGATGATACTTCAATCCTAAATCTAACTAGAATGATAAAGAAAAAACAAAAGGTTAGGGTTTCAAAGACATTCCTAAATTTAACTACTCCTAAGATGAACAATGCAAATGATGAAATACTTGAAATGGACCAATCCCTCATAAACTAATTATTGCTTAACCCAGATGAACCTGCAATCTCACAGAAACAATGCACTCTTCTAAGGCATTAAATATTTTTAGATCATGAACATTCATCCAAGAAAACCCAATTGCAATTGAAATGAATAAATCTCCACAATTGAACTAAGCACAATGAATATAAAGGTCCAGGCTAACTTTGCAAAGCAACTAACAATCAACTAGCTGCGAAAAGTATGGACCAGGGATTGCTGCAAACACTTCAAGCATCAAACCAAAAACACCATTGAATTAGATCTAAATCTAAATCTAACATACATCCAATACCTTTGAGCAATTCAAAAGATAGAATCATAATAACCATGCAAGATAAATCTTGCACAAAAGAGATCACCAGAAAATCAGAATGTCTTCAATTGTATTGAATCACCAAATTACAACAACAATTCCAATGTTCTATTACAACACTTGCTCAGAAATTGACTAACTTCTAACTCTACTCTACTACCTAGTTCACTCTTGTATCAACTATCTCTATCGGTCTATATCTATCTATCTTACAAATGAGGAAAAATGCCCAATTTATAGGAATGCCCAAAGTATGTCGGCCCAGCCAGGATTTACAATAATAAAATAGCCACAAAAAAGTCGGCCTCAACTAATGCTTACACTGATAAAATGGCCATAAAACAGGTCTGCCCAAGGAGAATTCAAAATGAGATAAAATTGCATTAAATGTATGAATTCCATCTAGGTCAGCCTGTAATCTCCAATATAATTCAAACCAATGCATGTGAAGAGGGAAGCACAAGTTTCAATGCAACCCTATATTAACTGCTTCCTTCCATCCTTATCTATTTGATCTTGCATCTTCAAGAAGATTGCATCCAAGTCATCGAAGAGGTGGAGTAACCAGTACTTGAATTTCCCCTTCAATCGAACTAATTTCATCTCCAGAACTTCCTTGATAACTAGCTAAATTCAACCTACACTCAGCAAAATCCACCCTTAATAATATCCATTATAACGTGAAGAATTAGCCCATCATCAATAATATATTCATTATTTAAATAAATTCAAACAAAAATCGAAATTGACCTAGAAATATCGTTAAAGCGCAGTCTACACAGCTCAGGATTTCAAGCCAACCGTGGAATCTAGGCCATAAGTGAAAATCTAGAAAAATCCGGTCTAGGTGGATTCGAGCGAGATAAGCACAAAATCAACAAATGATCATTCAATTAATAACAATCAGATAAGAAATAGTGTGAAAGACCTTAATATTACTTAGATTAAACACATGATGCATAATCAACAGCTAATAATTCATGCAATCTCACAATTTATTATTTTCAGCAAAGTTTCAAAGAAATCCGCCTAGGACAAATTTCTATGAAAACAATCAATAGTCAACCGATTCCGTTAAATGAAGAGATCACAGGAAATTTGGGAAAATCTGGAGGGAGCGAAAATCCACGGAATGTGGAAAACAAAGAGGATGAGGAAAACCAGAGAAATCCGCCAGCGTAGGAAAATCCTGAAACTGGAAGAAAACTCAAAGAATTGAAATTCTCTCACGACTTCACTCAAATTGATTGAACAATCACAAATTTGAGGAGTTAGGGCACATAATCAACTAATTTTGAACCTATTACAGATCTTCCTTGAATTTCAAGCTCACTCGAAAGCAAAACAAGATGAAATGGTGACACCCTATGCATGAAACCCCAAATTTTGACCATTAGCGCACAGAGCAAGCTTGTGCCATAGATAACAGCCCACAAGCAAGCAATCTCCAGATGCAAATGAACGAACAAACTCATAACTTACTTAGGAAACCATAAATAAAGCAATATCACATACCATGAATAAAATGCCAGTCGACTCCAGCAAAAACAAACAACAATTTCAAATGCCCAAGCAAGCAATAATGATGATAATGCTGGGGGAATCACAACCAGACCAATAATTCACAAATTCAGTATGCCACAGCACACCAAGTACCCAGGATCAAATATCCCAACTTAAGAGAACGCAAATGACAAATCATAATGCCATAAACCTCAAAAATCAACCATATTCAGAAAACTAACAGCAAGACAAAATTCTAGAAAAATCCACCCCAGGCGGAATTACACAAAGGCCAGAAATCTCTGAAGCACGGTGTAAAGTAGACCAAGCCAGACCCCGAGTGAAATCCAGGAAAATCCGGATGGGGCGAAAAATCCTGAACCTGGGTAAAAACCCGAACTTGGCCCAAAACTTAAGATTTTCAACGTGTAACTTGGAAAAAACACTTTGGTGAGCAAGATGAACATTTTAAGCACATGCCAAGGCAATGCAAAACCTTAAAATTAAAGGGGTTAAAACACAAAAGAAAAAACAAAAGAGGGTTCCTGCTTTTAGCGGGGTGTGTGTGCAAAAACTGCATAACATTAATCATGTGTGGGAAGAAAGAACTTGCAGATATGGTAAACGAAGACAAAATGATAGGTTCTATAGTTATTTCAAAGCTAGAGAATACTGTGGTAGCAGGTGTGAAGAAAAATGCAAGTTTGAAGGATGAATTGACGGTGAATTGGCATACAAATATCTTGGTAGGAACCATTGTGTGTCCTTTTGTTGGGAGTAAGGTTGCAAAACATGAAGGATTTGTAGGTATAGTAGGTGATGGGAATGACAGTACAGTGGCACATGGTACTAATAGGAAAAAAGGTTTGATGATGGTGATGAAAGGATAGAGTGGACAAGACATTAAAGGTAGTTACACGTATGAAACTTGAGAGAAAGAAGAAGTTAGTTCAAGGAACTATTGTAAGAGTTTTTTTATAGGCATGAAGGTAGGAGCAATGTTAAGTTCTAGTCAAGAAACAATTGGCAAAAAATCATCAGGTTTGATTGCAACGATGGGATCAAACTCATATGCAAACAAGGTTAGGGATGTAGGGTAGACTATAAAATCTCAGTATATGAACCAATGGAAGGTATTTGTAGACCAAATATTATATGAAAATCAAGGAGGAACTAATATGGAGCATGGTACAAGGCATAACTCATGTTACATGAGCTCTTTTTTAGAGGATTTGTATGGTGTAGGAACACCAAGTAAATGAAGTTTATATCAAGAGGTCAATATGTCAAGTATAAGTGTTAGGGTATTTTTGGCATTAGATAAGGTCTATTTACATTAAATAAGGTATACAGAGACAATTTTCTATGTAATTGGGTGGTTTTTGAGTCATTAGTGTTAAATTGGTAAAAGTTGCAAAAATGTAAAATGTTGTCATAGCAAAAAAATTGTAAAAATGCAACTTTCCTATGAGATGAAAGGTCATAGTAGATTAAAATTCATTTATAGGCATTGGTTGGTTGGAATTTGAATGACACATGTATAAAAATCCTCCAAAAAAGGCTCGAGGATGGTTGTTGAAGTTTGTATTGCAACATTCCTATCAATAACAATGAGTTTTCTATAATTTAACTGTTATTTTGCACTTCTCAGGGACTGTACAGACTATAAACACACTAAATTTGACACAATTTTCTAATGGACATTCGTCGATGGTTCAACAAATCTTTTTTAGAAAAGCGACGAAATGATGAAAACATTTTTTTCGCTATTTTCTCGTTGTTGTTTTTTTGTCACAAGTCCGACGACGAATTAAACGTCGAAATAACGGTGCAGATTCATCGATCGTCCGCATCATAAAACAACTTAGATGTTCGTCAGAATATCGACAAAATGGGCATCGAAAGAACACCAGAATTTCATCGCCATTTTGATGAAATGGGCAAGTATTTATGATGAAGCCTTCATCGTGGCTAAGCAACTTCCTCGGACCTTTTATGTGATTCATCGGTGACGTTCGTTGAAATTGCGATGAAATGGGCAAGGAGTTATGACGAAGCCTTCGTCACAGCTAAGCAACTTCGTCAGACCTTTTCTTTGATTCATTGGTGGAATTCATCGAAATTGTGATGAAATGGACAAGGAGTTACAACGAAGCCTTTGTCATAGCTATAGCAACTTTGTCGAACCTTTTGAATGATTCATGGGTTGTGTTCATCAAAATTTCGACGAAACAATGCAATATTTTTTTTAAAAAATATTCATTGAAATGTACCAATGGTGAGAGATCAATCAAGTCGCGTCCCTTCATATTCAAATCTCAAGCAATTATTTTATTCGGTCATTTTCCATGTTTATTAGACACCCACTGAGACGTCATGTAGTTTCACCAATGCCTTGAGTCTCTTCGACAGTCAATATTACATATTGCTTTCATGTCACACAGTCTCATCGATGTTTTGAGTCTCACCAATAGCTAATAGATCATATGTCTCTATGGTGTCATGTAGTCATACCGACGTTCTGAGTCTCCCCAAGAATTATTCCTTTGGTCTTAAGTGTATCGCTATGATTCTCACCAATGATAACTTATCGTTGTGACTTTGGGGGTCGCTGGGACTTTCCTTCGACTAATTAATAGCTTACAATAAAACTTGAGGTTGAAATCAAACTTGAGCTTGAAATTACAAAACATAATATCATGCCAATTAATTTTACCATTGTTATTCCAGACCTTTAGCTTATGGAAGAATAAGTACCAAATTTCCTCAGCATAAAAACATTCAAAAAGAATATGTTTGATAGTTTCCCAAGTCCTTTAGATACTACAGATTTCAACACTTTCATGGTTAGATTTATAGGGATCTATCTTTTTCATTAATGTAGAGGTAGGTAAAGGAGAAAAAATTATAATTGTAAAACTATTCATAGTCTAGTAAATTATGTTTGTAATTTGTGTTCAATAGACCTTAGTTTTATCATTATACTGCCCATCTAATACCAAATTTTAATCTAGGGTTCAACTATCTCAGATCTAAAGAACCACCTTCAATTAACCATTTAAAGTACTATAAAATAAGGTAAGACTTTTACTTGGGAAAGATTGGGTACACTTGTAGGATTAATGTTCTCATAATCATCAGGATTTATTGGCACACAGACACAACCTGCAACATATGAAGTAATGGATGACTACAAGTTAGTGAAATGGTCCGTAATATGTGAGTGGTTTGCAAATTGATTGGTAGAAAATAAGGTTACAAACAGATCTACATGAAAAATTATGAGGAAAATCTACTGTAATCATCAAAATAGATGAATAGTGCAAAGGAAAGAGCCAAGCTACATCTCTAGAGCTTTAAAAAAACACATGCAAGAAACATAAAAAAAAAAGAACAAACTAGTTTTTGGATGAATACAAAATGGTTCCTTCAGCAAGTGATTCATATGCTTTCACACCTGACACAAGACATTAAGAATATTTTAGTCTTCCTCTATGAAATTAACTACTTATAGAATAAACACAGAAACCAATATTATATAACTCCATGTCTAGCCAAGGGTAGGTATAAGAGAAAAAAAATTCTTCAATGCAATGCCGAAAAATATCAATGTGTGTGTAGGTTTGTATTACTCAAAATATCATTTCACTACCTAAGGAAAAATACCAAAGTGATGTTTTAAATTTCAATCTTCACATAGGCTCCCTTATTGCTACACATGCATATACAAGAATTATTCGAGCTCTAAACTATTCAAATATTAAGGATTTAATTAGCTATAAGATGGAAAGTTGTTGTTTAGACATAATCCATCATCTTTTACATATCTTTATTCACTCCTAGCGCTTCATATAAATTTGTGTAAATGAGACAGAAATGTGAATCTTTTATGACAAAGAAAATTTTTAAAAGGAGGGGAGAGAGAGCAAAGGGTAGGGGGCAAGAGAATGCTTGAATGTATAGAAAAGTATAACATTTTTATCATTATAACAATGAAATTAATCTTAAGTTTGAAGCATTAATATCATTTACAACATTTATGATCGAGAATGAATGTAAGTAGAGAAACTTTTGCATACCTACAGATGGTACAAAATTTCATGGTTAAGTCAAAGCCTCCCATCAACAACAAGATCCAAATATTTGTGTATCTATCTCAAACGAGCCTCTAAACCCTTCAGAGCTATCAATTTTTCCACTAACCTATTATGTACAAAATTCAAATTTTAGAGTTATGTCACCACTAAAAATAGAAGAAACGGAGCTTTGAAACCAAATCCACACACAACACAATGTGGTATTCATACAAAGCCATAGAAACAAACTAAAATTAGAACATTGGAATGGAAACAACTTCAAATTATGATGCAAAGCATGGATTTAGAGTATAAAGAATCATTTTTCTACCACCATAGTGAAAAGTTAGCACTTTCTTTCATCTTTGCATATTGGTTTGATGCTTCAAACAATGCATTTCTTATATTAAAAAGTGCATTACCTTATTGAGCTTCTCTTTTTTTCAAGAATAGTTTAATATTCTCTACTTAACAGGGCCAACCACATGACGACGAAAGCTCATTTGGCCCCTCTCCCCCCCTCACATGACTCTCAATTCCCCATACCCAATCATACAACATTAATCATTCATTCATCAATTAATAACATATAACATTCATTCATCCATTAATAACATATAACATTCATTCATTAACATATAAAATTCATTAATTAACATATTCACATTCATTCATTAACATATAATATTCATTCTTTCAGTTTTTACATATTATCAAAAATATGGTTGTCATTATATGATTACAATCACTTTTTTTTCTTTTTTTCTTTTTTAAAGCTACATAAAGCTGAAGTGCAATATCATTTTCTAAATCAATATATGTCCCCCCTTTAGTTGTTCTACCCTCTACTCATGATCTTAATGTATGCCTAGTCGTCTGCTCATGACGTGGATGCCACTGCAAGCGGGGGTCTGCTGCAATAAGAAAGAAATGTTAAACTGATATGTTTTATTTTTATTGTTACAAGTATTTCATTAATTTAAAGAACATTAGAGTGGTTCTCTTTACTTGATGGGTCCACATCATGTTCCTAAACTTTTATTATAGACTCATGCTCAACATGCTGAACACCCTCTAAATCCTGATCTACAGTT
The DNA here is from genome assembly GCA_007258455.2 of Sequoia sempervirens. Taxonomy (NCBI): domain Eukaryota; kingdom Viridiplantae; phylum Streptophyta; class Pinopsida; order Cupressales; family Cupressaceae; genus Sequoia; species Sequoia sempervirens. Next base: position 201,424,563 of record VDFB02105785.1, read on the forward strand.
GAAACACGAAAGGTTACATTAATTAATACACCAATTGAAATTAAATATGTTTAAGAGAACATGAGGGTGGTCCTCTTTACCTATGGGGCCACATCATGTTCTGATCTTCTCTAGCCTGATCATGCTCAACACGTTGATCACGCTCTACATGCTCTAAAGTTGAAACATGAAAGGTTACATTAATTAATACACCAATTGCAATTAAATATGTTTAAAAGAACTTTAGAGTGGTCCTCTTTACCTGATGGGGCCACATCATATTCCTGATCTTCTCTAGCCTGATCATGCTCAACATGTTGATCACGCTCTACATGCTCTAAAGTATCGGGATGCACACCATGACCTTCATCTGCACGTTGTGCTCCACCCTCACCAGGCTGCATTCCAATGTCATGTGCAATATTATCATTGCTTGAATTTTTAAAACAAATAGGCATGTAATTAATTTATGGTGGAAATTAATATTGAATAGATTGCACAAGTATTCAATTTTAAATAAACTTTATTGAGTTTATTTATTGCGTGTCGGATGTAATGGAAGGTTGTGTTTTCCCAGTCAAGACTCTTAGGCATTTAGCCATGACTCCATAGCCTTGCTAGAAGGAAATATTTAGGTCCTCTTCTATGGAACTCTGTTGAATTCAGAGCCCTACATTTTTGCAGAAGATCATGAATTTTTCTTCTATTGTGTGATAAAACAAAAATTGGTTTCAATTTATTATAAGTTGGATGCAGTATTTCATTTATTGATACTTACAATTCATGTGACTAATTTCATATAACCACCAAAGCCACATTTTTTTTTCTCGTGCTTTTCTATTCTTTCCTTTATTGCCTTCGATGTGTTAGGAAGCCTATGAAAAGTTTGAAATACGTTAGATTATGTAAAAAGAAAGAGTAATCAGTATATAATTACATTGTTGATAGTATCACATACCTTCCTTGGCCCGGTGGTGTCTTTCCTTTTTTCTTTTCATCCTTCTCCTTTCCATCCGAACACCAGGTCCTTCCACTCCCTCTCCGGAATCATGGGGGGACACTCGTACTTTTTGTTCTTCTCTAAATGTGACCTATATTGGTCCCTCGCATATTTTAGATAGGTACCAGTTTTCTTAAGGACCTTGGTTTGGTTGAATGTTTTATCACCGAACATCACAACTAAACGGTTAAAGAGCTCATCTTTTAAATCTTGATTTTGGGCATTCAATTGTGTACGTATGGTCGGCCTGAACAGCTCCAATGTAATATCACTTAGATGTTTATAAAAAACATCATTTCCTGCAAAATGATCATGGGATCAATAGTCTTAAAAGAGCGATCAATAAGTAAATTTCAATTGGATTATATATAATAATATTTAAAATATTTTAAAGTACCTGAGACCTTCTCTATCTTTATGGGAACAAAATTCTCGGTCACAACAAGTGTGACCGGCAATGTTCCCATACTAGTAATACGGGAAGATCCAAGAAATGCTGCTAAAACATCACTAGTACTAGTGGCCTTTGCATCCCCAGGTACATGTCCTGACACATGTTCTGGCATGTGTTCACTGCTAGAGGGTGCATTAACGGATGCCTGCATGGTATGTGTTGCCAAAATTTTGGACGAAAATATAGGCATAGATGATGGGGTCAGATGATGTGATGTATGCGTAGGAAGATCAGGATGGACACTTGTACCAACCCTTACTCCTTGGGCAGCACTTGCAGTACCTTGATCATGGCCTGGAGCATTATGAGGAGGCAAATAACCCTATAAAAACAACACATATTTTAGTTCATGACATAAAAGAGTACAAAATATAAAACCATGACTGAACTTATGTTATAATTAAAGACCTCATGACAACTTGCAAGTTTTGTAATCTCTCAGACAATATTTTAACTCTCTCTTACCTCATCTATTTGAGGCACTATGAATATCAACTTAACCATTTCTTCATTGTATTTTTTTTGGATCTTCTTTATCGTATCAAGAGGGTTTTCTGAATAAGCGATGTCATCATCACAAAATATTGACTGCACCTCACTATGGATGCTCTCCTCTACTACCGGTGCCTTTCCTTGATCATTTGACTGCAACAAGAATATTAAAAACATTATCGAAATTAACCCAATAAACTTATGAAAAAAAGATAATAATAAAACATTTTGCTCGTATCTAATTTGTACAATTACAATGAGGTAAACTTGTCAGGTAGAAGTTCTTGAAGATACATCACAATCTATGCTTTGGGCCAGAGCCTTCTCCGTATGATCAATGTCCCACTATGACAAAAATTAAATATAAAAAAACATTACCGAAATGAAACCAATAGACTTATGAAAAAAAACATAAGAATAAAATGGTATATTGGAGTCATTAATTGGAGGTTGGGTAAAATGGTACATAGTACATACCACCCCCATAGTAATTGTGTTTGTAACTAAGCGATTCAAATTGTAATCAATTAGCAACTCTTCCCCTACAGTTATTGATTTTATCACACATACGAATACATGGTTTCCCTCGTGCACCTTGAATATGCAATTGGGTTGCTTATTTGTTGACCCAGGTCATGTACTATTTATAAACCCTGCAATATTCCCTTATGCTTTTGGCCTTCCATCAATGTACATAGCCGCTCCTTTATTTTGATCCTTATCTTTTAGTTGTATATAATTTGCTAACAATGGATACCTACGCATACTTTGTGTATATCGAACCAGTTGCATCCAATCTTTGTAACTGTAATAAGGTCCAACATACTCCATCAATTCAATAACTTTGTCATAATAGAATTTTATGTTGTCCATGCAAAATAGGCCCAAACCATGTAATAATGATGGTGTTATGCTATATATCCTCTCGTTGACACAAAAATCAATTTTTATTGGAGGAAGTTCCTTGGGTACCCATTGTTTCCATAGATGTTTGTACCTCAAGGGCACCTCGATGTCCCTTATACTCTCATCGTCATAAGAACATGACCCCCCTTCAGCAAGAAAAAATCAACGCGTTTACGAAATTTTCTTCTAATCTTTTGACCTCTAGTTGATCTCCCTCTTTTAGACATACTACATGTCTCACTTTCCTCTTCTCTTCCTAAAATTCTCTCGCTCAAGGAAGAGAGATCTGACAAATAACTATTTGGTGGTACCTACACTCATAAGGATGTTGGATGAAGTTCTTTCATGGTGATGTGATCCCATGGTGACATTATGATTAATCTATCATTTCATCGCTATAATTTCACAGGTTATAAGGTAATCAAGTCTTGATAGATTGCAAGCTATTGTTACTACCGTCCAAATGTGTCCATCACAAATCAAATCTTCTTAACGTTTTCACTCCCAAACTTTGTAACAAGTGTTAAATGTGACTATGGTCCACCAGTTACACAACCAAGGCCTCAAATGTATTCTCTAATTGTAATCAATGGACTTTTTCTCTTCATTCAAGTAAATAAACTTGAAGGGAAACACCACCAAGTGGTTTATTGGACACCTACATGACAAAAAATAGCAGCAAATTTACATTTAATTTCCATATGTGTAAGTGGTTAACGGGGAGGGAGTGTGTACTAGGCCTAGTTAAGTCATCATAATTTTATGCTTTGATAATAATTTTTTTTAAGTCATATTAAATCTTCCTATGTCTAATTGCTAGGAGACTTTTGGTATGTTTTAAGGTACGATGATTGATGAAAGAGCCCAAAGACTAGTCTTTCTCCATGGTATCCAGGTACACATAGCAGTGGTCTTCTCTTATACGGTTGGACATGATTTAAAGAAATTAGCTAGAAATTATTCATTTAACCTAAGGTTTTCTCATAATGCCATCACTGGAAAAGTATGATCAAATTCTTCTATTATGAAGAATTGGTCTATGTGCCTCTAGTAATCACTATAAATGTTTGTAAGGATAAAATGACTAATTGCATCAAGTAGGAGAGAATCAACTTTGAGTTCTTCAAAGATTATATTCCTCTATTCATAATTTTTAAGGGTTGTGTGTGGAGGAGGTTATCACTACCAAGAAGGGAGGAGACCTTTCCTTGTATTCTTTTAAAATTTTCATTATTCTTATTTATTTTACACTTACATTTACAAATACACATACATATGCATTTATTGTTTTCATTTATTTCTCTTGTAGTTTAATAGTTTGATCGATTTCATATTATATGTGTTGAAGACTTTAGAATTTCAATTACATTAATTTATGGATATGTTGTATCTATAACACTACAAAACCATATGCTCTTTTCATTTACACTTGCATTTAAAAATACATTTATATACATAGATATAGATTTCTTTAATGATATGTTGCATTTATTTTTCTAGGAGAGCATCTAGTAATTGCATTTATATTTACATTTAAAAATACAGAGACATAAAAATGACCTAGGCCAAGCTTCATTTTTACCACGCTTTGTCCTACCATAATTGTGACATTTAATTATGTCCTTGGTCCACATTCGACTATTGATTAAATAATTTATAATTATTTAATTAATTCATGTCTTTGTTTTCTTCATGATTATTAAATAAATAAATTTTATTTATTTATTAAATACGTCATTAACTGTCTAGGTCTTCCTTTAATTAAATAAATTTCTTAATTTATTTAATTTCCCTTTCTGCATTTAATTATCCCCGATTATTAAATAAATGAATTACATTTATTTATTTAATACGTCACTGATTGTCTTAATTAAATAAATAAATTTATTTAATTAATTAATTGGTCTTATCTCCTAAATTAAATAATTAAAATTAATTATTTAATTGCTAATTTAATATTCTTCTCATTTTAAATAAATTAAATTATTTAAAATGTCATGTCAATCTTAACTGTTAGTCCTTTTTGATAAATAATCTGAAAAAGATTATTTATTCTCTCATAAAATCCATAATTTGAATTATTTTAATTTGAATTAGTAATTAATCTTCCAAAAATCAAGCAATCGGGCAGATTCTTGATTTTTCAAATCTTATCTTCAGTCCAAATCTTATCTCTTTGATTTTTTGAATCTTGCAAATCAGGCAATCTTATCTTCTTGATTTTTCAAAAATCTTCATTATCTAATTAATTTTTCTCATTTGTTCTCCACCGTCGATCTGATTTTATTCCGACCGTTCGATTAAGGATTTTTCCCTTACCCTAATTAGGGATTCTCAGGTTAAATCTAGATCGTTCGTTTTAGGGTCTCTTCATTGATTTATCTCGTTCGTCCGTTCGAAATGGCCTTTTCTATAAAATGTCATTTCCTTCTCATTTTTCAGACATCTTGACATTTTACGTAATTACTATAGGCATATTTTCTTTAGCTTCACATTTCATTGTCATAAGCAATTATAGTATTTCATTATTGGCATTAGGTTTTAGGCATTTGATTAATATTGACATTTGCTTTAGACATAGACATAGGCATTGGCAATAGTGATAGGCATAGCAAATCCTTCAAATCTTGTTGTAGGGCTCAGACATTTAGATTGCTCAAGAAGACAAATATGAGGGTAGCATTATCCAGCAAGCAAGAAGGTGTAACGAAGGTCAATCATGGAAGATGGAGACACTCGGTGATATATTTCCTTTCATTTTTATTTGATTTCCTTTGTACTTCGTTATATCATTGGATTTTAATATTATTTGATCTAACAAATTAACAAATCTAATTTTCCTTTGATTACATTGGTGAACTCGACGTTTTGGATAGAAATTTGTGTGTGTTTTTGTTTGTTTTCACTATTTTGCAGGTTACAGCCAAGACATCACACGAAATCCCGTCACCTTCATTGGAGCACAGAAAAATGGGCGAATAAAATATTTTCAATTTTTTTCTAAGTTTTGTAGATCTTAGTTTCATCTTTCTAGAACATTAAACGGTTTTAAATTTCATTAAGATTGGGAAAGTTAGGGTTGTTTTAGTGATCGCTATTTTTCTTAATTTCATTTTTAAAACCCGCGTGTTCTTTTGCATATAACATTTTTTTGTACAGAATTGTGGAAAATCCTTTCTGGGTTTTGAAGGTTGGATTTTCAGCTTTCCATGGATATCTACCACTTAAAATTTTGTTAAGTTTTGAGTAAGTTATCACCATTTTAAGTTGCTGCTGTCAATAAAGGTTTATTTTTTATTTTATTTTTGTTACTAATCAAGATTGGCAGCTTGTTGGCGGTTACTATTCATGGGTTGAAGACAAACACTAAACTACTAACGGATTGTCTTGTAGGTTCGATTGTCAAAGGTCAAACAACAAAACAATGTGTTTGCATTTTTAGTAGTGTAACTCACATTTTATTTGGTGCAATTAAAATGAATCTATTCTTTTTTTTGTTTGATTGTGTTTGAACAAATGGTAGGTGATTATGCTCTCACCTTGTGAAAACTTGGTGATCAGAAAATCAGACCCATTTTATCTGTTTTTACCTTTCACGATTTGGTATATTGGAGTATCCTCTCCCCTCGCGCTTTCGAGCGATCTTGGGTGTAAGAGAAATGGTTACTGACTCTAGAACTTGGGCCTATTCTAGTGGGAAAAAGTACTCACCCCAGGATGACTCAGACCGGTAGGACCCTGACACCAAGGGACTTCCAGCTGGTATATAAAAGTGGGTTCTTGGGGAAACCCCAAGAATCACGAGCGTAGTTCCGACGAGATGGATCCGAAAGGGGACTCTCGCCACATGGATCACGCCCCATGAACGGAATGCCCGAATTAAAAACCTTTGTCTTAGTGTCCAACTGTTCTATTGGCCGTTGCTTGATATAGTGCAGGGTACAGTATCATACCCGAAGATACTCACTACTGATCCCCTTGAGTAGAGATAGCAATTCTTGGGATGTCACTACCCAAAGAATCTGAATTTGGTGTGCTCAAACGACGTTAATGAGCCGTGGAGGGGAGCCAATTCCACCAAAATTCTAAGCTATCCGCTCTTGAGAAGGAAAGGTGTTTATCACCAATCTGAGGTATAATAGGTGGGCTATATCAAGTATACAAACCCTTGGCCTTTTGGCCTTTTTAGGATCGTGCTTATCTGATGTGTGTCTGGTTACTTTATAAAACGTTGTGTTTGTCAAGTGTTTTCTGGTTTTTACCATAGTTCAAAACAAAACATTCATCAAACAGATCAAAACTTCCATCAAAACAACACGAAAATCATTTTGAAACCAAATTGTATCGCATCTGTCAAACCGCAACTGACTTTCTGTAACGCAACTGCTCTATTGCACCGCATTTGAAACTCATAACGCTGCATCTATAGGCATCATGACACATCTATAAATTTAAAAGTCGCAATTTCCAAATCGAACTGCACTTGCTAAACTGTGACGCATTTGCAAAACTGTAACGCATTTGCCTATCAAAATTTTAAGCTTCATAGTCGAAACTTGAGGTCTTCAAACTGTCAACCATTTGTCAAACACTGTCATCAAGAAGACTCTGTCAAAAACCTAACTTTAAATTGCTCAAAGTCTTGTCTATTAGCTTGCATTAGTCACCATAGGTTTCATACCTCATTCCTTTTTAGTTTCATATATTCAGCATTACGTTGTCCTTAAGGTCCATACTTGCATACTTAGGATTAGCCAAATCTTAAGCACACCTTTGCAAAGTCATTGTTTTCAACATTAGACCCTCTTGGACTAAGTTATCAAACCTCCTTTTAGTCATTGTCCTCTTTTGTGAGATTTCTTCCAACTCAAAAGTCTAGTTAGGAAGACTCACTAGTCATCTAGACTTAGTCAACTTGTCATTCCAACAAAGTCCTTTAGCAGTCAAAATTGAAAACAAAGTCCTAGCTTAGAAGTGCTTAGATAACCTTGTCTTACTTTGCATACACATTGCATACCTTATTCACAAAAATCCAAAAACAATAGTCATTTTAAGTCGTCATTTTGAACCTTCGACTTCACATAGTGTCATACTTGCATTTAGTTGTCACTCCATTTTGAGCAAAATCAATTCATGGTTGAAACCAGACTTCAAAAACAAAAGAAACAAACAGAAAACTTTAGGCAAGACCCTCCATTTAGTGTCAACAGTCCTCCACATGACACAAATTGGACCTTTTATGATCCACTTACCAATCAAGAAAATCAGCCTCCAGTAAACAATACATTCGAACTCTACTTGCAAAGAGATGAAAATGGTCAACTACTTCAGGAAAACATAGAGGCATTGACAGAAGACCTAGAGGTATATCAGCTTGCTGAAACAATAGCTCGTCAGGATAGAGATAGATTCGTAGCTATGCTCTTGAGTGAGGGAGCTAAGTTACCACCAGGATTTGACATTAACATGCTAAATTTGACACCTCATGACCCCAATGCCAACAACGCAAACAACATGTCACATAGTGGTCAACCTCTAAATACTACAAGCAACACTTCCTTTGGGACCACAACAAATACCACGACAGTCAACACCATGACAGTCAATGCCATGGGGGCATCATCAAGTCACAACAATCCCCCCTTGACAACTTCATTTACTCCCACGAACACAACTTCGACACATCCATCCAATGGTATTACACAAAATCCTTTGGGAGGAGCCACAGGACGTATCTTTATTCAAGGACAACAACAAAATGTCAACACAACCACACAGTCAAATGTCGTTTCCTCCCAAGGTATGAACACAAACGTTCCCCTTGTGCAAAATCAACAATTTACACAAGGTGGTCAAATAACACAACCCATGACATCATGGATACACCATAACACACATGGTCACAACATCCCCCAAATAATGACACACATGGCTGGGGGACATATCCCAACATACTCGTCCAACATTCACATTCATCAACAGGCACCAAATCACAACTTCCAATACCAACAACACATGTCATACATATCACAACAATCTATACCACCACAGTACACCAACATTCATGCACACCAGACAGGAACACATGGTGTGCCAGGCAACCCAACATACGGAAACACAAACGACCCTACCATAGATGAACTCAAAGAAAGAATGAGGGATATGGAGAAAAATATGCAAAACATGTACATCACAGGTAGGAAATCAGAAATATCATATGACCTTGATGTATACCCATTTGACACAAACTTACGTATGCCTGCATTTCCACTAGGATACATGTCACCCAACTTCATGAAATATAGAGGCAAGACAAATCCAATCGAACATGTTTGTGAATTTGCAACCAACTGTATGGATATCGCTTACGAACCAACATACTTGATGAGAATTTTTTCCAAAAGTTTGGCGGGTCAAGCCCTTGAATGGTTTTCAACACAAAAAGATATCCAGACAGGGGATGAGCTCAAGCGAAGGTTCATAAAAAATATGCATACAAGATTGACATGGATACCTCTATCACTAGCTTGTGTAATCTCACACAAGAAGACTCGGGTGAGACATTTATTCCGTTCTTTCAAAAATGGAGAAGCCTCGCTAGTCGATGTCACATTGACATTCCTGAAAGGGAAAAAGTTGACATGTTCGTCCAAACACTCTTAGGGACCCTAAAATTTGCATTACAAATACATTGTTGCACAAATTTCACAGAATTAGTGGAAAAGGGGGTCCAACTTGAGAAAGCCCTTATCGCAAAGGGAGAACTGAGATATGGTTCCAAAAACACGAACACCAACCCACCCGCTGACAAAAACAAATATTGGGTAAGAATAAGCATGTTACAAATGACGGTGTTGTGGACGCAAGGACTGCAAGTCCTGTATTGGCCCTGAAAGGGGTCCAACAACAAAACAGACCTACAACGACATTGACATCTCCTCCCAATACTTCTTCAAAAAATCAAAGTGGTCAAAACAGTCAAGGACAATATCATCAAATGAGACAATTTCCTAGGGGTCGCACATACACCAATTTAGGTGAACCCATTGAAGAGGTCCTTAAGAAATGCATCTAGCATGGGGTCATCAAACTTCCAGAAATCAAACCTTATGACCCCAGACAATTCAAACTAGCATGGTGGAACGACAATGCAGTTTACGAATACCATCGAGCCAAGGGGCATACAACATCTAACTACCGACAACTAAAAAACATCATACAAGACCTTATTGAAAATTGCACCATCGAAGTGGGTGGATCGCAATTCAACTCCAACTCAGACCATACTATCCACAAGAATCCACTGTAGGATGATGGTTCCCATAATGCCTCCACTTCAGGTTCACAAAACCAAGCTAACTTCGCCCGAGCCAAGTACGATTACTCTGGTGGACCAACAATAAATAATGTCAGAACTGACGATGACTACATCAATACCATTACGGTCAAGAGAGCACCACAATGTAATGCTACTATGCGAAGTGGCAAGGTCACTATAGCTGGTCCATCTCCCCCCAGACAAGCCAAGATCACTATATCGGGTCCGTCAATTAAACAACCACAACCTGCTAAACAGCCAAAACCTATCTCAACCCCACAACAGTGGAAACCCAAGAGTTAGTTCAACCTCATTGACCAACTATGAAAGACTCCCGCGCAAATATCTATCCTTGAGCTGCTTCGTATCTCTCCTGCGCACAAAGAAATCCTGGATAAAACTCTCCTAAATTCATCAGTCCCTAAGGACATCGATGTCAATCAGTTTGAAACTATGGTGGGATATCTCACCATGCCGCACCATGTCACCTTCTCTGACCAAGATTACTCATCACATAAAACCAACCACAACGACACATTACATATAGAAACTTTCATTCACAAACACAAAGTTAGACGGGTTTTAGTAGATGGCAGAGTAGGGTTGAATATATGCTCCCTCAAATTGGTTAAGGCTCTTGGGTTCTCTGATGCGTGCGTAGATCCAATGAAAATCATAGTGATCAAAGCATATGATGATGAGGAACGCTCTTCACGAGGTGTTATCTCTCTCCCTATTAGAGTGGGACCGGTCATTGTAGACACAACCTGCCAGGTCTTGGATTTGGAACTACCATATAACATCTTACTTGGCTGTCCATGGATCTACGCATTAAAAGTTGTTCCATCGACATACCACCAATGCCTCAAGTTCCCGTTTGATGGCACAGAAGTAACCATATACGAAGACACCGACCCTTTCCAATATTTTACCAATTTAAGGGGTATCTCCGAAAATTGAGTACCTATTAATCGAGAAGCACTTGGCTCCTTGTCATCCAAGTACATCGACCCTTCCACACTCACACCATCTTCCACATCCACTCCATTCACGTCTTCTGCCACACCACCACCTTCCACTAGCCATAAGACTGAACCAACTGTCAAAATCCAGGACCTCGGCTGTGGAGAGTTCAAACTAAATATAGCATACAACATAACCACAATACCCACTCCTCCAAAGATATATGGTCGGCCGTGTTTCAGAATGGAACCTCAAGAAACCTTCAAGGTTCCACCGAATACAATTTTTATCAAGTGGGGAGACATGAGTGATGAAGACCTGGCTGACATCACATGATGGATCTATAAGGATATGGTCACATTACCTCCATTACCAGTTCAAATATATGGCAAAGGTTACAGCATCATGAAGGCTAAAGGTTATGATGGTACTAGTGGCCTTGGAAAAAATAAAACTGGTCGAAGGGAACCCATAGAAACTTTTCAAACTCTGAAGTATCTTGGATTAGGGTTTGGGTCACTCGACAATGATGATCGACGTACCTTTGGACTTTCAAATGAGCGAGTACATGCTTCTGACAGTGTCGAGACTACTAGGGAAACCCTAACCGAAACTGACTCCCATGAGTGGGAATTTGGCTCAGAACAATCCCTAAGTGACTGTTGTCTTGATGATTTGTTTGTCGAACCAGGGGAACTGACCTCTGAACAATGATTTTGGCAAACATTCAAAATTGAACAAGCACCAAACAACCAAAGTCCTGCTACCACTTCCCATGACACACAACAACCATCATCTGAACCCCATCAGTCTAATCTATCTGAAATGTCAGACGACATTGATAACCAAGGTTCTAAAACCTTCACTCCTTACTACGATAATGAATATGACACTAGTGAAGGAGAATACTGGATAGAGTCCGATGTCGAGTTGGACGATGATAACCTCATCTACAACATCACTGAATCCATCTGTACGCTATCTACATCCTCACCCCAATTCACTAGTCTGGACGATGGCATCTCTTTAGTTTACCCTAAACTAGTCGATTGGGACCAACAAGGACCGCTAGTTCTAGACACATTCCAAAATGATGAAGCAATTGTCGAATTCATGGGATTATGAGAAGGCATACCCAGTGGGGACCACAAAGTAGGATTTTCCATTGATTTAGACTACATGGAATACTTCGGCGAGATTGTCCAGTCTTCTAGTCGCAAAAGTAAAAATAAAGTAAAAAATGAAATGTCTCTAGGTGAAAATCGAAAGGCACTTTTTGATGACAAAATAGTAAAAATAAAGGATGAATCTGTGGGTGAAAACCTCTTTGAGGCACCCAAAGATGGAGGACTGGACTTTCTCCCCGTGCAACAGGAGAAATTGGCCATGCTTATTGAGGACACAATAGGGGACAACATTTCAACTGCAGAAGACCCCAAGATGGTCCTATTTTCCGCATCATTGACTGATGAAGAGAAACTAGAATTTCATAAATTCTTTGGAAAATAAACTTCTCATGCTCCTATGTAGACATGCCAAGATTGGACCCCAAACTGGTTTTGCATCATCTGCCACTATTACCCAATGCTAAACCAGTCAAGCAGAAGTTGCGCAAAATGCACCCTCAAGTTGCTCTATTGGTCAAGGCTGAGTTAAAGAAATTATTGGATGCCAGATTCATAAGGTCTATAGATTATGCTGAATGGATTTCCAACCTAGTGCCGGTGACAAAGCCAAACAGACTGATTCGGGTATGTACAAATTTTTGAGACCTAAATAAAGCATGTCCAAAGGATGACTTTCCTTTGCCCAACATTGACATCCTAGTCGACCTAACTATAGGACATGAGATGCTATCCCTCATGGATGGTTTCTCCGGCTATAATCAAATTCGTATTTCTCCCGAGGACTAGCACAAAACAACATTTACGTGCCCATGGGGTACATATTGTTGGAATGTCATGCCCTTCGGTCTCAAAAATGCAGGTGCCACGTATCAAAGGGCTATGACCATGATCTTCCATGACATGATGCACAATATAATGGAAGATTATGTAGATGACCTATTGGCCAAATCAGCAACAAGGAAAGATCATTTGAAGGTACTCAACAAAATTTTCAAGAGACTAGAAGAGTACAAAGTTTGGCTAAACCCTAAGAAGTGTGTTTTTGGGGTCACATCAGGTAAATTATTGGGGTACATAGTTTCCCGAAGAGGCATAGAAGTTGATCCGGAAAAGGTCAAAGCAATTATAGACATGCCTCTGCCTCGAGGAATCAGTGAACTCAGAACTCTGCAGGGAAGAGTACAATCTATCTGCCGTTTCATAGCCCAATTGGAAGATAAGTGCCACCCATTCCAGTACCTATTGCGCAAAGGTGTCCCCTTTGTATGGACGGATAAATGTCAAGAGGCCTTCTAGAAAATCAAATATTACTTGCTATCAACACTAGTCCTCATGCCACCCATTCATGGAAAGCCATTAATTCTATACATCTCAACTACTAGTTCAGCACTGGGGGCATTACTAGCCCAAGATGATCATGAAGGAAAAGAAAGAGCAATTTATTACATCAGCTGCACATTGATAGGCTATGAGTTGAACTACACATACATTGAACGGGCCTGCCTCACTGTGGTTTTTGCATCCCAAAAACTAAGAAAATATATGCTCAGTCATCAGACACAATTGGTTGCCAAGATTGATCCATTGAAATATCTACTAAGTCGAGCAGCATTAACAGGCTGGTTGGCAAAATGGGTCATGATCCTAAGCGAGTATGACATACAATATGTTGAGCGCAAGGCAATTAAAGGGCAAGTAATAGCAGATCAACTGGCAGATGCACCAATTCAAGTCACTCATCCACTAGTAACTGACTTTCCCGATGAGTCCATTTTTCTTACAGAACTGGCAACACCATGGAAACTGTATTTTGATGGGTCTCATACTGGTCATGGCTCAGGTGCTGGAATCTTGTTTATCACACCACAGGGGGATTCAATTCCTAAGTCATTCAGGATCGCTTTCCCTTGTACAAATAACATTGCTGAATATGAAGCACTCGTCACAGGTCTCAAGTTGGCAATTAAATGGAAAATTCAGACATTGCTTGTATTCGGGGATTCCTAGCTAGTAATCAACCAAGTGAATGATGACTATGAAATAAAGGATGTGAAGTTGCTTCCCTACAAAAGGATGGTGGATAGTTTCTTGACATACTTTCAATTGATTTCTTTTGAACAAATCCCCAGGGTACAGAATAAGGCAGCTGATGCAATGGCTACTATTAGTTCTCTCTTAGACATCCCTAAAAATGTGTCACAATTTGAGTTTTTAGTAGAACAGCTTTTGATACCGGCATATGATATCCCAGAATCAAAAATGGTTTGCAAACTTGTTGGCCCCAACTCTCCTTGGTATCAGGACATTTACGACTACCTAAAGTCTCAAACCCTTCCACTGAACCTGTCAAATAACCAAAGGAAGTCCTTCATTAGAAAAGTTGCAAGGTATGCCATAGTCAGTGACACCCTATACCACCGTAGTTTCAAAAATACCCTCCTTAGATGTCTTGACACCAATGAAGCATGTACGACCTTACGAGAAGTACACGATGGTATATGCGGATCTCATTCGAGTGGTCCTACGCTAGCTAAGAAAATAATGAGACTAGGGTATTATTGGCCGATAATGGAAAAAGATGCAATTGAATATGTCAGGACTTGTTGTAAATGTCAAATACACAATGACTTGGTCCATGCTCCAGCACAAGAACTCCAGCCGATTACTTCTCCTTGGCCCTTCGCTCAATGGGGACTCGACCTCGTGGGTAAGATTCACCCAACCTCATCCAAAGGCCATAAATTCATTATTACCGCCACTGAGTATTTCACAAAGTGGATTGAAGCCATCCCATTGACATATATTACTGGCAAACAAATATCAAAATTCATTCTCAACTACATTATTTGCCGGTATGGCCTCCCATAGTCCATCATCACTAACAACGGACGTCTGTTCAAAAACCAAGACGTACGTGAGTTATGTGAGCGATTCCATATCCAACACCACTTTTCATCTCCATACTACCCCCAAGGAAACGGCCAAGCTGAGGCGTCCAATAAAACCATTGTTAAAATATTAAAAAAGACTTTTAATAACGTTGGTCGCATCTAGCACATACAACTTAACCCCGCTCTGTGGGCCTATCGAACTAGCATTTGTACGCCTACAGGGGCCACTCCGTTCACCCTAGTCTTTGGCACTGAATCCATCTTACCCATTGACGTCAAAATTCCTTCACTACGAGTCTCCTTGAAGGGTCTCACTAATGAAGAGGACTACTGACAATCATGCTTGCATGAGCTGGAAATGCTGGAAGAAAGAAGACAAAACTCATTGAATCATCTCCAAGCATATCAGAACTGCCTTTGTCGTAGCTACAATAAAAAGGTTATGGTCAGAAAGTTTGACATCGGTGACCTAGTTCTAATGCAGAACCCCAAGAACCAAGCAGACAGAGAAAAGCCAAGAAAATTTGAACCAAAGTGGCTAGGTCCTCATATTATCATATCTTCTTTTGGTTCCAGAGCTTATCAATTAGCAACTCCAAATGGGGAATAATTGACAGAACCCATCAACAGTTTACATCTCTGAAAGTTCTACGCATAGCATCAGAGGATGGAGCTGACAGCCACAAAATACAAAAAAATTGAAAAATGATAAAAATCATCACCCTGATGAAAACCTGGCAAACAGGCGTCTTGATGACACCAAAAAAATCAAAAAAATCATGAAAATAGTAAAGAGAAAAATGATTCGTTCAATAGTGAAAACCTGGCAAACAGGCACTTTAGACAAGTACCATGGTGAAAACCTGGCAAACAGGCACCATGCGTAATCAATCATTGCTCTACCATCTACTGTCACTTTGTCTAAACTTGGCTTAGGATGAAAGGTATCTTTGCCGCTATTCTGCAAATCACCACCACATCCTACCTGACCTGTCATAGTAGCTAAATGATTGACATTAGGTCCTGACGACTATCTGTCTAACAAGTCAGCAGCATCCTATCCTTATTCCTTGCAAATGGCTAAGTCTTAGACCTAACTAGGGGAAAAATGTTTACCATGCAACTGTAGTGGATGTCACGTATGATCACAAAAACATCATAAAAAGTCCTAAAAAAGACCAAAAACATCATAAAAAGTCCTGAAAAAAGACCAAAAACATCATAAAAAGTTCTGAAAAAAAAAGACCAAAAACATCATAAAAAGTCCTGAAAAAAGACCAAAAACATTGCAAAAGTCCTGAAAAAAGACCAAAAACATTGCAAAATATCTTGAAGAAAGACCAAAAACATTGCAAATTGTCTTGAAGAAAGACCAAAAACATCGCAAAATGTCCTGAAGAAAGATCAAAAACATTGCAAAATGTCCTGAAGAAAGACAAAAACATCGCAAAATGTCTTGAAAAAAGACCTAAAAATCATAAAATGTCCTAAAGAAAACCAAGCAAAACATTAGACTACTCGAGGCACACAAGTGCACTGTCATCTTTGGTCAAAGTCAATCAATTCAATCAGTTCTTGTCATCTGTCTGAACTACGTTGTCTCTGCACATTTGCTACGTAGGCAAGACTCACACTTGAGTCCTCGAGACATTAGGTCAGTCTTTTTAGGTTTGTCAAAATAAAATCATGACGCAATCTTTGCTCATCAAGACAAAGTCATTGGTCGTGTTGAACTACGAGGTCTCTGAGTGTATGACGTAGGAAAGGCCATCTATTGATAAGCTCCTGAGGCCGCACTAGGTCAGTCCATTAGGGTTCATGGCACTACATTGGCACACACATCAAAAATCTTCAATCAATTTCCACATGGGAAAACTCCTGAAACAAAGTAAAACAATCATTTATTCAACATGACAATCTCATCAATGCAATCTCATATCATCAAGGCAATATCGGCATATAGTCAAACACAAGTCAAATCTGGTCAACACAAGTCAAATCATCAGAAACCAGTCAAACTGTCAAATTTAGGTTAGTCTTCAGATGAGTCCTTTTGAACGATAACCTCTGTCATTTACACCTTAGGATGTGTCCTTCCTAGGCGTTGTCATCGTCATTCAACATTTTGAGTGATCCTCTTGATATCTAAAGAGCACTCTTCCTGACATAAGTATTCTTCAGATGTGTCCTTCTGAAGAACCAACTCTGTCATTTATGCCTGAGGATGTGTCCTTCCTAGGCATCATCATTATTTTGAGGAACCCCTTACGACCATTAGGGATCAAATCCTCTTGTCATCGACATTATCTAGGATGTGTCCTTCCTGAATTCACCTAGTCTCGACATTTTTTAAGGTCATCCAAACTTTAAACATTTAGACATCTCAACATTATCAATCATGGCATCTTGACATCAGAACAAGGGATACCCAGACACACTTGGAAAACACTTGACAATTGTCTTTTGATCTTTTATCATGTTATTAGTTTTTCAGCGAGATCCTACTAAGCAGGATTTAGAGAAGCAACGACGTAGCATGACAATTGACACACATGACTACTAGCTTCTCAGCGAGATCCTAATTATGGGATTTAGAAAAGCAATGACATATCATGATAGAGATTTTTATTTTTGGTATTTTGGCAATCATGTCACTAGTTTCTCAAGGATGTCCTGGAAACAGGATTTAGAAAAGCAACGATGTTTCATGATCTGTCCTTGTCTTTTCATGCTTGTTGATTATGACAACAAGACTGGGCCAACCACGCTCGTAGTATGAGTCATGATCATCCTTGTCTATGACTATTTGTCTTATGTGATGGTATGGCCTTGCACACCGTGATCTATGTCATATCATGGTGTTTGTTGGCCATCACAACAATTTGCCCAATGATGATTAAGAGCAATAAATATTAGTCCTATGGCAATGTTTCAAAGGATTTGGTCTAGGAACTTACATGCATCTCCTTTAGTCATCTCATCTTCTCTCTCCCATCTCATATAAGTATTGCATTCATGTATTTCGCACTAAAATTTCTTCGTCTCTTCATATTCTAGTCTTCTCATTAATTTTGAGAGCACACCCATGTTCTTGGAACCCGTCTTTCCTCTCGAGGGGGCATACCATAACCCTCCTTGTTTTTCTTCCTCATCATATTTTGCACTGGGGCATATTTCTAACTTGTTTTCTTTGTCACAATGCGACAAGCGACATTATGACAAAGAGGGGCAAAATGTAGACACCTAAAAATGACCTAAGCCTGCAAGCTTCATTTTTACCACGTTCGTCCTACCATAATTGTGACATTTAATTATGTCCTTGGTCCACATTCGACTATTGATTAAATAATTTATAATTATTTAATTAATTCATGTATTTTTTTTCTTCATGATTATTAAATAAATAAATTTAATTAATTTATTAAATACGTCATTAACTGTCTAGGTCTTCCTTTAATTAAATAAATTTCTTAATTTATTTAATTTCCCTTTCTGCATTTAATTATCCCTGATTATTAAATAAATGAATTACATTTATTTATTTAATGTCACTGATTGTCTTAATTAAATAAATTGATTAATTTATTTAATTAATTGGTCTTATCTCCTAAATTAAATAATTAAAATTAATTATTTAATTGCTAATTTAATATTCTTCTCATTTTAAATAAATTAAATTATTTAAAATGTCATGTCAATCTTAACTGTTAGTCCTTTTTGATAAATAATCTGAAAAAGATTATTTATTCTCTCATAAAATCCATAATTTGAATTATTTTAATTCAAATTAGTAATTAATCTTCCAAAAATCAAGCAATTGGGCAGATTCTTGATTTTCCAAATCTTATCTTCAGTCCAAATCTTATCTCTTTTATTTTTCGAATCTTGCAAATCAGACAATCTTATCTTCTTGATTTTTCAAAAATCTTCATTATCTAATTAATTTGTCTCATTTGTTCTCCACCGTCGATCTGATTTTATTCCAACCGTTCGATTAAGGATTTTGCCCTAACCCTAATTAGGGATTCTCAGGTTAAATCTGGATCGTTCGTTTTAGGGTCTCTTCATTGATTTATCTCGTTCGTCCGTTCGAAATGGCCTTTTCTATAAAATGCCATTTCCTTCTCATTTTTCAGACATCTTGACATTTTACGTAATTACTATAGGCATATTTACTTAGCTTCACATTTCATTGTCATAAGCAATTATAGTATTTCATTATTGGCATTAGGTTTTAGGCATTTGATTAATATTGACATTTGCTTTAGACATAGACATAGGCATTGGCAAGAGTCATAGGCATAGCAAATCCTTCAAATCTTGTTGTAGGGCTGAGACATTTAGATTGCTCAAGAAGATGAATCTGAGGGCAGCATTATCCAACAAGCAAGAAGGTGTAACGAAGGTCAATCATGGAAGATGGAGACACTCGGTGATATATTTCCTTTCGTTTTCATTTGATTTCCTTTATACTTCGTTATATCATTGGATTTTAATGTTATTTGATCTAACAAATTAACAAATCTGATTTTCCTTTGATTACAATACCTATACATACATACATACATACATACATATATATATATGTGTGTGTGTGTGTCTGTGTATCATTTATATTCAATAATCATAAACAACCCATTAGGTCTTCACATGGATAAAAATTCATAAAATCAGATCTCCCATACATGTTTTGTTGAAACCTAGGCTTGAACCTCTCATTTCACATGCTTTTCTTCACAAAACTATTGAGGACAATAGCTATACCTTCTTTATTTCCCATCCTACGCCCTATTCATGCATCCTACAATTACAATAGTATCCATGGGGCCTCTTACACAAGCTACAGTAACCACAAAAAGTGTAAGAGCCCCTTTATATCATGAGAGAGAGAGAGAGAAAGGAAGGGAGGGTAAAGGGTAGAGGGTAGAGGGCTTAAGGGTTAAGGGTTAAGGGTTTAGGGTTTAGGGGAGAGAGATAGAGGGAGTGAGTGAGTGAGAGAGAGACCTAAGAGAGGGAAAAGGGGTAGGATATAAGTACAGGTTAGCAAGTTAGATATTTTTGGTCGAGTCTAGATGAAGTTGCAGAGCAAATTGTAAAGTCTGATGGTTTTAGGGAAAATGCAATTTAGGTTTTGAGTCATTTTGTAGTAGGTATTCGATTCATGGGGATTTGATGTTTTATGATAGTACTAGCATTTGAATTGATATGATTAATTTGAACTCATTTCTCTCCATTGTACAAGCATATCTAAATTTTGAATAAAATGATCAAGGGTTGTTTCATTCATCTCACTATTGTGGTGTGTATGATTCTTGTTTTAGGTTTAAGTCAAGGAATTAATTAAAATTATTGAATGGGATTGTAGGTGGATATATTCTGTATAAGGATTTGATAAGTAGTATTAGGTTAGAATACATATTGATGAGATTGTAAAGCAATGTTACCAAGGATCTTATATGTTACGTGTTAAACCTGTCATAAACCCTTAGATGCTTATAAATTTGATTCCTTCAATGGATATATGGCACTGATCTAAGTTGTACTTATTCATATGGTTCAATATTTGTTTTCCTTTACCTAGAGCTTGCTACAAATTGCAAATCAATGACTATCTTATACTGTGAAATGTTGTTGCAGTTATCTCATGCTCCAAATAGTTGATATTATTGATAAATAGCCAATTCTATTTGGTATTATCCTATTATGTTGAGCTATTAAATGAGATTATCTGTTGTTGTTAATGTTGTTTATGATGATGGTGCAGAGGTTGTAAATGCATTAAGGGATCACCCTCTTGGGTCTTGTAGAGCCCAAAGTGTAGGTCTTTCAAATTCTCGTCAGTTGGTCCAGGTCCTAAGAGCTGCCCTTTATTGGAATTAGTGATTCCATAGGTAGATTAGTAGATCAACCTGCTTACCATAAAAACAACCAACACCTTGCATATGTTTGTGGTGGAGGTATTAAAGAAGAATGGTATGCCTCTATTTCCATTCATTAGATCTACCTTAGCCTAACATATACTTGGGCTATGTCTACAATTGCTTCAGACTCATGCGATGAAGGCTATGTGTGATGAAATCATAGACCTCAACCAAGATGTGGGTAGATTATGGGATTTTTGCCAATACCTGAGGCTGGTGGATAAAAATGTGAAAGACTAAGATATTTTATTTTGTCTGTCTTATCTTATACCATTTTACGAGAATGGGGATGCCAATGTACACGAATATCTTTGGAAAGTAGGCATGAAAATTAAAGGCTAAAGAGAATGGGGGTTTCAAACTTACAGTACTTATTGCCCCTTGGTCATCGATTTTACCTTAGTGCCCTCAACCTCATCCTCAGTGCTAGTATTGACCTTGTTTTCACTCCTCCAAACTCTTCCTCGGCACTAATATTGACCTCATTTTCACTCCTTCAAACTCTTCGTCGGCACTGATATTGACCTTGTTTTAACTCCAAACTCTTCCTCAGCACTGGTATTGACCTTGTTTTCACTCCTCCAAACTCTTCCTTGACACTGATATTGACCTTGTTTTCACTCCTCCAAACTCTTTGTCGGTGCTGCTATTGACCTTGTTTTAACTTCAAACTCTTCCCCGACGCTAGCATTGACCTTCTTTTTACTACTCCAAACTCTTCCTCTGCGTTGGCATTGACCCTATTTTCACTACTCCAAACTCTTCCTCGGTGTTGGCATTGACCTCTTTTTCACTACTCCAAACTCTTCCTCGGCATTGGTATTGACCTTTCACTTCTCCAATTTGACGAGCTACAATCGGGTTTCATTAGGTTTTACAGTATGTTGATTAAGTTCAAAATTTTTGCACCATTTAGCTAGGTTTTAATATTCTACAATATAGTTAAGTATATATTAGCTATATTTTACATAATAAATAATATAATTATTCAAATTATTATAATTATATATTATATTCTTTAACGAAATTATTAAATATGCATAAAATTATTATAAATAATAATTAATAATAAGTATATTTTTATATAATACAAAATATAATTAATATAATATATATTTAATATAATAGTAATATATATTAATATGAGAGAGAAACTAAATTTTGATTGCTTGTTTCATGTCAACAATCCAAGGATGGCATGTGTCCTTGGGGAGTTATGCTCAAGGTAGCATGCCATTTGATTAAAGATATGATAATTCTCCCTTAAGACCTCTTCAATGTACCCATTGCACACTTAAGGAGACAAAGATAAATATAGGGAAGAAAATAGAGAGAGAGAGGGAGATAATGACAAGCATACAAATAGAAAGGGAGACAAAGAGATAGAGAGGGGTAGAGAGATAAATAGATAAGGATGAAGAGATAGAGATATATAGGGAGGTTGGTTGATATATCTCTCCCTGTCGCTCTCTATATCTCTATATCTCCCACTATCTATGTTACTCTTGCCTCTTCCCCCCTCTATCTATTGAGCTATCTCTCCCTCTCCCCACTTTCTCTCTCATTCACTCCATCTCTCCATCCATCTCTCCTACTCTATATCTCTATCTCCATTTCTCTTTTTATCTCCCTCTCACTCCTCTCTCTATCTCTTTCTATCTATATCCCTTTCTCTCCTTCCCCCTCTCTATCTCCCCCTCTCTATCTCTCACCATCTATCCCTCCCTATCCCCCTATCCATTGACTCTCTATCTCCACCTCTCTTCCTTTCTCTTCCCATATATCTCCATCTCTCTTTCTCTTCCCATATATCTCTATCTCTCTCTCTTTCTCTCCCCATATCTCATATATTAACTAAGAAGCCATGCAAGCATACAATAGTATATGTTGGTAAAACTATAATAGTGTTTTATTAAACTATAAGTAACACTTATCTTTCTAATGTCAAGCCTTCTTATAAAAATAGTGTTTTATTAAACTATAAGTAGATTATTGTCACCACTCTTCATTCAACATGAAATTCCAAATGTAGCAATTGTTTTGTTTCTTTTGTCAAGTTTCATTAACCAAGTTATTTATTGGGTTGAATAAAGTTTTGTTATGACCCTTCATCTCTTTAAAATAATTAGACAATATTAGCTTGATCAGGAAGGGGAGAAAACTAAACTTCTTCAAAATAGGGGTAGTTGTGGGTTTGTTGGTTTTATTTGTATACTATATACTTGGTTTCTCTAGGATAAATAAGTAACTTTAGATCATTTTCTTACTTGTGTATCCTAACTAATATAGAGTAAGCTTTTTCATTTTAATTGACTACTACATAATAGTTTATGTGTTGAAAGAATTGTTTCTAAACTTTGTAGTTTTTACATTGGAATACAAATCATATTTAATTTCATGCCAATATACTTCTTTCATAAAGATATTTGTTTGAAATAAGTGCTTCATAACCCATCTAATCAAATCATAATTAACCTATCAAAAAGGAAATAGGAATTTTCTAAAGAAAAGAACACTTGACCCAATCATAAGTGTATGGCCTTCAAAGAAAGGAGTGATCCACCTTAGCAATAAAACTACTGGGATTTAGACCTGGGTATGTGCAGGATCATGATGGGCCAAAAAGTAGCATTTGAACTGGCCATAAAAACACACAAAAATCCTGAGTTGATTTTTTTTTTTTGCTGATATCAAAGGCATTGCTCCACAGCAATTCCAAAGCCAAAGTACTAAATCGAATATCTAATTTGTTTTGGATATCAAATTGTGTCTAATATCTGTTTGAAAAAACATTTTAAAATGTATTATTTTATGCTATAATTGAATATCTCGATCTAAACCTGACATCCAATTCTTGCACAATATATACCCAAGAGGTACTAGGAGGTGGAGGGTGGGAAAGAGAGAGAGAGATAAAGGGAGAGAGAGGGAAAGGGAGAGAGAGAGAGGAGAGAGAAAGAGAGAGAGAGAGAGAGAGAGAGAGAGAGAGAGAGAGAGAGAGAGAGAGAGCGAGCGAGAGTGAGAGACAAAGAGAGGGGGAGAGAGAGAGAGATAGAGAGAGAGGGGGAAATGGAGAGGGAAAATGAGAGAGGGGGGAAAGGGAGAGAGAGATATATATAGAGAAATAATTAGGAGGGGGAATGGAGAGGGGAAGAGGGGAAGAAGGGGAAAGGTAGAGAGAGAGAGAGAATTAGGAGGGGGAAGGGAGAGGGGAAGAGTGTTGAGGGTAGAGGATAGAAGGTTGTGTGTTTAGGGTTTAAGGGTTTATGGTTGAGGGTTTAGGGATGAGGGGCTAGGGGGGAGAGAGGGAGGGAGTGGGAGAGAGATAAAGGAAGGGAGGGTTAAGGGTAGAGGGTAGAGGGTTTAAGGGTTAAGGGTTTAGGGTTTAGGGATTAAGGATGAGGGGGTAGGAGGGAGATACTTGAGAGAGAGAGAAGGAGGGAGTGGGAGAGAGATAAAGGACATGAGGGTTAAGGGTAGAGGGTAGAGGGTTTAAGGGTTAAGGGTTTAGGGTTTAGGGTTAAGGGTTTAGAGTTAAGGGGAGAGAGATAGAGGGAGTGGGTGAGTGAGAGAGAGACCTAAAAGAGGGAGAGGGGGTAGGATATTGAAGATACTTGAGAGAGAGAGAGAGGGAGGGAGTGGGAGAGAGATAGAGGGAGGGAGGGGTTAAGGGTAGAGGGTAGATGGTTTAAGGGCTTAGGGTTAAGGGTGGAGGGGAGAGAGATATAGGGAGTGAGTGAGTGAGTGAGAGAAAGACCTAAGAGAGGGAGAAGGGGTAGGAGGGAGAGACTTGAGATTGAGTGAGAGAGTGAGTGAGTGAGAGAGATACCTCAGAGAGAGAGTGGTGCTAAGAGGGAGATACTTGAGAGAGAGAGAGATAAACAAAGTGAGGGTAGAGGGTTTAGAGTTTAGTGTTTAGGGTTAAGGGGAGAGAGATAGAGGGAGTTAGTGAGTGAGAGAGAGACCTAAGAGAGGGAGAGGGGGTAGGATATTAAAGATACTTGAGAGAGAGAGAGAGGGAGGGAGTGGGAGAGAGAGAGAGAAGAGGGAGGGTTAAGGGTACAGGGTAGATGGTTTAAGGGTTTATGGTTAAGGGTGGAGGGGAGAGAAATAGAGGGAGTGAGTGAGTGAGAGAAAGACCTAACAGAGGGAGAAGGGGTAGGAGGGAGATACTTGAGATAGAGTGAGTGGTTATATATTAGAGAACTCTAAAAGAGTATGTTAGAAAAGACCTGAGAGGAGAGAGGAGACAATGGAAGGAGGTAAAGGTAGAGGGTAGAGGGTTTAAGGTTTAGGGTTTAGGTAGAGGAAGAGAGAGAGGGAGGAGGAGTGAGAGAGAGGAGACCAAGAGGAGAGGGGGAGGGAGACAGGTTAAGGCAGAGGGTAGAGGTTTAATTAGGGTTAAGGTTAAGGGTTAAAGGTTTAGTTGGGTAGAGGAGAGAGATAGGAGGATCTGGGAAGTGAGAGAGAGGAGGGAGTGAGAGAGATATAGAGGGCTATGTTGGCGGGTAAAGGGCAGGAAAAGGTAGGAGGGTTACAAGTGGGAGGGGTAGGGAGACAAGAGGAGGAGGAGGAGAGAGAGACTTGAGAGGTGGGAGAGGGGTAGGAGGGCAGACTGAGGAGAGGAAAGAGGGAGGAGTGGCGAGAGACATGGGGAGGTTAAACGTAGAGGGTAGAGGCCAAGGGGTTGGTGGCCTAGGGCTTAGTCGAAGGCTTAGGTAGAGGGAGAGAGATAGAGGGAGTGAGAGAGAGAGAGATAGAGGGAGAGGGGGTAGGAGGGAGAGACTTGAGAGAGAGAGGGGGTAGAGGCTTTAAGGGTTAAGGATTAATGGTTTAGGGTTTAGGGTTATGGGTAGTGATGGAACTTCAAAGTTTTGTTCCATGTGTTCTATTGTATCTTGTCTTGTGTCTCTGGTCATCTATGGTGTTTGGGAAAAGCCTAAGGATGGGGCTTTACCTTCATCTTTATGTAAAACCCTAGTGTTCATCTTACACCTTGGATGGGATCTATTTGGCTGTTACTTTTTGGGAAGGTTTTAAAACGACTTAAGCCCCATCGCTTCGTACGTCTAGGTTGGGCCCCCTTTTGTTTTATTGTTTTATTTCCTTCGCTTGACTTTATTTTTCCTAAGTCTTTTGTTGGTCAGTGTTCCCTCATTAAAACAACTTATGTCATTATTTTTTGTTGACCTATTGATGTCCCCTTATTCCTTTAGGGGAGAGGGCCCAATAGTCGTGCAGGCTAACTTTCTCAACATGTAGCAATTGACTGGAATATCGTAGAACCTTCATTTTTTTTTTGAAATGTAGACTAGTCTCTTATTTATATATAACTAAGGTTTGGAGGTGTGACTCATCATGCAACTCACCACATTGGCAGATATTTTGAGAAGTGTCTAAAATTTGACTTTTTAAAGGTTTGATCAAAACTTAATCATGGAACCCCCAATAGTTGAACCAAAAAAATATCATTTGTTGCTTGTAGAATATGATATTTTTATTTAAATCAAAATTAATATACAACCTAA
Organism: Sequoia sempervirens; assembly: GCA_007258455.2. NCBI lineage: Eukaryota > Viridiplantae > Streptophyta > Pinopsida > Cupressales > Cupressaceae > Sequoia > Sequoia sempervirens. The sequence goes on from VDFB02105785.1 coordinate 201,451,142, forward strand.
GTGGACCAAATACTTATTGATAACCATAAATCTTTAGTATCTCTACCTTTTATATTCAACACATATGGACTAATAGTTGAACACAAAAAATCTATTTGTTGTTATAAAAACAACACATAATGATTTAAAATACAACTTATATTGAACAAAAATTCACCAATAGTTGAACACTAAAGTTTTTTGAAAATACTTCACATTTAATGGAAAAATACATGTTATTTAATGTGCTCACCTTTTATATTTGTTATAGGAAAAACTATTAATATAAAATTATCCAATGCTTGTACTAATGGAACTTCAAATTTTGTTCCTAATGTTTCACTCATGCCCTGCCTTATGTCACTGGTCTTTCATGGTGTTGGAAAATTTCTTAGGGCTGGGGTTTTAGCTTTGTCTTCATCTTAAACCCTTGTGTTTACCTAATGCCCTGGTTGGGATCTATTTCATTGTTACCTTTTTTGAAGGGTTTTAAAAAAATATTATGCCCCATCATTCTATCTAGGCCTGGTCCCTTTGGTCTTAATATTTTATTTCCTCTGCGGGTTTTATTTTCCTAAGTCTTGGTTGGCCCTATGTTGAATGGTTTAAAAAAAACTTATGTCATTGTTTTCCATCTACCTAGTAATGTCCCCTTTCCCTTTAATGAATGTTTTATTTTTTAGAAGGATGAAATTCGCGCTGCCATCGATCAAAATGCCTTCAAGATCAATGGTTTCCTACCATCTCGTGATCAAGAATTGTAGGATGGCGATATCGCTGGCGGGCGACACATGTCCCATCTAGGGGATCAAATTTGTGCGACCGTTCATTAACTATCCTTTGATCTGATTCGTTCCCTGCCATCCTATGATGGTGCTTTGGTTGATTGTGAAGTCATGGGCGGGTTCCACATGGACTATACAAGGTGGGGCCCAAGGAAATTTTTGTGCAATATATTTTAAATGTTTAATTGCTTCCAAAGTAAAACATTTAAAATGAAATATTTGACAAGGCCGGGGGGAAATTCATTAAAAATGACCAAAAGTGGAGAAATTAGGGCAACTATTCAAGTCAAAGAAGATCTACAATAGGAGATTAGAAGTTGAGTCTGGCTGCATCTCAGCTGTTCCCTACCATCCCGCAATTGGAAATTGCAAGATTACGATATCATGGGTAGGCGCCATGTGTCTCATCCGATGAAGCTGAAAGAACAATGAAATACATCAACTGACCTTAAATACATTAAAAGGTGGGTTACTAAAGTGCTTGTGAGATGCACGTGCTTTAAATCAATGCAGATGTTATAATCTTTAGGGAAAAGCTACTTGACAATTAATAAAAAGGATGGTGACCATTTTGAAGGAGCAAGATCATTGATGATAAAGATCAATAGCTGTCTGCCATCCCACGATGGTGCTTTGCAGGATTGCAATATCGCGGGAAACCACCATGTGGATTTCATTCGTGGTGTATGACATGGTGGGCCCCTTATTTCCATGTTGGCGATTATGTCATCCTATTTTGAAGGTGGTCATCGATGATTTGATCAAACTGAAGGATCGACGACTCAAATTTAAATCTGCATCAAATATGGTTGGAGTCATTTGTGCAGCACACAATTGAGCTTTAATGGTGGATGAGACATTTGTTGGCACGATTTGATCAACATAAAATCAATTTTCCCATTTTTTTTGTATCACAAAGCATTTAACTATTTTGCAGAGTAGTTTTAGAGCCAAAGGTGGAAATGAGAGTTTCTGCAACCAGAATTTGGGGTTTCTGCAAACAAAGCCGTGAGTTTATTTTTTATGCTTCCCAGTCATTCTACACTTGAATTTGGGAAAGGATTGGCAGTTTTTGTCAGTCAGTTTGTTGATAAACATGTTAGGGCTATAGTTTAATTATAGACTATGAGAAATTGGAGTAATTTGTTTTGTAATTTCCTATCTCGGGTTAGTCCTAGCTACTTGAAGTGTAACATTGTAATGAATCCCTAGTTTTTCTGAGATGGCACCACCCAAGCAACATTCTAGCCAAGTTGAATATTTAAAAAGAAACCTGTACGATGATTTCTTGGATCAATCTCCCTTGTCAATGAATGATAGAAAGAAAGGATTGGTTCTAATGCAAGGGAAAATCCTAGGGGAAGGGTTAGTGTATAATTGCTCTAACATTGTTGATGCTAGAGTTCCCCTCACTGGCTTGGAAATTTTTAGATTGTGGTATGGACAGAGGAATTTTCCTCACCCCTTTTCAAATGAATGGATGTATGACATGGGGAATCTAGTGGTACCAAATGTCTTCCCTAATGTAGACCTGATCAGGGTAGTGGCCACAAGGTATGACCCCGTCACACGGGTAATTAGGGATAATGATGGAAGGGTTCTATTAAACATTAATAGAGATGATATCAAACAGATTTTTGACTTGAGTGAACCGAGTGAAGACTTGGTTCCTATAAATCTTGAGGAAATGAAGGAGGAATATGCAAAGTTGAAGTCTCTTTTTAGAGCTAAGTTGCTTCCACCTCATCTGGCTAGGGCAGGAGGTTCTAGATTTCATATCAACCCTAGTGACTAGGAACCTTTTAGATTGAATTGTTTTGCAAACCATTTCCTGGCCACTTTCTATTCATTGTGTCAGATTTTTGGTTTCAGTCCTGGTGTGGCAATTCCCATTGATACATGTTCATGGGGGTGCAAATACAACACCCTAACTTCTCTATGACCTATGACTTTGCTTCTTTCTTGGCCGAGAGGATGCATGAGGGGTTGTCTAACTTGCAAAAAAATGATACCAACACTCAATTATTTTGGTATTCTATGTGGATGCATATGTTTCTATTTAAGAATGTTGAATCCTTCTCTAAGAAGATGAAATTAAGGCAATCGGTTGATAGAGAAAGATTTCCAGTATACATATGGGTTGCAGATTTATCTTCTAATAAGGAAAGCACTAGTTATGTGAAATTTGATAATTTTTTTACTTCCAGATTAAGGGCTGGATTGATGGTGAATGTACCTAGGATCCCTAAGGAATTACATGATTTCCTTAGGCCAAAGGGGAGGAAGCCATAATTGAAGATTTTCCATAACTGGGGTGACATTATCCCATACCCAGTCAACATTGTTTTGAGAGTATATGGTTTTCAAGGAGCCCCTCATATACTACCATACAATGTACCACCAAAAGTGGGGTTTGCAGAAGTTACGTGGCAGATAGGTTGTATTCATGAGAAAAACCTCACTGGAAGGGGTAAGGAAACATTTTTCCCATATTATACAGTGGTGTCTTATTTTTCATTTTCAAAGGGAGGTTGGACACATTTTGATAAATTATTTTTTGATTACCATTTGAGATGTAGTCCAAAGTGGCAACCTGATCCTTAGGGTTTCTTTGCTCTTTTCAGACAAAGAATAAAAGTTGGAGAATTTGTGCATGAGTTCAACTTCCCTGAGGACCTGATTAGAAATGAGTTCAACCTAAATAGATAGGAGTTGAACAAGGAGAAATGGATAGATTATAGTAAGCTACTAGATGTGCATAAAATGAATCCCAAGTATGATCCACTATTGGAGTTCAGTCCCCACCATAAGAAAATTGATTTTCTGATGGAGAACTTCAAAGAGATTATGGGCATCTTGAGAACCAAGAAGATAAACTTAGAATTGAGTCTGGGTGTACAAGAACAAGGTGCCAGGTGAATTGAAACAAGGCTAGTATACTAGGCTACATAAAGGTGGCCCATTTACAGGAGGAAAAATGATAGTAGCAGTGATGAGGAGGAAGTGGACCGAAAAGGAAAGCAAATAATGAAGGTTCCTCCACAACTAGGTCCAAAATTCAAAGTGCCTAGGGCAATCAAAATCATTGATTTAGAATCATCACCAAAAGATAATCCCTCATCACCACCATCTGAGCCAAGCCCTAAGAGGCAAATAATTTATCAACCACAGGAGGATTTGATGGATGAGATTATTGTTACTAATCAGGACATGCAGGTTGGTATACCTTCCCCTCCTAGGCCAACTAAATTGGTTTTTTCTGATTTAGATATGAAAGACAAAAGTGTACAAGATGCAAGAATGGAAGCATGCGAGGAGTTTCTAGATAAAAATACATTTGTAAAAACTCCTATATTCTTGCAATTGGTATGGAGGATGAAATTTGAAGAATATCAAGATGAATGTAGGGAGAGAAGAAAACTAAGCCTTGATAGGTTAGACCAGGAGAATGATGAGGATGTAAAAGTTGAATTAATGGAAGAATTCAAAAACATCACTCCTAAAGAAGGAAGAAAACTAGTGAGTTAGGCTGGTGTATTGATTCTGCCTGAATGGGACATTGTAGATGTAGTAGCCTTTAATGTTATTATGAAGTCCAAGAATCCCTTTCAAGACTCTAAAGAAGAAGTCAAGGCAGCATTGCAAAACTCTGCCTTCAGTGAGGAATATGAAACTTTGGCAATTTGGGTATTGGCCACACAAGGGAGAAAACTAGATGTTTTTGATATTAATTATCCAAATTTTAGAGGATTAATAATAAAGAGATATTCATAGACCTCAACCACTCAGGACACTAATTTGACTATGAATGTGGCCAAATTGGCCCAAAAGACTGCTAAAAGGGAAGAGGCTAAAAAGAAAAGCCTAATGGAGAAGTATAAAATTTTGATTGAAGAATACAACAAGATGCAACATAAGAATGTTGAGTTGCAAACTGAGGTGGAAAGGTTCAGGTATAGAGAGATTGGGGAGACATCAAGTGCTCCAGGGACCAATACATTACCTTCCACAGCATGGTCAGTGCCTCCTGTTTCTCCAATTGTTTTAACACCAGGGTCTCCCAGTTAGAATCCTACCCTCACCCCTCCTTTAGAACAAATTGATGAAGAAAAAAAGTGCTTTGTTAATGCTATGAAGAAGCAGCTCATGCAAAAAATTGATGAATTACAGACATAGGTAAAGGTAAGAGAGGAGGGATTTCTTTTAAAGGAAAAGGAGATTGTTACTACTGTCTTGAGGAATTTACATGAAAAGGTAGATAGTAAATTGCTATCTATACATTCTTTATATTCTTTGTTGTTGGAAGCAATAAAGAATATTGATAGGGATCAAGAGGTAATGATACCAATAATTGAAAATTGGATCCCTAGGGCCATTGATCTGGATATCATGTATAAAGCCTCAAGGTTTGATATAAATAATAGGCCCCAATCATTAAAGCCTACTCATGTGTTAGTAAAATCATTGCAAAGTTTTCAGACCTTACCAGATGACTTGAGTAGGAAGATTAGGGAGTTGGTGAAGAATTTCAATGATTGGGGTAACACATTGTTACCTGATATAATTGATGAGTAGGGGAAAATTAGAACACTCTAACAATGGCAGGATCAAGAAAGTAAGGTCATCAATGATCACATTAAATTAATTTGTGATGACTCAAATTATGATTTGTTGGTGAGTTGTATGTATAAGATTATTAGTACTAGCTCATTTTTAGAATCTTTTGAAAGAGATGCAAATCAGGTAGTGGTAAAAACATGCCTTATAGTACAAAGGTAAATGAGGTGATTAATTTTGACTAGCCAACTGATGAAGAATACCATAAATGGGTAGCTAAGTATTTGACTGAGGAAGAGTAAAATGAATGAGCTGCTAATAGGTGGTAAATTAGATGATGTGGTTACAACAGTTCAAATTTTTCGTTGATGACATTCTCAGTGTGGGTTTCTTGTGGTTTTTTGTTATTGCATCAACTTTTCTTAGCTGACATGATGAACACGAATATTCTCCAAGGTGATTTTTGTTGTAATGATTTTTGGAATATCACCAGGTGCTCCAATTGTCTGGTGAAATGTGTACTTTCTGGCCTGATGCTTGTTTGCTCCTTCATTTTCTATAAGAAGGATTTCAAGGCCAGAAGTATGGGTTAGCAAGTTAGATAATTTTGGTCGAGTCTAGGTGAAGTTGCATAGCGAATTGTAAAGATCGATGGTTTTAGAGAAAAATGCAATTTAGGTTTTGAGTCATTTTGTAACAGGTTTTGAGTTCATGGGGATTTAATGCTAGATAAAAGTACTAGCATTTGAGTTGCAGTGATAAATTCAAACTCATGTCTCTCCACTGTACATGCATATCTAAACTTTGAATAAATAACTAAGGGTTGTTTCATTCATCTCACTGTTGTGGTGTGTATGATTCTATTTTAGCTTTAATTCAAGGAATTAATTAAAGTGCTTGAATGGAATTATAGGTGGATATGTTGTGTATAAGGATTTGATAAGTAGTATTGAGTTAGAACACATATTGATGAGATTGTAATGCAATCTTGTCAAGGATTTCATATGTTATGGATTAAATCTGTCATATATCATTAGATACTTATGAATTTGACTCCTACAATGGATATTTGGCACTGATCTAAGTTGTAATTACCCATATGATTCGGTATTTTTTTGTCTTTGCCTAGAGCTTGCTACAAATTGCAAATCAATGACTATCTTATATTATGGATTGAGTTGTAATTATCTCATGCTCCAGATAGTTGATATTACTGATGAACAACCAATTTAATTCAATATTATCCTATTGTGTTGAGCTATTAAGTGAGATTATATATTAGTGTTAATGTTGTTTATGATAATAGTGTAGAGGTTGTAAATACATTAAGGGACCCTCCTCCTGGGTCTTGCAGAGCCTGAAGTGTAGGAGGATTTGTTCAAGTCCTCGTCAGTTGGTCCAGGTCCTTTGAGCTGCACTTAATTGGAATTGGCAATTCCATAGGTAGATTAGAAGACAAACCTGGTTATATTTTTTAGTATTAAAAAAAGATACCAACATGTACATCGCTACCCCAATTGTTGTACACATAAGAACAATATTTTTTCACTATGATAACAATACTTGTTTAAATGAGTGTCTTATTTTAGTAAATGAGCATTTTATTTTTTAAATGATATACTTATAGTGGAGAGTTGTGATATTTTATTTGAAACAAAAAAATACTACTTATTTCACTTCTTCATGAATGTATTTATGATATTTTCATATAACATTTAGAGGTTCTCATGTACTGATGGAACTTTAAATTTTTTTCGTAATGTTTCACTCATGCCCTACCTTATGTCACTAGTCTCTCATGGTGTTGGAAAATTTCTTAGGGCTAGGGTTTTGGCTTTGTCTTCATCTTAAACCCTTGTGTTTACCTAATGCCTTGGTCGGGATTTATTTCACTATTACCTTTTTTGAAGGGTTTTAAAAACATCTTATGCCCCATTGTTCTATCTAGGCCTAGTCCGTTTGGTCTTAATATTTTATTTTCTCCGTGGGTTTTATTTTCCTAAGTCCTAGTTGGCCCTATGCTGAATGGTTTTAAAAAAAATTGTCATTATTTTCCATCCGCCTAGTAATGTCCCCTTGCCCTTTAATAAATGATTTATTTTTCAAAAGGATGAAATTCACGCTATCATCAATCAAAATTCCTTCAAGATCAACAGTTTCCCGCCATCCCATGATCAAGAATTATAGGATGGTGATATTGTGGGCGGGTGACACGTGTCCCATATGGGGGATCAAATTTGTGCAACCATTCATCAACTATCCTTTGATCTGAGTCGCTCCCCACCATCCCATGATGGTGCTTTGGTTGATTGCGAAATCACGGGTGGGTGGCACGTGGACTGTACAAGGTGGGGCCCGAGAAAATTTTTGTGTGATATATTTTAAATGTTTCATTGCTTCCAAAGCAAAACATTTAAAATAAAATATTTGACAAGGCCGGGGGGAAATTCATTAAAAATGAACAAAAGTAGAGAAATTAGGGAAACTATTCAAGTCAAAGAAGATCTATGATAGGAGATTAGAATTTGAGTCTAGCTGCATCTCAGCTATTCCCTGCCATCCCGCAATCAAAAATTACAAGATCGCGATATCACGGGCGAGCGCCACGTGTCTCATCTGGTGAAGCCAAAGGAATGATAAATACTTTGATGCATCTCTAATACATTATGTCATGGGTTATATTTATTAATGTATTAATATTAGTTTATAAATTGAATATTAATTATAAACATTTTAAAATAAATTAAGTATTTCAATCTAAAATTTTAATATTTTACATTACAAATAAAATTAAACTAAATTCTAATTTTGAAAATCCATAAAATATGTATTATCTATTTAGTTTTACTAATTATCTAATACAATTAAATTAAATTAAATTAAATATTCATTTTATATTAATTAAATAATTATTAATTAGAATTTTAGGATAAATTAAGAAATAAGATCTATAAAAAATCAACTTTTCTATTTTTTTTCTTTGTGTCCAAATCATTTCATTTTCTAAAATTATACTAAATTCTAGATATCATAATCAAACAAAAAACATTATTCTATTCTAATCCTAACCCTAGTTAAACCCTAACCCTATTTGGACTCTAACCCTTACCCTAATTGAACACTAAATCTACTTGTAATTGACCACTAAGCATAATTGAATTCTACCCCTAACCCTAACCCTAACTCTAACTAAACCCTAAACCTAACTCTAATCAAACCCTAACCCAAACCTACTTGATTCATAATCCCAACCCTAACCCAAACCCTAATTGAACTTTAAAACTAACCTTAATTAAGTATTAACCCTAATTGAACATTTATGGAACACTAGTCCTAATTGTACCATAACCCTAACTTTGAACTACAGTTGAACTCTAATCCTAACCCTAACACTAATTCTTATCCTAATTGAACCTTAACTTCAACCCCAACCCCAACCTTAAGCAGATCCTATCTGAACTCTTATTGCATTCATAACCTTAATTAAACCCCAACCCTCATCCTCAATCCTAACCCAAATTGAACATTAATTGAACCCTAAACCTAACCCTAAGTGAACACTAATCCTAATTGAACTCTAACGTTTTAGTTGAAAATATTAAAGTGCCTTATATTTTCCCATTCATCATCATTTATCATTCAATTCCTAATAGAACTCCAAAATTTATACTTTTATAATATTTTAATACACACCTAATATTAAGGGTTTAGAGTTTAAGGGTTAAGGGTTTAAGGGTTTAGAGTTTAGGGTTTAAGTTAGAGTTAAAGAAGAGAGAGGTTCATCAAGGGAGAAAAAGGATCCAGGAGAGGAAAATCAAAATCAAAGTCGAAATCGGAAATCAAGAGTAGAAAGTGTGAGAGAGAATAAAATAAGAAAAGAGAGAGGTAAAGTCCCGTTTCTTGAGAAAAGAGAGAAAGAGGGGTCCTTTCCGAGAATTAAGAGGGGACAAAGTCCGGTTAAGGATTAAGGGAGTTTTCACAGTTAAGGAGTTTAAGGTTTAAAGGTTTAAGTTAGAGGAAGTAAGAAGGGAAGGAGATAAAGAGGGGGACACATAGAGGGAGTGAGGAACAGAAGATAGAGAATGGTTAAAGGAGAGAGGTTCTAAGAGGTTCGGTTCAGGTTTCTAAGGAGAATATAGATGCAAGACTATTGTGGTGTGTATAATCCTTATTTTAGCTTTAATTCAAGGAATTAATTAAAATGCTTGAATGGGATTATAGAAGGATATGTTTTGTATAAGGATTTGATAAGTAGTATTGGGTGAGAATGCATACTGATGAAATTGTAATGCAATATTATCAGAGATCTTATAAGTTATATGTTATGTATTAAATCTGTCATAAACCTTTAGATGCTTATGAGTTTGACTCCTACAATGGATATATGGCACTGATCTAAGTTGTACTTAATTGTGTAGTTCAATAATTGTTTGTCTTTGCCTAGAGCTTGCTACAAATTGCAAATTAATGACTATATTTTACTATGGATTGTGTTGTAGTTATCTCATGCTCCACATAGTTGATATTATAGGTGAACAACCAATTTTAGTTGATATTATCCTATTGTGTTGAGCTATTCAATGGTATTATTTGTTATGTGTTAATGTTGTTTATGATATTGGTGCAGAGGTTGTAAACACATTAAGGGATCACCCTCTCGGGTCTTGCAGAGCCCAAAGTGTAGGAGGCTTTTTAAAGTCCTCATCAGTTGGTCCAAGTCCTTCGAGCTTCCCTTGATTGGAATTGGAAATCCCATAGGTAGATTAGAAGACCAACCTGGGTACAGTGTAAAAAACAAACCAACACCCTCTACCTTTAATCCTAAACCCTAAACCATTAACCCTTAAACTCTAAACCCTTAAACCCTCTACCCTTTACCTCTCTCCCACTCTAAACTCTAAACCTTTTCTTGTATTCTTTTATAATTTTCATTATTCTTATTTATTTTACACTTAGATTTACAAATACACATACACATGCATTTACTATTTTCATTTATTTCTCATGTAGTTTAATAGTTTGATCAATTTCATATTATATGTGTTTGAAGACTTTAGAATTTCAATTACATTAATTTATGGATATGTTGTATCTATAACACTACAAAACCATATGACTTTGCATTTACACTTGCATTTAGAAATACACATTTATATACATAGATGGATTTATTTAATGATATGTTGCATTTATTGTTCTAGGAGAGCATCTAGTAATTGCATTTACTAGGAGAGCATCTAGTAATTGCATTTACATTTACATTTAAAAATACATATACATACATACATACATATATGTGCGCGCGTGTGTGTGTATGTATATCATTTATATTCAGTGTTCAGAAAAAACCCATTAGGTTTACACATAGATAACAATTCATAAAATTAAATCTCCCATACATGTTTTGTTGAAACCTTGGCTTGAACCTCTCATTTCACATGATTTTCTTCACAAAACTCTTGAAGAAAGCAGATATACCTTCTTTATTTCTCATCCTATGCCCTATTCATGCATCCTACAATTACAACAGTATCCATGGGGCCTCTTACACAAGCTAAAATAATCACAAAAAGTTTAAGAGCCCCTTTATATCATGTTTGGACTACAAAACCCTCAAAAATAGGGTAACCGGGTTGTATGCAAAGAAATGAAGCTTTCTAACTCAAATCAACGCCTTAAGCCCTCAAATCAGATTTAAATCAAAGCTAACACATATATTCATGACTTGGAATTGATTTCACATCAAAATATGGCTACATGTGTCCGTACAGTGTTGCATAATAGGAAAAATATAGAAAATTTGAAGAAAAACATAGATTTTTGAATGTCAAGAGCTTGTATTTTAAATCCTCAACCATCAACAACCATTACAATGATCACTTTATGCCTTTTAAAGGCCTTTACATGTCAACCACTGAAAAACCACCTATACAACTAACTTTTTAATCTTTTATGATCACATGAAACATAAAACACACTAATTTCAAGGTTGTTAACATCACTATTGAAATGTTTTATTTTTTGACCTTTCAAAAATTAAAAGGTATATCATTAAATTAATTATGTAATGGCATAAAAACTAAAAAAATCATGAATTAATTATGTAACCACATAAGTCAAATATAATTCTATCAAGAAATTAATATCAAATAGATAATATAATCGCATAACTTATACATTTCAATATCATTGATCTTCTTCTTCATCCAACTCTTTGTCTGTATCATCTAATCTAGATTCGAAATTGTAAGGATTGATCATATCATCATCATCATCATCGATATCAGTTTCGATAATGTCATCATGCACACGGATTTCATCTTCATGAACATTAACTCCTACATCATCATGATCTAGTTCCTCCTCTTCGACATCTTCTTTAGAGACATCATCAACTAACTGTTGGTTCTGATCATCATCTACATCATCTTCTAGTTCTTTGGTATCTGTTAAAATAAAGATTCAAATAGCTCCCTTCGGGTTCCTTTTGCAAATATTCATGTGCTGGCCTATGCGTCGCCGAGTTTATTCGGCTATCTGACAGGGTTTTGATCTTCCCCTTTGCGCATTTCTCATTTCGCAACTTCAGATAGCGGCTCCCCTTTCAGGTCCCGAAATGTTGCGCTGGGCATCCATGTGTCTCACCTTCGGAGATGTTTATTTCCTATTGCTTTGTATTCTCTTTGGGTTGCGAAAGCCTTCCACAAAGGTCATCACTCCTAGGAGTGTCAGAGGGGCCCACATCTTGGTATGTGGTGGCGTGTCGCAAACTTTCCTTGCAGGGATAAAACAAGCAGCCGCGGGCTGCGAAATGCTTCCACAAGCCTTCTTTATTTTTGGTGGGCCCTACCTTCTGCTAGGTGGTGACCTTTCACAGCCTTTCCAACACAGCAAGTAGATAAACACAACGGGCTATGAAACACTGCCAAGCATCTTCTAGACCTAGTTCACGTGGCTTTCTCCCCACTTTAAGGAAGGACCTCAGCCCCTTGGACACATGTCGCTTCTTCGCAATCTCTCAGCGGCAGTAAGAGGAATTCTCATTCGGGCTGCGACAGGCTGCCACGTGCCTTACACTGATCATCAATGCGGGTGATGGACTAGCTGAGCAATATATTGTTATCGAGTGCTGCTCGTCTTGGTCCTCTGAAGCGATGGATGGCACTTGTCACCTCGAAGCTTGGCTGGGGCCACTGCCATCATTACAAGGGGCGCACCTGCGCCTAAATATCCAAATGTCGCATTTTAACTCGTTGCCATTGTAATGGCATGGGGAATCTTTTGATTCTGACATCATTGCAGGAGATTTGGAGATCTTTTCTGTTACAACTTTCCTAAGTGGTGGGAGTTTTTCTCCCCAGCTATATATACTCTCTCCGTCAACGAGAGAAGGGTCCAAAAATTTTGAGGAAGAAAGGTCCAAAAAGGAAATAGATCCAAGAGTTTTAAGAAAAAAGATACTGGTTATAGCAAGAAACACCAGGCCTCTCTTATATGTTTATTTTGTAAGGAACTTTCAGACTGTGCTAACTGTTCGGCCTTTCTATTTTTCATGTATGGATTAAACTATAAACTGTGCTTTTTATTGTCTTAGGCATTTCATTTGACAGGACTTCTATATATTGAATGCAAGCTTACTTATCTAAATCATGTCTAAATGACTCTTCTTAGTGGTAAGGATGCATGCAATACTATTTTATGTCAATAAATGAATTGTTTATGCTATACCTTTAAGTCTCCGACATTTTGGAACGTAATAACACCATTCAGGCCCTTAAATCTATGATTTATCATGCCCATCAGCATATTTTGGCGCATCGCCTTAGATTAGACTTTGCTTCATTATATCCGCTTCCTTTTCCCTTTCCAAAAAACCATTATAGAAGAAGCCGACTTCTTTAAAACCTGGAGATCACTCAGTTTGGCGCAAAAGGCCCCCCCTTGAACTGAGTTTCCCATAAGGCACTGTTATCTCATCAATTTTTTGGTGTCAACAGTTAGTGCCCTTTTTCTGGCACGCCCGGTGGGACCCGAACTAATGAAATTGTCTTATAGAGGGGTGTATGAGCCATCGGCCTGTAACTAGATCCCAGACTGCAAATAACCTAGGTTTACTAGTGCCTCCATTAGGCACAGTCCAAACCGCAAATCAGTTAGTAACCGTTTCATTCCTCCCACCTTTTCCTCTCACCATGTTGTTGGCTGCGAACAGAAACTATGTAGCATGGAATGCTGAAAGTCCCCTGGTAGCTCCGGTAGCGTCTGCTATTTGGGGCGCTATCCTGGTTTCGGCCCTGAAAGCTCTTCCCAAATTTGCCAGAGATAACATGAAAATGCCAACAGAACATTTGCAGGATGTAGCGGATGTATGTCTGGTACACGGTATCACAGCGCAAAATGTAGCCCTGAGGCTCCTTGCTGCGTCCTTCAAAGGAAAAGCTCTGGATTGGTATCGAACACTGACTCCTAATACCATTCGCATGTGGGATGACCTCGGAGATCCGTTCTATGAAAGGTTCTCAAATGATGGAGATCGTTCTTCATTATATTATCAGCTGTCGGTCATAAGGCGAGCGCCCCAGGAGGCTCTGACCGATTTCAATGCTCGATTTCACTTAAACTGGCAGAGGATTCCTATGACTATTCGCCGGACTCCAGAACTGGCATTCATATTTTACCTAAAATCCATCAATCCCGACATTTCTATGATGATCAAGTCTTTGGGAGGAGCCACTCTACCAGATGCTTATGCTACCACTATCAAAGCGGAGAATCATTTAATAGATTGTGGTAAATTTCCTCCCTGACCTATTGTGCTGATATTTCCTGAGATATCGACCTCTGCACCAGAGACCACATCAACTAGTGCGCCAACAACTTCCCAGTCAATGTATTCATATGTAGCCGCTCCTGAAAACTTGGCCTCTACATCGGGTGCTCCCAAGGATGAGATGGGTGACCTCAAGGAGATGTTGCGAACTATGGAAAATGACATAACAACTCTCAAGTGGAACCAAGCAATGCCTCCACGGCCCGCATATCAAAACTATCAAGGTGGGTGCCCTACCTATCAACAAAATCAATATCAGAATGCGCCTCACACTAATCCACCCGTGACGGCTACAAACCAAATGGTTCTGGTGCCTATGCCACTGGCAAGTACGTCCCCAAGCTCTAGTAGAGAATTAACCATGGGACAAAACAATCTTATTGATGACATCAATCCATGGTGCTTCCCTTGCAATGATGTGCATATGCCCCGAAATTGTCTGCGTGGCAACTTACAACAAAGGGTAGCAGAGCAACGTAGTCAAGGTATTGCGATAGAGAATGGAGAATACATATATGCCTCGGCAATGGAGAATGCGGTCCTTGCCATGCAAATGCAAGGAATGTCCTTCGAGCAAGAGTCTAATATTGTTCCTAATCATGTGCTCTTCTCATGGATGGAAGATGAGGAAATGGTGTTTGCAAATGACACGTCCACAGCCCAAACGTCGCAGGTACAGTCTGACTATAACACACGACCGAAGCGGAGATTCACCGGTGAGCCTGTGGTTTCACTTTCGGACAGCCTGCAATCTAAAGGTGTGTCAGATCAAATTCCTGGCGCTTCGACCGTCTCTTTGTCTTCTCAACTGCGGAAGGAAGTTATTATAACAAGAGCAAAGGAATAGAAATCTCCAGGCTCCTCACCTTTTAATGTGGTGGAGCAATTGAAGAAATCATCTGCTAATGTGTCTTTATGGGACATTCTAGCTATCCCAGAATAGAAAACTATGCTACAAAAGGCGCTTGAACAAGAGATCAACTCAGCACCAACAGAGCCGTCTACCAAAACGGAGGTGGTTTATCAAATGCCACTAGCTAAGGTTCTTGCAGACAAAGCGAAGGAATCCCATACACAAGGCGGAGGTAGGACAAAACCTCAACCCTTCTTCTTGAATCTCATTGTAGGAAAAAAGCTATTGCACAACGCTATGATTGATTCTGGCGCTAGTACAACAGTTATGCCAAAACTGATAGCCGAAGCCTTGGGGCTTAGCTACTAGCCTATGAAGAAAGGGGTGATGCAGCTAGATGGAAATAAAGTTGATATTGTGGGTGTCATCAAAGCGCTTCCATTAACTCTGTTTGCTTGCCCAAGTATCACGGTCCCGCAAGATATAGTGATCATAGATGTTCCTCCTATGTTCGGTCTTTGTCTATCCCAAGAATTTACTTCAAAGGTAGGTGGATATTTATCTTTAGATTGGTCACATCTAATACTTAGGACCAAACATGGTGCAAAAATGAAGATAGAATCAGAGGCTCTACATTCTGAACATGTGGCAGATGAGGCCCTGATCAATTTTGATGCCACACATACCTCCATCACCAAACAAGACATGTACAATGTCAAACTGCTAGAGGAAGAGAAGGTGAGCAGAGACAGAAATGATGAGGAAGATGCTCTATTGAGTGCACACATAAATAATGATCCTTTCAGGAATTATCATGCTACTGGATTAGGCACATATGTAATTTATGATGAAGACCAAGTTCTCCCGAAGGTCGCCAAGGAATCCTACAATGACCAAGCAAATGAGCTGTGGACATTGTATTTTGATGGAGCAAGGAGAAAAGTCGGAGCTGGAGCCGGGGTATGTTTAATATCCCCGCAGAATGAGAAATTGTTGAGTTCTTTCTGATTCCATTCACCTATTCAAATAACGAGGCTGAATATGAAGGGTTAGTCCAAGGCCTAAGCTTAGTGAAACGAATGGGTATCAAGCAATTGATTGTAATTGGAGATTCTGAACTAATAGTTAATTGGGTCCAAGGAATCTCTGCAGCAAAGAATATCCACATGAGATCCTATCAGCATCGAATCTAGGACCTAATGGAAAGCTTTGAATCTTTCAACATCCTGACCATTCCCCAAATGCAGAACGGCGATGCAGATCGCATGGCGGTGATTGGCGCTCAGTTTGACCCTGTTTCTGACTTGCTTTGGAACAAATATTCAGTGTGAGTGCTTGTTCGACCAACAATCCCCGACAATGATCAGAGTTGGCAGGTCTTTGAGAGCGATGAGCACATCGCTTCGTTTATTCAACACTCAAAGGAATTTGCTGATCAACTTCAACCAAAGATCGCCGAGGCCTACGAAGGACAAATTATGCAGCTAAAGTCAAATAAGCTTCTGAAAGGATTGATTACTCTCAAAAAAAAAATTGATTGTAATGATGCCCGAAATGATAAGCAAAAATTCGTGGCAGACAAAAGTGATTATGAAAACCTTTGGGTCTCTGATGATAGGAATCTTTGGGTCAGAAAAGATGTCTCACAGTGAGATAGAGAAAGGCTTATCAGTTTCTGCAAAAAATATGGAGTAGTGGCCTGGTCCTACGATGATCTGGAGGGTTACGATCCCAGCATCATTCAACATACTATTGAGTTAACAGAAGGTGCAAAACTAGTCTAGCAGAAACAACGGCCAGTTAACCCTAAAGTTGAGGCCTTGATGGCACAAGAGCTGACCAAACTCATCGAGTCACGTATTGTCTTCCCAATTAAACATAGTACATGGGTATCAAATCTGGTACCAGTCCGGAAGAAGAATGGTGATATCCGCTTATGCGTGGACTTCTGAGACCTGAACATGGCATCTCTGAAAGACCACTATCCATTGCCTTCTATGGAATCGATCCTCCAGGCTGTGGCAAGATCAAAAATGTTTTCTCTACTCGATGGCTTCTCTGGCTATAACCAGATTTGAGTCAAAGAAGAAGATCAGCACAAGACTACGTTCACCACCAAGTGGGGAACATTTGCATATGCTAAAATGCCTTTTGGTTTATCTAATGCAGGGGAAACTTTCCAGCGACCTATGGATGTCGCATTTAGCGAACTGATCAATAAGTTTATCCTAATCTATTTGGATGACCTTACTGTGTTCTCTAAATCTAAAGATGATCATTTTGATCATTTAGAATTAGTTTTTCAAAAGTGAAAGGAGTTTGGGGTTTCCCTAAATCTAAAGAAATGTGTATTCGGAGTACATCAGGGCAAGCTGTTAAGGCATGTTGTGTCTAAGGAAGGTATTTCAATTGACCCCGAATGAGTAAGGGCTATAAAGGAGCTTCCCCTTCCGGTAAATAAGAAAGGTGTCCAGTCTTTTTTGGGCAAGGTAAATTTCGTCAGCAAATTTATTTCCGATTTTGCGGGAATGATTAGGCCAATCACCCTAATACTGAAAAAGGATCAAATTTTCAAGTGGACAATGGAAGCTCGGGAAGAATTTGAAAAGATCAAGGAAGTGATCTCCATAGCCCCTGTGCTGATTAATCCAGATCAATGCAAAGATTTTATAATGTATGCCTTCAGTAGCAAGTCCAGTATTGCTACTGTCCTGATTCAAAAGGATAGTGAAGGAAAGGGAGAGCATCCAGTGGTGTTCTATTCCCGAACCCTAAAGGAATATGAGGTGAATTATAACTTCGTCGAAAGACAGGCCTTTGCAATAGTAAAAGGACTAAAAAAATTCTGCCATCTAATTTCCCGCAATAAAATTCTGGTATATGTCGCACATACTAGTGTGTGGGAATACATCATGGAAGGAGAGATCACAGAAAAAAGGGCTAATTGGATTACCAAGATCCTGGAGTATGACATCGAGGTCAGGCCTACCAAGACTGTCAAAGGTAGAGGGTTGTGTGAGTATATGGCACAGAATGAGGAGGTAGCTGCCAAAGAGGAACAATTAGAGCTCGTCCTGATGAATGAAGCTAGATCAGGAGATGATTGGCTAACAGATAGAATGAACTTCATGCAAATCGAAAGGCATCTGCCAGGTCTCTCATCCCAAAAAAGAAGGTATTACTGGCTTCAGAATTGCGGATATACGCTGGTAGAGGGAGTTCTTTTCAAAAGAAATTTCAATGGTGTGCTCCTGCGATGGGTTACTTTAGGGGAGGCGCAAAATATCCTCGACGCATTCCACAATAGCGACGAAGGTGGACATTTTTCCGCTAAAACTACTGCTATCAAGGTCCTGCGGGCTAGATATTATTGGCCTACACTTTTCAATGATTCCTACTCTCTGGTAAGGGCTTGTAAAAAATGCCAGTTGTTCTCTGACAGAAGAAAGAATTCAGCGATGCCCCTCAAACCTATCATGGTGGATGAACCATTTGCGCAATGGGGCCTTGACTTCATCAGAATGATCAACCCAATTTCTAGTGCCGGACATAAGTGGATATTAATAGCTACAGATTACTTTACAAGGTGAGGAGGCAACAAAAATAGAGATTGTAGATTTCCTCGAAACACTGGTGACAAGGTTCGGCCCTCCGAAGACAATCATTTCAGACAATGCCAGAGCATTTGTAGGTACAAAGGTATGTCACTTTGCATTAAAAAATGGCATATTCCTTAAAACATCATCAAACTATTATCCACAGGGGAATGGCCTAGCCAAGTCGACAAACAAAAGTTTAGTCCTACTCCTTAAAAAGGTTGGCTCAGAACACCAAAGGGAATGGCATAAAAATCTTTGAAAAGCACTCTGGGACAACCACATAACTCCTAAGCAAGTCCTTAAGACTTCGCCCTATGAGCTGGTATATGGAAAGGAGGCGCTGTTACCTATCTCTATGGAGATCCCGGTGATACAGTTATTAAAATCTCTTGAGATAAAACAAAATGATGCTATGGAGGTTCAGCTCGCTGAACTACTAGAAGTACAAGAAAAAAGGGAGAATTCCCTAAAAGCAATGACAAGCCATCAACAGGTGGCCAAACGATGGTTTGACAAGAAAGCCTCCGACCAAGGTCTAAAAAGTGGAGACTTAGTGCTAAAATATGATAGCAGGGCTACAAAGCTAGGTCAGCATGGTAAGTTTGACAGCCTATGGGAGGGACCCTTCAAAATAATTCGGTGCATGCAACATAATGCTTTTGAGCTAGAAAATATGAAACAGGAGCCGCTGGGAATCCCAGTCAATGGGATTCACCTTAAGTTGTTCCATTAGGCATAAAGGTCTACCTTGTACAGTTGTAAATAACGCTTTTATTTCTTTTCCTATTTTTGGCCTGTTCTTTTGTTGAATCAGTAGTCTTTCTACGCATGTGCTCATTATCATTGGTGGGTAAAACACCGGAGCTGCTTTACTCAAAATATATTCATAAATGGAGAAAAAACATACAAAATTTACAAACCCATAAAAATTAAACACAGAAACAAACATGAGCATAGATTTTACTTAAAAAGAGAAGTATATATTTATATATATATATGTTCCTGGGTTACAAAATGGCTGAGATGCTGATTTTCAAAATGTACAAGTATCAGAGTATATATATATATATATATACGATAGCCTTTTATTAGGCTTATCTGAAACAAGTAAGTTACATCATCAAACAGGACGGCAGGGGGGTTATTTATCCAAAGGAATGGCTGGCAGCAACTGACACATTCACTGTGGCGTCTGCTTCTTCCTCGTCCATAGGCTCCTCGGTAGTACTGGCGGCATCATTCAACACAGCCGTCGTCGGTGGTAGATACACCAGGTCCCTGAAGTCCGTATACCATTCTACGCCATAGAAGGGTATTATGTTGTAGCTCCGAAACAGGAAGTGAAGGGCTTGAGTAACCCTTTGCTGGTGCTGGGCACGGGTCTGCAGGCAGAATCTGCTGAGGAATGGCAGCCAAACGACAACTTCTTCTTCAATAAAGCTACGCAAGTCACTGGCTGTTGGCAGGCCTATCCCATACGCAACATGTGTAACAACCTCGCCGAGCCCATTCAAGTACTTCTTCAGGAAGATTTCTTTGACCAACTTCAAGATAAGCGGTCGGGGAACGCAAATGTCCAGCATAGATGCTACAAAGTGCGAGCACATATCGGTATTCACCTGATACTTATCTTCATATTCAATGCAGTCCTTGCCTAGGACCCACTTAATGGCTACCAGAACCAACGAGTGCTTGTTCTTCGTCATCCTCTTGAGCCTTCTAGTGGAGATCTCACCTACAAACACCATCTGTGATTTGAACGAGGTGAGGCGAATGGGGGTATCCATTTTTCCTAACACTATCCCTAGGTCTGCTAAGTAATGCCAAATCTGCTCACCACCTAATCTATGAAAAGACTTGCTTAGCAATCTGCTACTAGCCTATCATTTCTTAAAAATGCTAAGTATGTTTGCTTGCTATCTACTGGGCTATTTATAGAAAATTTGATAAGACATATGTCGATCTGCCTCAAAGAAACGTGATGTATGCTGGCTGCCATCTCGAAAGCCGAGTCTACATTCGTTCACATTTTGGGTCAGTACATGCATGATAGCACGGCTCAAGGCATGCTTAATTAAATGCAGTTGATTAATTAGCTTTAAAAAGGTGGCACTTGTTGGTGAAGGGACATATGGCCATAGGCTATTGTGTCAAATCTCAAGCGCATCCCAGAGCCCAAGGCGATACTCGTATCTCTTCAGGTCGTGATCGTTTGCTTGGCATAATCATTTCAGCCAAGATATTAATTACCGGTACATGCTAATGCAAGAGAAGAGGGTCAGTTGCAAGCTCAATTTCCAAGGAGATTAGGGCGTATCACATGATCGCCCCAATATGATGATGAAATCCGGCCGCCTCGGAATAGCAATCGATTCATCTAGCACAAGTTGCCAGATTAACGGTACATGTCGAATTAAATGCAAAAGGCTTGCTTTCACCTACCACCTTGGAAAGGTTGCTATTATTGCATGAAAAGGCTTAGTATTTCAAAGTCTTTTTACAACGCAAGGAAAGTGCAAAGTGTTTTCTATCTGTATACCCAGTGCAAGCGTATTCGCAGGCCAGGAGCTTACAAGTTCTATAGCGAAAGAAAATGTCAGAATCTTCAGCTCAGCCGGTGCAAGAAGAGATTAGCCAGGAACTATTTTTGGCTATTCGTTCTTCGGCTGAGGTATACATGTACGAAGATGTAGTATAGGCCATGCCTGGTATACCTGCGAAGACGAGAAGAGCCTATACGGAGGAGCTGGAAAGACCCAAGGAATGTAGTAACCAGAAAAAGGTTATAGAGAAATGGGATAATATCTACGACCCAAAGCTCGCAAAGAAACCTAAATCTCTCAGAGAGGCAGCATGTGCAAGGTTATCAGCGGCAAAGGCAGACCAATCCATGACAAGTAGGGTCTGGCTTAACGGTCTCCCACAATACATGGTCCCATTGGTGCACTATTGCCTGGAGTTGGTTGACGCAGCTTTTCAGCGCTATAATCCAGATACCCATTGTATTGAAGGTCACAATTTAAGGGTTCACATTAGCCCAGAAGCCATCTAGTATATGATATGTATCCCTAATCCCAGCAGGAGAAAGGAGAATATCGAGCATTTCTACCCAAACAAAGGGGAAAAAATATGGAAAAGAATGAAAATCGGCTCCGATTTCTTGTTAAAAGAGACTAATAAGAAAGGTGTTGTGTTTGCTAAGGCACCGAGTATCCCATTATCGCGTGGTTCATTCCGCGATGATCTCCAGGACCCCATCTCCATGCTGGCATTTGTTTGCGGCCAGGACTCTCATGAAAAGATTAAGGCTTTTTAGCTCGGACCTGCAATGCAGTTTCGCAAGCAACATAAATTTTTCTGGTATGATTTTGCTTAGTTCATGGTTGAAGAAATGATACACCAGATGGAAAATTACCAGGTGGAAAAGAAATTTAGATTTCTTTCCTACCTGGTCCGCATATTCCTGCATCAAAATCTAGATTTTTTTGCCCGATTTCTTCCACTATCAATTTTTGATGAGCAGAACAAAAGAAAGCCGGTGTCTACATGGACACCTTTCCTTTCCACAACATATGACTATTATGCCTTCGCGGACTATTTCATAGCCCCGATTTTGAATGATTTGATCGGAGAAGGTGATATCGTCTGGCTTAACACTGAGCAGACTGGATTTATGCAAGGCTACACCCCTGCTTGTGACTGGTTCTTAGGCAAGGATTTCACAATCCTTCGAATGCGGGGTTTTATTAGTAAGCCTTTCCTACTCCCGGCTTGTGTCACCGATAGAGTGTTCACACTGGAGGTTTTTCGACAGGTGTGTATCATTGATTTCATGTTTTGTAGCTGCGAAAGTGTCAAGAGGAAAGGATTCTTCACATGCCCGAAGAGCTTCAAGTCGGTAACGCTTGTTAAAAAATAATCGCACAAGCTACTAGGAGAGAAGCTGGCACATCTAGGGTTGGTACTGGTAAATGATAAATGGGATTACAACCCTTTCAATGACCTGCCAGAGCCACATATGAAGGTTACCCATGTTCCCCGACCATACTAGGAGAAGCGGCGTAATAAGCAGACTGATAAAGATGAAGATTTTGTGGAATTAGCATAAATCCCTATACCAGACACTAGGGGGCCATGGCACAAGTTCTACTTTCTAGTGGTTGTGGCTAGGGACAACCTTCCGATAGAGCGCAGCATGTATAACAAGTTGAAGGTGGGCGAGGAATGGAGTGATGAAAAAATAAAAGCTTTTTGGAAATACCGCTAGGAAACAACACAGTTGAACGCTCCTTATAATCAATTGAAAAATGACCAAGAATTTGAAAGATGGTGGGATGAAGGCCATCCTAGCCCGATCTCTAGTGCTGACAGGAGCGAAGAAGCAGAGGGATCCGAGGAGCAGGAAGAAGAAACGGCGGTATCATCCTCTTCGGCGCAAGGAGGTAATATCTTTGGGCATACGGCCTATGTGGGCACTAATGTATGTTTTAATATATCAAGAGGTTCACTTACACACACATGGACTGCTAAACCGGTCAGGCTAACACCTCAGCAGGGGGATCCGACGGCTGAGGTTAGTGAGTGTCCACCTGCGAAAAGGCAACGCATGGAAAGTGTTATCGGAATAGTTTCACTTGAACCCGCTGAAGGAAAGGTGCCCGCCGCCAGTCAAATGCTAGAGGTTACGGGCGAGTCACAAATGATCCTAGAGCCATCGCCGACCAGTCAGCAGGTACATTTTTCTCCTTCCTCTCTTACATCTCATTTTTTTGTATCCACCCCTGCTCCATCAGCAACTCCTGCCATTGGTCTGAGCCCTCCACCCTCTGCTTCTGGTCCAACTTATTCGGTTGGATTTGCCTAGTATTCGCAGACCCAACCGTTCATAATTACTCCTCTGAGCATGCTTACGCCTACTGCTGCCGCTCAGACTTTCCTCGCCTCACTTTCAGAAAATATTCCCCCTATCGGCCCCCATTCTTTTTCTGCTATGCTTACTGATCATTTTCCATTGCAACACACTGATACCCAGTCAGCAACTATTCTTCCCCGGCCAATGAGCCTTACAACTGAATCCCCGGTTCAGCCACTACAAATGTCTAGCCCTACTGATAGTTCTCAGGCCAAGCTATGGAGCGTGCTACACTTTTCTCCACAAACGGTCACTCTCCAGAAGAAGAAAATGCATGCGCCTATGAAAATTACCTATCCCTACGCCCTTCCTTCTGGTGTTCCTTTCACAGGTGGATTGGTTTCATCACCGACCAAATTCATAGCACAAATAGATTGTGGAAAGGAGGCGCGCGCAAATAGAATGAGGTGATGAAAGACGAAGGATGACAATGCCCCTGTCGAGCCGAGAGTACAAGCTTCGTATGATGAGGCCCGACAAGAATTAAAATTTGTAACTATGTACCCAAGGATAAGCAAGCCTCAGGGAGAAATGCAAGCCAAGGACTATGAGATCTATGCTGTCGGACTTGACGTGAAGGTAGTCCGACCACAAGATAAAGTCAAAATAATGGAGAAGACACAATGGGTGGTCACTTCCGACTTCCTCAAAACTGGTCGCCAGTTAAAAAAGAAGGATGAGTAGCTCAGGGAAGCCAAGGAAAGGGTGAGCTTCCTAGAGACAAAGGAGAAATCCTTAAAGGCAGATATTGACCGAATGACAGAAAGAGCGCTAACAGTAGAGAATGAGAGAAACAGGCTTTAGGGCGAAATTGCAAAGACCCAGGTTCATGACCCCGACCTAGTAAAAGAATTGTAGAGTCAGAACTAGGCGGCCTGACAAAGCCTACAGTCAAAAGAGGAGCTTGAACGCGTCTGCCTTGAGTATAGTCAGGGAATGGCACAAAAGGGTGAGGAGTTGGAGCACCTACAAGAACAGTATTAGCAAAAGGTACAGGAGAAAGAGGCTGAATTCAAAGGCTTGAAGACTAAACTAGAGGAGGAGCTCCGAGAGATAAAGACCAAGCTAGAAGAGGAGCTCCGAGAGACAAAGACTTCCCTAGAAGAGCAATCGGCTAACCACTCCCGAGCTGAAAAAACTTGGAATAAAGAAATGAACAGCTATGCAGAGCAGTTGGCGTCTGAGAAAAAGAAGGCAGAATTGGCCGAGGCCCTTATTTCAAGTGAAGCAAAAATTTATTCTCTTAAGGCCTCTCTGTTACCTACCCCTGCCCAACCTAATGTCATTCCGCTGGTTAGGCAATTGTATATTTCTCACTGGGAGAAAGTCAAGACCTTCTGCCTAACACTGCAGCCCACCCTCCGGTTCATCGACAAGGCATCAAGAATCAATCAAGAGGCCCACGACGCAATGAAGCGGTTCCCACGTTTCATCCTGAAAAAGGTTCCTGAGGCAAGGGATTTGCTCAACAAGCTATACTCCATCTCAGATGAAATCCTTACTGAGGTGGGTATCAAAGATCGGGACATTGTTGCTCAAATTTCCAATAAATTCATCCATTGTCACTCCACTTTCCAGCGCACTAAGGCAGCAGTGACTTTTCTAAGCAAGGTGTTTGACGGCATAAGGGGAAGTTTATTTGAGTTGGGCAAGCTGGGGCTACCATCCCCGTTTCTAGAGGATGGCTCCATTGCCACAACTGCACAGATCGCGAAGGTTATTGAGCAGAAGGAGAACGACCCAAAGGCATTCAGGGAATTCAGCAGCTCCCCAATGGCGGCCGACATTGAGGCAATCATTCATCCACTCTCCCAGCTGCTTTTCCATATCCAAGCAAGTGCCGGCCTACCTGAGGTGCTGCCTCACAAGGAAGCTATTGATCTCCGCAGAGCTCAAGAAAATTTGCATGGAATGGCAAAGCTGTCCGAAGGTGAATGGTCACCTTTACAGGCTGCACTTTCCAAACTATGACTCCATTTTCCCTATGGATGAAGGCTCTAGTCTGCAGAACCAGAGAGTTTTTGGGTTCTCTGTTCTTTATCCAAAATGCCCCTGATAGTCGCCAAAAGCTATTAAAATAAAGATTCAAACAGCTCCCTTCGGGTTCCTTTTGCAAATATTCATGTGCTGGCCTATGCGTCGCCGAGTTTATTCAGCTTTCTGACATGGTTTTGATCTTCTCCTTTGTGCATTTCTCACTTTGCAACTTTAGATAGCGGCTCCCCTTTTGGGTCCTGAAATGCTGCGCTCGGCGTCCACATGTCTCGCCTTCAGAGATGTTTATTTCCTGTTGCTTTGTATTCTCTTCGGGTTGCGAAAGCCTTCCACAAAGGTCATCACTCCTAGGAGTGTCAGAGGGGCCCACATCTTGGTACGTGGCGACATGTTGCAAAATTTCCTTATAGGGATAAAACAAGTAGTAGCGGGCTACAAAATGCTTCCGTAGGCCTTCTTTATTTTTGGCGGGCCCTACCTTCTACTAGGTGGCGACCTTTCACAGCCTTTCCAACACAGCAAGTAGGTAAACACAACGAGCTGCGAAATGTTGTCAAGTGTCTTTCAGACCCAGTTCACGCGGCTTTCTCCCCACTTAGAGGAAGGACCTCAGCCCCTTGGACATGTATCGCTTCTTCGTAGTCTCTCAGCGGCAGTAAGAGGAATTCTCATTCAGGCTACGACAGGCTGTCACGTGCCTTACACTGATCATCAATGTGGGTGATGGACTAGCTGAGCAATATATTGTTATCGGGTGCTGCTTGTCTTGGTCCTCTGAAGCGGTGGATGGCACTTGTCACCTCGAAGCTTGGTTGGGACCACTCCCATCATTACAAGGGGCGCGCTTGTGCCTAAATATTGAGATGCTGCATTTTAACTCGTTGCCATTGTAACGGCATGGGAAATCTTTTGATTCTGGCATCATTGCAGGAGATTGGGAGATCTTTTTTGTTATAGCTTTCCTAAGCGGTGGGAGTTTTTCTCCCCAGCTATATATACTCTCTCCATCAATGAGAGAAGGGTCCAAAAATTTTGAGAAAAAAAGGTCCAAAAAGGAAATAGATCCAAGAGTTTTAAGAAAAAGGATACTAGTTATAGCAAGAGACACCAGACCTCTCTTATATGTTTATTTTGCAAGGAACTTTCAGAATGTGCCAACTGTTTGGCCTTTCTATTTTTTATGTATGGATTAAACTATAAACTGTGCTTTTTATTGTCTTAGGCATTTCATTTGATAGGACTTCTATATATTGAATGCAAGCTTACTTATCTAAATCATGTCTAAATGACTCTTCTTAGTGGTAAGGATGCATGCAATACTATTTTATGTTAATAAATAAATTGTTTATGTTATACCTTTAAGTCTCTGACGTTTTGGAACGTAATAACACCATTCAGGCCCTTAAATCTTTGATTTATCATGCCCATTAGCATATTTTGGCGCATTGCCTTAGATTAGACTTTGCTTCATTATATCTGCTTCATTTTCCCTTTCCAAAAACCCATTATAGAAGAATTCGGCTTCTTTAAAACCTGGAGGTCGCTCAGTTTGGCGTAAAAGGGTTCCCCTTGAACTGAGTTTCCCATTAGGCACTGTTATCTCATCAATTTTTGGCGTCAACAGTATCTTCTTCTTCCACCACATTATACTTTTACCGGCCTTCCTCTTGGATCATCTCTAACAAAAAATGACCAACCCGGTTTACCTAGAACCTCTGAGTAAAATACTTGCTCACATTGGCTTGGAAGAACATAGGGCTCATTTCTAGCTCGCTCAATCAACCTTGTATTAACCATGGTAAATCCATTATCATGTTCAATAACAGTTCTCTCATGATCATTTTCATTCAATTGTAGCTTGTACCATAGGACGACGAACAAAATTAATTTGAAGAACTTGAAGTCACACTCAAGTATATCATCCAAAATCCCATAGTATCAATTTTTTGAGACTTCTAGATGTATGTCGCTTCTAGATGAAACATTAGTCACCTAAAAGACCGCAGTTATACCAGAATCACAAATTTTTTTCATGTCATCCAACATTTTGATTCAAAATTTATGACCATTGCACCACACAGCCTTGTGGTGTTTCACCTGCAATATTTCAAACATATAAAAATTATTACATTATCGTTAGTTGATAAACATATTTATTCTTGGCCGAATGTATGCAAAGAAAACAATCTCAACATATATATACATCAATATAATTGAAAGTAATTAAATAATATGGGTGATTAATATATTTATCTGTACCTATTTATCTCTTATACCATATGCTAGATCAATTCCCTTTTGTGTAACATTGGAATCTCCATTACGATGAGCTTTTTTAACCAATGAAGCCACACCTTCCCATGTTAATGCACGATTAGATTGTTGAAATCGTTCAATCCATACCATCATCCAATCAAGATTGTTGGAAATATATAAATCTAGTGCATCCCACTCTCGACCAATAGTATAAAAAAAATTTGAAATTCACAAACGACGTATAATTAGTTAAATACCATAGTATACGACCTTAATTTATAATTGATGTATATTGAAGATTAAAAATTAAATAAGTACAATATACATAAAAACCATATGTAAAATTTATTCCAATTAATCTCCATGACCATCTTATAATTACCTCTCACTTTCCTCAATCTACCTTTTCCTATCAGGTACTCCCCTTGGAATTTGTTAATGGAGTTGGGATCCTAAATGTGATCTACATGGATCTTTGCTGCAAACTTAGGAAGATATTCACTAATGTACACCATGGTTTGGTATACCATATATCCCTCCACCATAAAACCCTCAGGATGTGCTCTTTGTCTAACCAAAGCCTTCAAAAATTTCAAGTGCCTCTCAACCATCCACATTGACCTTGTGTGTACAGGTCCACACAATTCAATCTCCTCAACTTGGTGTATGAGGTAGTGTTCTTGTGCATTGAAAAATGTCGAAGGTAGACACTTTTGCATTTCATACATTAGACGAGGAATTTTTCTCTTCCAATAATTTATATCTTCTTTATGGATTTCTTTAGATGATAACCATATACAAGTGATTCAAGGTGCAAATATATTAATGAGTTTTAACAAAACTATATAGTATATTACATAACAAGTAAAACAAATGGCAATTATAAGATGTATACAACAAATTGAACAAATATTGCTACTTACCTCATGTATTTTCCAAGATCATATATAACTTGCTTGAGATTGTTGTCAAAGTTGTCTCAGAGAGATAGAGGTAGAATGTACTACAACAATTATAAAATGATCTTTTCATTATTTTTCCAAAAATAGTAAAGACAATACACTGAAAAGTACATGCATTATACAAGTGTATATAATATACCAGAATAATTACCCTGATGAAGGTATGCCAATCATGCATTTTCATCCTTGACCCAAATTCACCTTTCTTTGTTATTATATTGTTTATGTTCGCAGAAAATCCTGTGGGAAATCAATTTTTTCGTAGGACTTCTTTTATAGCATTGTTTTGATGCTCTGTTAATAACCAAGGAAGGGCACTTATATTAATTTGGTCTCCATCGCTATTTAATTGACTGACATTTTTCATTGCATGATTGGCTTCCTGAATGTCACTACAAATTTTGACCATTTTTTTTGTCATGCCTTCCATCTAATATTTTCCATAATATTTGTGTTATATTCTTTCCTATATGAATTGTATCAAACAAATGCACAATTTGTAGCTGCTGATAGTAGGGCAACCTACTAAATTCTTTGGGATAACTTTTGAGTCCCTGTGGAAGTTGACCATTAATACCTTGATAACCTTCATTAAGCATATAAGTTAAATAAATTAACAATGACAATCATTGTCAATTACAACGAGTAAACACAACACAATATAAAAATATAAATTCAAAACATATCATATATGATAGATAAACAATTTGATCTAATGTATAACCTTGACGATTAATTCTATTATATTCCAACTTCCATAGGCGAGGTGTCATTCTTCGTGGTTTTGATGTAGTCTCCTCTTTTCCATTGAAAAGATGTTTTTCAGTAGTTCTATACTTATGATTTCTATGGAGGAAGTGCCTATACTCATCAAACACCTGCTTTCCTAACCTTGTTGAACGAGGAGATTTCATCTTTGGACCTCAAATTGGGCATGCAAAATTTTTCTTTGTTTGAAGACCTACAAGATCATATATAATTGGATTAAATATGTCAATTTTTATAATTATATATAATGAATAGATTATTTTAAAATAATGCATGATATCTACTTCATCAAATTAAATATTGTTAAAGTGCAGTCGAACATTATAACGTACCACAAAAATGTGTTAGTCTTGGGGCATCATGAATTGTCCATACAAGCATTACATGGAATTAAAATTGTCTTTGTCCTATTGGTCTAGAGATGTCATACATAGTGACGCCATTCCATAACTTTAGTAACTCATCAATAAAAGGCTTGATATATACATTAATATCTTTAACTTGGTACTTACCTAGTTGAATGAACATAAACATTACATAATTATTATAACTATTTTACTGCAATATAAATAAATTAATGTACATAACTATTGAATGAAAAAAATATAAGTCATTATGTAACAAATAAGGCAAATGAGATGCTACTATGTTAAAGAAAATTGATGTAAAAAAATACCCAGAACAATCATTGACAACATTATGTGATCCCTCATTATTGACATCCATGGAGGAATGTTATTGTTGATAACAAAAACAGGCCACATCGAGTAAATAGACATTTGATATCTACTGATATGACATTCTGGGCATTCTGTTGCAAATTCTTGTTGTTTATGATATATAATATGATCATTGGGACATGCATCTATTGCTTGATACTCCATTTCGATATCTTTCATAATGGCAGATAAATATCAGTATGAGAAAAGTAAAATATTTGATGGTGGTAAGAAAAATTGACCAATCAATCTACAATAAAAAACAATTTGTTAATATAAAGAATATTAATGGTACATATTTCATCCTTTATTTACTAGTGATGAACTAACAATAATTAAAATAGATGAAAAAAGATGACATATATGACATACCTTAACATTTGTGAGATTGCTATGTTTGATAAACCATTCATATAACCTTCAAGTTCAACAACAACAATACACTAGAGAGAAGAGTTGTTTGGGAGCCTTTGTAAAGGGACTCGTATGCATTCTCAAGTATAGGTAAATTATGAACATCATCAAAGTCATCCTGATCATCATGATCAACTCTTCCACTAAATGTGTCATGGATCAATGTATTTGTACCAATATCTTCAACTATGTTTTCTGGCACATGATCATCTTCTTCAATAGGATCATTAACTTCATCTTTGATATTCATAGCTCCATGTTCATCCGCTTGCAAAACCACATTCTCTGAGCCGTAATAATCCATATCATCTACCCTAGGGCACCCCACCTTTATAATAATGATAGACACAAATAAACCATGATCATGATCTAGTGATTATATATATATATAAAATGTTAAAACGATATAAACATTTACAAATTCAATCAATATAAACACATATAATGAACAACTTACCAATGGACAATAATCATGTCCTCCTTCAATGTGACTATGCTGCCTATAATGTTTCTCAGCTATTGTGATTAAAAATTATCTCATCTTTAAGCGCTTACAATTATTGTAAGGACAATAACATTTCCCATCACCCTTTCTTTTCAATCTAGCCCACAATCTATCAAGTGTCTCTTCATTTTGTTCTGGACTAATATTATTTGACATGTTTTTTCTTTACCAAGCTTGACTATTTAGATCTAGGTATGTGCAGGATCATCATGGAAAAAATAGGCCCTTAAGTGCCAAAAAATTCAAAAAAATTAGTGTTAGGCAACTTGACGTAAAAATTTGAATAAGTTATCTATATTATTTCAAAAATATGTAAGAATATAATCTATAGAAAATTGAATGTAGTTTCTAAACTACTAGGTTTAGTTTGAAAAAATATATATCTATTTAGTGAAAATTTGAAATTTCAATGTAGTAGTACTTAAATTTCAGGGGAAAAATAAGAAGTAGGTGTCTATCTGACCACCTTAACCACAATAAAATGATAATATTTTTTTATAATACTTTAGATATGAGTAGATGACTCATATCCAAATGTGATACATATTTTTTTGTAATTTTATTCCAAGTAAATAATTAATTATGATTTTTTTTATTACAACATTTAAAAAATATAAAAACTCGTATTTATGACCACCTTAACTTGGTCAAAACTTCATGAAATTCAATTTTTTTTAATCCTATAGTATGAAAAGCATAGAATGTGACACATGTTTCAGATTCAAAAAATGTGATACCATTTGAAAGCTATAGATGTTTTTCAATCTGCCTATCAATCTAGACTTTAGTCATAATTCAAATAGAAAATGAATAATAATTATTTATTAAATTCAAAGTAAAGCATAATTTATATTAGTGGAAAGCTGAGAATCTCCTTTAAAAACCTTTTTCGTTTCATCAATTTTGGGTAAAAAAAAGTCGTTAGACACATACCCTACACATACCCATCATATCGCCACTTTTTGGCCCATCATGATCCTGCACATTCCCATCTTCAAAAAATATCAAACTCACACTCCAATATTTTTTATTCATAGATAGGTAACAAAATCTAATAATTCTGATATTTTACACTAAAATTTTTTGGCATGCAACCACCCCTACAAAAGAGAAGATAGTTTGAAGTTAATAACCCCAAAAAAAACTTTAAAATACTAATTCGAAAACTTATTAAATTCTAATTTTACTATGATTTCCAACCATTAAGACTCCTAAAATTAGAATATTGAACTTGATCCCAAACTTCCTACAATGATGGAGGTAGTGAGCTAGTAAGAGAAAGTGACCCATTCCTAAGGAGAAACAAGTCGAAATCATTATTGCTAATGTCAATACAGATTTATCCTTTTAGTTAAAGATGCAATGTGTCACTTCTTATGACAAGATTATCCCTAGGGCCCTCAACATTGAGAGAGCCCTAATCACACAAGGAAGCACACACTAGTATAATTTGTCAAATAAATGACTAGGTGACAAACGTTTAGTCACAACAACTAAAAATGACTAAATTTTGCTCATTTTTTGCAACTCAGCTATAAATGAGTAAATAAATTATTAGCTTGGTTGATGATTAAAAATTATTTAGTCACACAAATAAAAATGACTAAATAGTTAGTCATTTATTTAGTCAGAATCCATTTGAATAAATCATTTAAGGAATCAAGAATATAGCCCGCCAAAATACTCTAAAACTTTAATAAACATACCCTAAAACTTTTGTCAAAATCTTATTTTCAAGTGTAGCCCACTAGAATGGAGTTTTCATTTTAATAAACATGCTCTAAAACCTTTGTCAAAACATTATTTTCAAGCATAGACCGCCAAAATGGAGAAGTGTTTCCGTAAAGAATGACAGAGAATGGTGAGGAGATGTGCATGAAAGGAGGCATAGGATTCATTGCTGCTTATCTCATTCCTACTCTACTCAACAAATCTTACATTGTTCCCCTTACTATTTGTAATCTAGGTATTTACGTGACATATATTTGCATAATCTCAAATTCCTTTAGAGGCGTTTGAAGTATCAATGTATCCTATATAGGGTTTAGAATTATTTCTTTTAATTAAAAAAATAAATAAATGATGTATTTCCCTGTAATTAGATAATGTGGAGATCTCCTAAATCTGCCCCAACACACTATCCTCTTTGGAACTGTATTCATTAGTCCAGCTACTAGGGTTTTGCATGTGACATCTTTAATATCTTCATGACCATGGATTTTAAATAGATCTCATTCTTTTCTTTAATCATTTTCATGGTAACCCTTGAGTTCCATAATCCACCTTCAATCTCTTCTAAGAGCGATGTCTTAAGCTAGACTGCATAGTATGCATATAAAGCAAGTCCTTCATACCTGCCATTGTTCCAAACCACCACTCACTGCCTTGCTTAAAATGTTTCCTCCATAAGCACAATAGCATGTTTTAAAATCATGGTTGCCAGTGATTGACCATTAAGGTCACCACTTTCATCATGAAGATACAATGAGATTTTTGTCTTCAAACTCAAGGCATTATGCAAGATAACATTATGAATTGTTTGTTGTGTACGATTTGATTTTCTTGCATATTTACTGCTTTGCTAACTTTTTTTAAGACTGGGTATTACACTCTCAGTTGTAATCTCAAACAACTCACTCACTATCACTTGAAGATTTCTTTCATGAGCATCCTTTTATAAAATCAAACTATTCCCTATAGTCTACCTACTTACTACAGGGGACTCATTGTTTCATGGTATTGTAGTTCTTAAGATCCTTCAACCTTATTGACACTACTTCACAGTCCACAAGGTATTATTCACTATTCTCCCATCTTTGATGAGTCTCATAACATTGCTCAAACATTAGTCCACTACCTCCATTATACATTAATGGCTAAGAAGAAACATTCATCCTATGATTACCACCGTTACTTCATTTGGACAATCATTCCCTAATTGCATTTTCCTTGTCTAACACTACCAAAAGCATTTGAAAAACCCTTAAGGTTAGCAAGGGGGTAAGGAAACTCACTGTTAAAATCTCCACTTTACTATGCAAGGTTTGAGCTTTATTATCTTGTCACTGCTCAACCTCTTTTTGACTGTCACACCTCAAGTGACTGTCATTCTTCTTACTGTAGATTGCATTTACAAATGTCACTAAGCTACATAGTGTGCTTGTTATTAGCTACAATCTTTAGATTGCAAGATTTTGTTATTACCTACAATGTTTCAATCTTTATGGTATTGCAACCTCACTAATCTGCTATAGTTATTGTTTATGGTTCTATGGAGGCCTAGGGTTTTTACCCTAATCATGCTCTTATCAATGCGTATGTTGGTATTAAAAAAACCTTAAATCTTGGGTCAGAAAATTAGTTGTCTTGAAAAAGTTGTGGTATGATCTTGGATTTTATCCTAGAGTGTGTGGGAAGCTTGTGTTTAATCATTAAGGTATGTAAACCTGATCAGAGAAATGTATCCTATATATCATGGGTCTTTCTTAAATACTTTCTATATTGGTTATTAGCAGATCACATTATTATAGTTTGTAGTAACCCAAGATTGCATTCAAGTATGTAACAAACTTGGTTTGTAGTTTAAGCTATACACTTTTAAGTAACATTCATAAGGTTTAGAAAATATTGATCACTTTTTAGAATAGCCCATTAAACATGGGTTGTGCTTGAATGCACTACATAATTGATATAACACAACCACTTTGCATATCAACCAGAGTTATAGGCTTTTTATTGTAGCAAGAGGTAATCACTCTTCGATCATGCTATAATTACATCCTAACCTGTTAAACTTGAGACAACCTAAATGCACCCAATG
Source organism: Sequoia sempervirens (assembly GCA_007258455.2). Taxonomy (NCBI): domain Eukaryota; kingdom Viridiplantae; phylum Streptophyta; class Pinopsida; order Cupressales; family Cupressaceae; genus Sequoia; species Sequoia sempervirens. Next base: position 201,486,096 of record VDFB02105785.1, read on the forward strand.
ATGATTGACACCTACATTATACAACTTGAATTAACTACATTATATGAGTGCCTCCATTTCTATCACAACATAGCCACATTAAACTTGGGTCACACATGAATGCATCTTGTATTTGTTATAGCACAACTGTGCCACATGACCAATAGAGTTATGGATCACATAATTACAGTCACAAGAATCTGCTCCTTGGTTGTGATCTTATGGTGATTCCACACAACAAAATTTGGACATAAAATTCTCAAAACCCTAAACATCTAAAAATAAAATCTGATGAGATGTTTCTTTAAAATATGATTTTCAAACCTAGAACTACAAATTTGACTTCACAACTGAACTCTACAAAAACACGACTACCCTCAACCTGGTGATATGTTCTTGATTTTTTTTCCCAAGAAAATCGTCCTTAGTTCTCCACAAACTGTCTGAAGTAGAGAAAAACACCATCGCAATAAATGAGGCACGAACTCACTTTTCTTTATGTCAGCCACAATTTGATTTTTTTTCTATTTTTCATGTTTTTTAAAATTTCAATAAAATTGATAATCAACATTTCGATGAAACCCAGGGTCGTTGAAATTTTGAAGGACGTTAGGGATAAACTTTCAAAAATTGAAAATTACACATCAAATTTTACAAGCACCCGATGATACATCAAATTATACATATTTTTTCAGACATTTTCATCGGATTTTGCAATCAAATGAGTTAGTGAAATTTTTGAATCTCCTTGTTTTGTTTAGGGACATGAATTATCTTTCATTTACTTCAAGTTTGATAGTCTATCTCTAAGTTTTGAGGGAGATTTCTTCATTTTTCTGAAACTGCCTATATAAGGCCAGTGAGGTCTCTGTTTGGTGTATAATTGAGGGTATGTGCAGGATCATCATGGAAAAAAAAAGCCCTTAAGTGGCAAAAAATTTATAAAAAATCAAAGTTAGGAAACTTGCCATAAAAATTTGAATAAGTTATCTATATTATTTCAAAAATATGTAAGAATAGAATCTATCGAAAATTGAATGTAGTTTCTAAACTACTATGTTTACTTTTCTTTTTTTTAAAATCTATTTGGTGAAAAGTTGAAATTCCAATGCAGTAGTACTTAAATTTCAGGGAAACAATAAGAAGTAGGTATCTATCTAACCACCCTAACCACAATAATTTAATGATAATATTTTTTTATAAGATTTTAGATATAAGTAGAGGACTCATGTCTGGATGTGATGCATATTTTTTTGTAATTTTTTTCCAAATAAATAATTAATTATGATTTTTTTATTAAAATTTTTTACAAATATAAAAACTTGTATCTCTGACCACCTTAACTTGTTCAAAACTTCATGAAATTCAATTTTTTTAATCCTATAATATGTGAAGCATAGAATGTGATGCATGTTTTAGATTCAAAAAATGTGATATCATTTGAAAGCTATATATGTTTTTCAATCAACCTATCAATTAGGACTTTAGTCGTAATTCAAATAGAAAATAAATAATAATTATTAATTAAATTCAAAGTAAAGCATAATTTATATTCATGGAAAGGTGAAAATCTCCTTTAAAAACCCTTTTCGTTTCATCAATTTTGGGTTAAAACAAAGTCGTCAGCCACATACCCATCATATTGCCACTTTTTGGCCCATCATGATCCTACACATACCCTTGATGTTCTATTCATTCCACCTAATTTCATTGCTTATGTCTTAGTGGAATGACTTGTCATATGATAGACTAGGCATGCATATGGTTTAGAAGGAAAAGGAAGGAAGTTGTTAGTTTTGGGGTGAAGCCCTAGGGTAGAATTACATTGTTTTTTAAGTGAAAATGAGGTGTTGTAATAGGGTTTTGACAAAACAGTGATGGTATTATCTATGTAAGGGATTTTTGAGTTTGTGTAGACCATTTATGAACTATTGGATGTATTGGTTAGGTTCAGTAAGCTCGGGTGATAGGAGATTGAATAAACCCTTGTCATTTTGCATGTAAAGTGAGGGTTCGGTGGTTCAACATCTTAGATGTCATGGAACAAAGGAATTTTGGTGGAATTTGTTATTTTTTCACACAATTAGAGACTTTCAATTGATATTTGGTGAAAACTAGGTGTTTTGGGAGTACCTCCTTTGTAAAAGAAAGCTATTTGGTGGCCTAAAAATAGGGGCAGTCTATTGGTTTTCAACTTTTTCTCAAAGAACCCTCTTAGGATCTTTTGGTATGTTTTTTTAGGACTTGAAATGTGTCTTAGATGATGTTTAGTTTGTCTTGGTATGACCTCTAAAAGATATTGAGAAAAAGGCATATTTTGTAGGCTACAAGCCTTTAGGTGTGTGTTAAAGAAAAGTTGGGGAAATAGTGTGGTAAGGGTTGATTTCTTGTTTGAGTCTGATCAATTTGAGTTGTTTTGTGGTTCATCACCACCTTTTTTTCTATCATATTTACACCTTCACTCTTGTCTCCAATTATCTATTCTTTCACATGATTCTTCTACACGTATTTTGGGGTTTTAGGAGTAGGTTCTAGAGCTTCTTCTTCTACTTCAATATTTTCTTCTTCTTCCTTATTCATTTCTCATAATTGTCCACATATAGGTTCATCTAGTTCAAATTCACTTATTTTAATTGGTCTATGCATATCTTCATCAAATTTTATATTTACACTCTCAAAAATCTTCCTCAATCTTTTTTTGAAGCATTTATAAGCTTTGTTATTAGTTTAATATCCAAGGAAAATACCTTCATCACATCTTGCATCAAACTTTCCAAGGTTCTCATCATCTCTTTTAATATAGAATCTACTTCCAAAAACCTTAACATACTTAATGGTAGGAATCTTTCCTATCCACAGCTCATAAGGAGTCTTTGTGTTGTTACCTCTGATCTAAACTTTGTTAAGAATATAAAAAGTAGTGTGGATTCCTTCCCTCCAGTATACATTAGGTGCATTTGCTTCTTTCATCATTGTTCTTGCAGCCTCTTGAATAGTCTTTTTATTCCTCTCAACAACTCAATTCTACTGAGGAGTTCTAGGAGTAGAAAAATGTCTCTTTATGCCATGCTCTTCACAAAATGTATTAGACTCATTGGAAGTGAATTATCCTCCTCTATCAGACCTTAAACATTTGATTCTTAGGTTTACTTCATTCTCTTTGCTTTCCTTGAACACTTTGAATCTATTCAGAGCTTGAGATTTCTCCCTAAGAAAAGTAACCCATGTCATTCTAGATTAATCATCAATTAGAAGGATGAAATACCTATCACCATTAAGACTTCCTATTCTTTTGGGACCAAAGAGGTTTGTATGAACTAATTCCAGCATTCTAGTAGTTGTTCGTGATCTTTTCCTTTAAAGCTACATATTGTTTGTTTTCCTAATTGACAACTTCTACAAATAGTATTGGTAGGCCTTGTGATTTTAGGCAGATCTCAAACAACCTCTCTTGAACTAATCCTAATTATATTATCAAAGTTTACATCCCATCTTTTGGTGCCATAGCCAACTATCACTAACTTGAGATACAAGGCACTGACCATCAACACCCTTAAGCTGATAAATGTTTCCATATGTTCTTGTAGCTACCATAGTTCCAGACCCTTTTTTGATTTCAAAAGTATTATCCTGAAAAAACAAGCTTAAATCCTTTGCTATACATTTTTCCAACACTCAAAATATTATTCCTTAAGCCCTTAACATAATAGACATCATTAGTACTATGTTTCCCATCAAAACTAATTGTTCCTTTCCCAACAATCTTTGTGCCAGAATCATCTCCAAACATGACTAATCCACCATCATACTTTTCAAGTTTAGTGAACTTAATTTTTTCTCCGGTCATGTGATTTGAACAACCACTATCAATCACCCAATAGTCTTCATCTTTTCTAGCATGAAAGGTAGTAACCAGAGTACATTCCATCTCTTCCTTCTTGTTCTTTAGATCACTTTCCCTTGCACATCTTCCAGAGTTAGTAGACATTGATTTATTACCTAAGGCTATAAATAAGCATTCATCATTATCATCCTCAAAATTAGATTCATCATCAGAAATTCCAACATCTTCTCTAACATAGTATAATCTCTTGAACTTCTTATCCTTTTTGTCTTTATTGTCTATGTTCTTCTTGTGTACACCTCTATTTGGATATCTTGAAGCATAGTGACCAATATTTCCACAACTGAAACATTTAAAAGGTAACATACCTTTGTACTTACTGATACCTTTCATCAACTTCCTTGTAAATTTTGCTTCCAACTCCTATGAACCTTCACTATCCAGATCATCTTCTATCTTAGTGGATTTAAAGGTTGATTTTGTCTTCTCCTTTTCTTTTCCAAAATTCCTCATCTCAAATGAAATCAAGGTGCCAAATAGTTGTTCTTTATTGAACTTCTTCGAATCATACACTTCCTCAATAAAAAATACCTTATCACTGTAACTCTTCGGTAGGGTCATAAAAATATTTTCCATTACATCTTCATTAGTCAAAGTACCACCTTGATTTTTACCTTCATTTACTGAAATATCAAACCTCTAAAAATATCTTGCAATATCTTCACCTTCTTCCATTTTCATGTCCTCATATTTGCACTTATCTATTAGCTTCCTTGACAATTTCACTCTATCATTTCCTTCATAGATATCCTCCAATTTTTTCCAAAATTCATAAGCAACGTCCAAAGTAATAACTTTTGTCTACTCAGTCTTAGATAAAGCACTATAGATTGCATACCTTTCTTTTTCATTTTCCTTATAGGGAGAAATATCATCTATAGAAGGACCACTTGTTGTAACATTTTTTGTCTCAATAGCTTTCCAAGTCTCATAACCAAGAGAGATCAAGTAAACTCTCATCTTCACTTTTTAGTCACTATAGTCAAATCCATCAAACATAGGGATTTCTAATTTATGTGACATCAGATCTACCTAAAGTGGTTAAGCTATTCTCCGAGGAACCAAAGCTCTGATACCAATTGTTGAAAGGTGCAAGACAATTGAGAGGGGGGTTGAATAAGTTGTCACTAGTCTTATTCACAAATCTCAAACACTTATCAAATTCATATTCACTTTATTTTGTTATTAAGTATGAACATGAAATGCCAATAAAAAAAAGAAAAATCAAGACAAGAAACTCTAGATTTATGTGGAAAACCCAATAAGGGAAAAAGCACGGTTAGGATTAACTCACAATATAAAGTAATTGCAAAACTGATTACAAAGAGGCTCACTTCCAAAGGGTTCACTACCCAAGAGGACTCATTGTCCAAATAAAAGGCTCACTACCTATAAATAGGACTCATTGCCCAACAAGGAGGCTCACTTCCAAAGGGTTCACTACAAAAGATAATAGAAAATTCCACCACAAAAACTTACACACATTCGTAGCCTTGATCAGAAGATTGCAGACACCATCAACTCACTACTTTTAGGAGTCTAACACATTAAAGTAATGTTGCCTCGATTCACTTTCACATACTCTTGCTTCTCAAACTTGTGGCATGTTCGATACATTAAATCTATAACATCTTGACTTGTATTTATACCATCTTCAACCTTAGAAACTTTCTCCAAGGCCAACTACACATTCTTCATTTTACAAATTCAAATTAGGTTGGAAACTCAACATTCCCACAATGAAAGAGAATTAGAGTGGACCAAAATAAAATATTTTTTCAATCACATGCTTCCTCAATTGGCACTTGTCCTTTGCATGACATGTAGACACCAGGTCAACCAAACCTAATGAAAACACAAATGAAATTTGAAGTACACACTTCTGCAACAAGAAGATAACATGTGGACCACATAACACACCTCACCATAGACTAGAACACATCTTAGATACCTTCAAATTCATCTATAGAAAATGCAACAACTTCCATATACATAATACTTTCCATTATTCCATCTGGACTGTACAAACACACATAGTAATTATGAAACTTTTCTTCTAGAGCACCAAACCATGAACACCTTTGATAGAACATAGATAACATCATTACAAGCCTTCTACCAGATCCACAAGACCTGAAAAAAACCAATGAAGGACTGTGGAGTAGAAACATTTCTCCCAATCCATAGAAAAAAACTTTTTTCAGACCAATTCACACACCAATGAACACAACTTCCACTCTTCAACAACCCAAAAGAAAAAATCAAGGATATATAACCAATAGATTCCAATAAAGAATACTTCAAATTTGTAGAAGCATAGGATCAATACAAAAGAAATGCGGAGCACAAATCAGAGCTCATTCTGAACACACACACACAATTCTGACTTCACTATTTCTCAAAATCACTTGGCAACTCAACATATATGCACACTTGCAACACCATAAAGATAGCTCCATGTACTCACAACATCTCTATAGTATCTCAAATATGCATGCACAACTTGCAATCACTTGATTCCTTTCTCTACAACAACCTATACTATGTTGACAACAATGACAACATTAATGATAACATCACCATACTTACTCATACTTGCAACATTAATCTTAGGCACACTTAAGATCAGGACCTTCACACACATTTCCATTTCATATCTATTATTTCTATCAAGATTTAATTTCCAACTAGGGGTTTGACTGAGGAAAAACTCCCATAAGCAAATTAAAACAACATTTTATTTTGTATATTTTTAAGAGGTTCAGATCTAGAAATGAAGTTTGGATAACATAGGGAGGAAGTGTAGAGATAAGAGAACAATTATAGATCCCATTTTTCAGAGAGGAGTATCAGGACTAACTCACCCTTCTGGGTGTATGAGTCCTAGTATACCTCTTTTTTCTAGTTTTTTGTAGATCTTGATTTTCTAGCATAAGATTTTAGATTTTTCCCAGATTTTTGTAGTAGGACTAAATCACATAGCTTGGAATATGAGTCTTAGTGTAGTTCAGAAACAATTATTTTTTGGGTTTTTCGAATCTTGTTTAGAAATATCCTATCCTCTAGGTAATTTTCTATTTATTTCTATTTAGTAATCTGATTTCATGTTTTTTTTATGAATAGGCATGTATCTATATTAATTATAAAGATAGAAACATATTCACAAAAAAAAGGTGGGTGGTAAAAAGGCCCATCCCAAGAGTCATATGGGTAGAGCTCAGAAGTTCAAAGTCACATGGGCCAAGCACTGAAAGCAATAAACACTATAAACATGTAAAAATAAAAGGCCATCAAGTAGCCATAATAGTGTCAGTAGAGGGCAGAGGGTCCCTATCATCTAGTTTCTTTACCCATACATCAGTGGGGTATGGAGTGATGTCAAGAGGACCCCAACCATCGTCATCCTTTTCTTTATCCTTGCATCTAGGTGAGATTGATAAATCTAAATGTGGGAGCCATTTCATAGTATCCAAACAACTATAACAACTACCAAATGCTTTATCAGTGGGCCACCTAGTAGTGCCATCATTGCCTCCTAGTACCACTCTAGAGGGCCACCCTAGGTTAGCCCGTGGAGGAGGAGAATACAACCATCAAGGAGGGTGAGAGCCACAACGAGGAGGAACTTGAGAGTAGGGATAAATAGATCCACTCCACCATTGACCCTATGGGGGCGACCAACCACAAAAAGGGGTAGTAAAAGAGGGCACACAAGCCACAATGCAAGGGGTATTGCCCTAGTGGTCCAAAAGCACCTAGAGGTGAGAAAATTCAAGCACAACTGTTTTCTCTTGCATTTGAATTTGAAAATAAACATTAGAAAAAATAATTTATTTAGAGTATTAAGATACATATTCATCAATCTAGAAGTGAGAAAATATACAAGAATTTCTATCTTTCCAAATATTGAAGAGGATTTGCACCATGAAAGTGTGTCAAATTTGGTATTTGGGTTAGGATTGATTTGTGCAACTCATTTGTACATTATTACCCTAGTAATTGAATGAAATGTCAATAAATAGGTACATTTTTCATCACTCCATTGTGGTGAACACCCTATTTTTCTTTAGTTTAGCTTCTTTCTATAAATGTGAACTCAAATGATATACTTCTTTCTAATACATATGTAAGAAATTCCTACATATTTTCTCACATCTAGATTGATGAATATGTATCTTTATACTCTAAAGCAATTATTTTTTCTAATGTTATTTTGTAGATTCAAGTGCAAGAAAAAAAAGTTGCACTTGAATTTCCTCACATCTAGGTCCTTTTAGACCAATGGGGAAATAGCCCTTGTACTATGGCTCTTGTGCCCTCTTTTCCTACCTCTTCCTATAGTCAGTCACCCCCATGGGGCTAGCAGTGGAGTGGTTGTATTCACTCCTACTCTTAGGGTCCTCCTTGTCATGGCTCTCACCCTCCTTAGTAGTCGCATTCTCCTCCTCCACGGGCTAACCTGGGGTGGCCCTCTAGAGGGGTGGTAGGAGGCAATGGTGGCACTACTAGGTGGCCTACTAATAATGCTCCTAGTAGCAGTTCTGGTTGGATAGATACTATGAAATGGCTCCCACATTTAGACTTCGCAATCTCGCCCAAATGTGAGGATAATGAAAAAGAAGACAGTGGTGGTTGAGGTCCTCCTGACATCACTCCATACCCCACTAATGTATGTCTAAAGAAACTATATTACATGGATCATTTTCCCTTTGCTAGCACTACTATGGCTTCTTGATGGCCTTTTATTTTTACATGTTTATAATGTGTTGGGAGCCTTCCAACATGAGCATGAAGTATGAATGGTTTTTTTGGTTGTTCCTATGTTTTCATTGATGTAAATATGGTGATAACTATATGAGAAGTCTACTTGGTTTATCAAAAAATATTCTTTGTCAGTAATACTCTTTTGTGATGGATCAGTGTGTTGGTATTTGAGTCCAGAATTCACCGCAATATATAATATGACTCTAATCTCTTAATCATGTTTTCTTGACCCATTTAGATAGCTATATCCTAGATCTTGAGAAATATTTTGTTGTGAGCAGAAAGTTATCTCTGATAGAGTTCAACTCTATATTCTATTATTGTTCCTTGATTGGCATACTAGGTGGGAGACTCTGAATTTTAGTAAGGTGAACATTCTTATGCTGTGGTTTTGCTAATAGTCTCTATGTTGGTAGAATGATGGGAAATTAATGTGTTCTCAGATCTGGAAGGTGTTTGCTTTGAGGATTATTTGTTGATTTGGAGAATTATGTTCTAGTCTTGGCTGACTGAGCATATGCAATACTTTATGAAGAATAATTATGTTTTATGTATGACAGTCGACTTGGTATAATGCACTACGTGGATAAAATGTTTAAATCATATATGGTGCTGACAAAGAAAGTTTTGATTATTTCATTTTTCATCTAATTTGGCCGACCTAATTGATGATAAAGATCTAATTGTCTATATATAATATTTTTTAAGGAATGAGATGAGCATGATTAGTGAGGAAGATACACATGAGCAGTGAATGTGTAATGAGTAGTAAGTGTGAGTGCGAAAGGGATTAAGAGTCTATGAAAATCTAAGCCTAAATGCTTTATCAGTTGTGGATCAGTGCAATTTTGTTGAGCGACTACTATGTGAGGAAATTCTTCATATTTCGAGCTTCAATGGAACTCTACCCTACATATTGAAGGTGTATCGTATAAGTTCAATCTTTTGGCAGTGATCCACTATCATTGTATATTGGATGTTAGCCATCTTTTGTACTCAGGGAGTGAGCCTTTTCAAGGAAAATGAGTCATGGTAGTGAGCCCTATAATATTTTATATCCATATATAATATATTATGAATTAAAAATCATTGTGTATTTTCCCTTTTTGGTTTTTCCACGTAAAAATACTAGTGTTCATGTGTATAGTTGCATTCACTTATTTTTATGTTTCTTCTTGTTGATTCAGTCAAAATTAAGATAATGTTTAAATTGATGTTACTATAGTTCTATGGAATATTGATTCACCTCCCTCTTAGTATTATGGATGTTCAATAATTAGTATTAGAGCTTGGTTCCTTGGATGAAGCCTAACAGCTTAAGGAAGGTCCCAAAATTTGAGTATAAGAATTTTTTTTCTCCCTGAACTAGTCTCTACCAAATATTTAGAAGAAATGAAAGATATGAAGGACAAGTTGATGAAAGAAAATGAGTACATTGAAAAGATGCAATGTAAAAGTGTTGAAGCATGTGATCTATTGGTTGAGGGAGAAGAAATTATCTCTATCCTATTGCAATATTTGGATGAGAAGAAAAGAATTGAAGAATGTTAGGAAATTGAAATTCAAAGGAAGATGGATGAATGCATAAAGCTAGAAGAAGAAGCAAAAATATTGATATCTGATTTGGAAAAGGCAAGAAGTTTTGAGGATCTAGTGTAGTAAAATGCATAACTTTTCATTTTCACACTTCTTTGGTCCCACCTTGCTTTATTTATGCTACTTTATGGATTAATTAGCCCTATTTTGCATCCACAAGCCTAATAAACTATATATTTTTATGGAAAATCCCAACAAACCTCAAAAGATAAATGATCATTTAATGTTTTGTCTGTGTCCCTGATTTGTGGAGTGGGACTAAAATGCCACCTAGGGCATATTTGTCCTCCATGGATCTTGGGACCCTAATATTGAAAACACCTAGAAAGGCCCCTTTCTGGAGTTTTGCCCAGAGAATTGAGCCTTGGGACTAAGACACCACCTAGGGTGTCTATGTCTTAGTCCTCCCTGGGTTATTTTTGGGATTCAATTTCAAATTTGGGTGGGATTTAGCCTCCTTTAATTAATGATTCCACATGTCATCTTGTTGTGATGTAATTTCAGGATATTAAGCATGGATAAGTATAAATACAAGGTTCCTCCACTCATTTTCAGATAGGAAAAATAAAAAGCAATCAAGTATTCATTCCTAAGGAATGTTTATACATTCAAGAGAAATTCATCAAGTATTAGGATCCATCATCAAGATTCAAGCATCATGTCAAGGGTTTAGTGCATCCATTCATGTTGTTGAGCCAAGATTGTGGATGTAGCATTGAAGATCTATTTTCAACCATATCCAAGGATCCAAGATCTACATTCTTCATGGCCATGACATGGTAGATTGTAGATTTTCTTCACAAGACATCATACAAGGTGATATCATTTACATATTTCATGTTTCATGATTCATGTCATTCATTTCATCATTTGGTTTAGTTACCTACAAGGGGTTTGACCAAGGAAAACCCCCATTTACTAACAATCAACAAGTTTTTCCCTATCTTGTGTGTTTGTATTTGTAAATCTAGGTTGAAGACTTGAAGATCCTTTAAAATGCAAATTTGTCAAATTTGTAAAGTTGCATTTCCAAAGTTGACATATTCATGGAAACTCACCTACAGGTCAAATCGGGAAGTTTCAGGATCTCAGATCTAGAGAGAAGCAAGCATAGACCTTAGAGCTCAAGACCACATTCAGAGATTCTAGAAATTTAGAATGGGACTAATTTGCTACCTTATTTTGGATGTTGTGGTTATGTTTTTGATGTGTGGTTGCTATTGATGTCAACACTATTAGCATTAAGTCATTAGAAACTTTTGTAGACATCTAAATTTGATCACTCCCATATGATTAAATTCACCTCTTTATTCATCCATTCCATCAATATTAATTTATTTAATTAATATTACACTTCCTACCTAAGGTCCTTAAAATATTTAATTTAACAATTAAATTCTTTACCTTACATATTTTCCCTCTCTGAATTAAATAAATACATCATTCTATTTAATTTAGTCATTTAACCTTTTTGAATAAAATCAATTTAAAATTCATCTTTTTTCTCTCGTTGTCATGTCCTCAATAATCCCTTTCTAATCTGGATTAATTTAATTAATTCATGATTAAGATATGCATCCTCTTAATTAGGGATTAATGTCACATCCTCATACATTTTCCACTTGCTTCTAATCTCTCATTAATTATCCTAATCAGGTATTTGCACAACCTTAATCAAAATTCACTAGCCACATTTAGCACCCCTTTTTAGTCAACCTTTTCATTTGCCTTTCTTAGCATTGATCCTCTTTCCCATGTGAATTTTTAATTCACATTTATTCATCCTAGGTCTCTCTCCTCCCCATGTGAATTTTTAATTCACATTTTATCCTTTCAAGGATTACCTTATCCCCATGCAACTTCTAGAACATTTGACTTTTCACCTCATCCACATGTGACAAACTCCCACCTTCTTGGAGACCCTCTATTATCCACTAGATTCTCCAAAAAATGTGAATTTTTAATTCACATTTATTTATCCAACCACTTTCTCATCTCCCATGGATATTTTGAGGAATTCCAAAATTCCTCAAATGTCACTTTCATCCTCACTTGGGGACAAGAAGTTCCTTTTTGAGGAAATATTCTCACCCCCGAAGGTACTTGTCCTTCCTCCACATCATGTACCTCCCTTCCACCTCAATTCCACATCATCTTATCCTAGGCCATCTCACATTCCACATGTCAAGATGTGAGGACTTGTGATTCCTCAACTCAACATAGCCCTACATCTTGATCTTGGTGGCTCAATCTCAACCATTGAATTCTCTAGAGAATTCAAATTTCTCTATAAATACCCCATATTCTAATGCATTTAGGAAACTTATTCATTTTAGCATCCTTATGTTGTCATTTTTAGCACCCAATTCACAAGTATTTCCACTTATTTAGCTAAGCCAATCTAGCCATTTGCATTTGCATCCCATCACTTTTTCAATCTTTCATTTAGTCATTTCCATAGCCATCCAAGGAGCACACAAGGATCTTAAACATCAAGGGCCAAACAAGGGATTCATCAACATGGAGAAGGTATAAGCCATTGCATTATTTCTTCTATTTTCTTTGTGTTAATAATTCCTTAGGCTAATTTTTGAGGTGTCTTTTGTTTTTTTCCTTATTGCTTAATAGTTTTTTCACATCTTTATAATAGGATAAAACATTTAGGATCATAGCTATATATGCCGAGGATATTGAGAAAATTGCAATGAAATGAGTTGTAGGTTGTCAGTGGTGAAGCAAAGTTCAGTATGTCAATGAGATCAATACATTGATGATCAAAGGTTGTGGGTCACTAAAGGGTTTCTTTTCAAGTATATCTAGTTTTTCCATGTTGATTTTCAAAGATTCGCATGAAGATTTGATTGAGTTATGAAGATTTGTATTCTAACAATTTTTTTGTTGCTTCAGCTGGTGTTCCTGATTGAAGATAATGTGATTTTAGTAAGTTTAGTTGTTGTGGATACTTCTATGGTGATTCATGATGTTTTTGGATGTTTCTAGATCATGCTCTATCTTTGTTGCATGTCCGCATTGATCATTGTGATTGTGATTGAAGATTTTGTCTTGTGTGTTCATGTTTTTCATGTTCATGGCCGACAAGGTGATTGTAGTGTGTTGTGGATCTTCATGGAATAATTTTTTGAAGGTGGTTCATGTTCAAGGATGTTATTTTGGGTCTTCACTATGTTGTGACTAACTTCGATTGATTCACATTAATAATTGTTATTGATTTGGGCTAACAGTTTGTATTCATTTTATTATTTTGAAGCTGACATGTAACGATTTAATTTCTTGTTGTAGATATATATAAGTGATTGTTTATACCATTTGAAGAATGCCAAATGTGCATGTGGATGAATAATGTTCTAAATAATTTTAAGGCAAAGAAGAGTGAAGAAGAGTGAAGAAGTATTCATGTGCTTAACTAGAAATGTAATCAGGCATTAAAGTAGATGTTATTTTGTCAATTCAAATCCCTGGGGATGTAATAAAAATATTTATGTAAGATAGCGTGTCTTCCTTTGGGTAGTGATCTTTAGGCAGTGTGCCTGAATGCATGTGCATTATCCATTTCTTTCTTTATACTTTTAACAGGGTATAATCTTGTGGATTGACCTCCACTGTGGTTTTTCCCCTAACAGGGTTTCCACGTAAAAAATATTGGTGTTATGTGTTTCTGATGTGTTGATGGTTTATGCTTTCATGATTATTAATCAGATCTGAGATTAAGGGTTAATAAAGTTAATAAGTTTTAAATTTCTGTGACAACTAATTCACCCCCCCTCTCAGTTGTCTACCTTTGTGTTGCCAACAATTGGTATCAGATTAGGTTCCTTGGAAGAAGTTTAATAGCTTAAGGTGATCCAAGCTGGTGAAATACAAGAAGGATAGTCTGAGATTTGAGGGAACAAATTATTCTTTGTGGGAGACTCAAATGGAGTGTCATCTGAGATGCATTGGTGAACCCTTATGGAACATTACAAGTAATAGGTATGTTATTCCATAGAATGGTCCTACTACTACTACTACTACTGAGATTAGGGATTTTGAGTATAATATCAAGGCTAAGGAAGCATTGTTGAGTGCTTTGACTAATTCTGAGATGAGAAATTTTATGGATTTGAAGACTACTTATGAGATCTAGAAAAAAGTGGAAACTTTGTATGAAGGTGATTCTAATGTGAAGATTGCTAAGTTGTAGAGTCGGAAAGAGAAAAATGAGATGTTGAGAATGGGTGGTGATGAGAACATTACTACTTTCAAGAAAAGAGTCAATGAACTTGTGTGTGGTATCATATGTGCTGGTGGACAATTGGACGAATCAAAAATTGTTCCTAAAGTGATTTGATCCATGCATGTTGCTTACAAAGTTAAAACTATAGCTATTGATGAGCTCCAAACTGTGACAAATGTTACCCGAGATATGTTGATTGATAAGCTTACTACTTTTGAGCTGAGTGAATTTGGTGATGCCCTTCCTAAGGTAGAATCTACATTCAAGGCCACTACTTCTAGAAGAGATAAATAGAGATATCACCCAGGTGAAAGTTCTTCTAGAACTTAGGTATTCAAGTATGAGGAGGAAATGAGACAGATTGAAGAAGAAGAAAGAGAACTAGATGAGCTTGAAGCACTTATTGTCAAAAGAGAAGCTAGAGGAAAAGGTAAGTATAAAGGAAAGTTGTCTATTAAATGTTTCTCTTGCATTAAGATAGGTCATTTTGCATCAAGGTTTCCGGAAATATTTCCTAAGTCCAAACCTAACAAGCCTAGATTTCAAAGGAAGTGTTATTATGCTGTTGATGAAGGTGTGATAGATAATGAATCTGATAAAGGGAATGTAAGTGAGGATGAATGGGTATTTATTGCTATCAAGGAAAATAATCTTGTGTCTATTGAATCTGCTATCAAGTAAAGTAAGTTTGTGAGCTTGGAAAAGTATGATGGTGGTGTTGTAAGATTTGGTGATGATAAAGTTGGTGTGATTCATGGTAGATGATGCATTTCTCTTAATGGTAAGCATAATACTAATGATGTCCTATATTTGGAAGGTCTAAAGCATAATATTTTAAGTTTTGGTTAGATGGTTGATAAGGGATACAATCTTCAATTCAAGGATGGTGTTGGAGCTTCAAAATTTTGCTCCTTATGTTTCATTTTTTCCCTGCCTAGTGTCAACTAGTCTTTCATGGTGTTTGAAAATCCTAGGGTTGGGGTTTTAGCTTTCTTTTCATGCAAAACCATAGTGTTTGTTGTACACCTTGGTCAAGTTCTTTTTGGATGTTACCTTTTTTGGAGGGTCTTTAAAAACATCTTGACCCATTGGTTCATGTAGGACAAGTCCCCTCATTTTAATTTTTGTGGCCTTCACAGGTCTTATTTCCCTAAGTCTGGGTCAGCCTCATGCTAAAGTATTTTAAAACAACTTATGTCATTGTATTGTCGGCCTAGTGGTCCCCCCTTTGTTCTTAATAAATGCTATATTTTGTGGAAGTATGGAGCTCGTGTTGTCGTTGATCTTTTACCTTCAGATATCGATGGTTTCCCGCCATCCCATGGTTAGGAATTGTAGGATTATGGTATCACGAGCAAGCACCACATGTTCCCTCTTGAGGATGAAGTTTTCTTAACCATTGATCAACTACCCTTTGATCAAACAGCTTGCCCACTATTTTGCAATTGGAAGGTGCTCAATTTTTATCTATTGTGAAGTAGCATGATGTTGCCACGTGTGCAGGGTGGGGCCTGAGGAACTTTTTTGTGTGATGTATTTTAAATTTTTTATTGCTTCCATAGCAAAAAAATTTAAAATAATATATTTTTTAAGGCCATTGAAGTTCATTAAATGCGCAAGGATGGAGAAATTAGGGAAACTAGTCAAGTCAAGGAAGATCTATGACAAAGTTGAAGGTTGAATTTGGCCGCATCCTAACTGTTCCCCACCATCCCATGATCCAAAACTGCAAGATCACGATATCACGGGCTGGCACCATGTGTCTCTTCCTTGGTGGGGCCAATGGAGATAAGTTTGTGTGTTTTCAATTAATTTTCATCAGATATCAATGGTTTCCCACCATCCCATGATAAAAAATTGAAGGATTGCGATATCGCGGGTGATTGCCATGTGTCTTAGTAGATGGAGCCGAAGGAGTAAAAGGGTGGGTTACTAAAGTTTTTGCGGGATGCATGTGTTGTAAATAAATAGAGATGTTTTAATCTCAGAGAAAGGGATGCTCGATAGTTATTGGTAAGGTCAGGGGCTGTTTTGAAGGGACAAGATCATCGATGTTCAAGATCAACAGTTTCCTGCCATCACGCGATTAGAAGTTGTAGGATTGTGATATCATGCGAAACTACCATGTGGATTTCTTTCTCAGCGTATGGTGTGATGGGCCCTTGTCTTCCACACTGGCGATTGTGTCAGCTAGTTGTGAAGGTGGTCGTTTGATAATTCGATTCAACTGAAGGATCGACGGCTAGAGTTTAAAGTCAGGGTCAAGGCATGGTTGGAGCCATTTTTGCAAGCGGATGGGTGAAGTTTAAATGGTGGGAAGGACATTTTCAAGCACAAAAAAATTCAATGATTCAAAATTTGCGGTTGTAGTGGATTTCCAGTGTTGTTTTAATGGCATTCATGGCATGGGTTTCTAGTGATATTTATTGTTGCATCAACTCTTTTCCAGGTGTGCCAATCGGCTAATGGCATGTGTACTTTGTAGTCCGATGCTTGTTGCTCCTTCATTCTCTATAAGAAGGATTTCAAGGCCAGAGGTACAAGGGAGCAAGTTAGATAAATTTTTGTCGAGTCTTGGCGAAGTTGCATAGCAATTTGTAAAGTCTGATGTGTCTAAAGAGAAATGCAACTTAAGTTTTGTGTCAGTCTGTAACAGGTTTTGAGTTCATGGAGGTTTAATGTTGTATAACAGTACTAGCATTTTATTTTAAATGAAGAATTCAAACTCATGTCTCTCCATTGTACTTGCATATCTGAACCTTGAATAAAATTACCAAGGGTTGTTTTATTCATCTCACTGTTGTGGTGTGTATGATCCTCATTTTGGCTTTAATTCAAAGAATGAATTAAAGTGCTTGAATGGGATTATAGGAGGATATGTACTATATAAGGATCTGGTAAGTAGTATTGAATTTGAATACATATTGATGAGATTACAAGGTAATGTTGTCAAAGATCTCATATGTTATGTGTTAAATATGTTATACTCCTTTAGATGCTTATAAATTTAACTCTTTCCCAATAGATATATGGCACTAGTCTAAGTTGTAATCACCCATATGATTCAGTGTTTGCTTGTCTTTGCCTAGAGCTTGCTGCAAATTGCAAATCAATGGCCATTGTATACTACCTTGTGTTGTAGTTATCTCATGCTCCAAGTAGTTGATATTGCTGATAAATAGCAAATTTATTTCAGTGTTGTCCTATTTTGTTGAGCTATTAAGTGATATTATTTTTTATTGTTAATGTTGTTTATAATAACAGTGCAAAGGTTATAAACACATTAAGGTCTGGGTCTTGCAGAGCCCAAAGTGTAGGAGGTTTCTTAAAGTACTCGTCAGTTGGTCTAGGTCCTTCAAGCTGCCCTTGATTAGGATTGGCAGTCCCATAGGTAGATTAGGAGACAAAGCTAGTTATAGTGTAAGAAGATACCAACAAGATGGCAACTCTACTAGGGATTTAGCTTTAATATTTCTTGTAAGTGTGCCAATTTTCCATTTTGCATAGAGTTTTCATAGTATTTCTATAATTTGAAGGTTGAGCTTAAATTTTTTTGTTAAGTTTGTCCACTTCTTCTATAAAGCACTTTTGTGTGTTGACAGTATGAGGTTCCAAAGGTTTTCATTCTCCACCACATGCCTTAGTGTATTTGGTATTCCCAAGCTAATTGGGTGGCGAATTTGAAGTCTTTGCACCAGTGTGCATTTTATTGTAAAAGACTATTATAAGTGGAAAACTTGTGGACTAGTATGAAGAATGAAGAACAACAAGTCATTCATGAGGAATCACCTGGAATAGAGATTTGAAGGTGGATTTCCCAAAATGAAGAAGAGGGACTAGATAAAGAAAATACCATAATCTGCTTCCATGTCACAAGACCCTGTACACCAAGGTAGAAGTAAGTTTTTACACCCTATCCCTGAGAATCTTGAAAAGGTGTCTAGAAGATCAATATCTAGAAGTTCATATTCAGATAGTTGTGGATTTTTTGATGCATTATTTAATACACTAGTTCAAGAAGATGTGACATGCCAAAATCAAGAGCCTGCTAGTGTCAAATATACTGAAAAGAGAAGAAGTAGGAGTAGAAGTCGAAGCCATCATAGAGAATGCACTAGTGATGTGCCTCCTCCTCTTGCTAAAAATGATGTAAACCCTTTATTGTCTAAACATGTACTGGAAGAGGTCAATTTAATAGACCTAAGTGATACATCAAGTTCTAATGTAACTTTTCTTGACCTTGATGATGTTTTTGGAGACATTAATTCCTTGAGAAGGGAAATTCAAAAGCAAGTTGAGCTCAGAAGGAAAAGAGAAGAAGAAAGAGAAGCAAAGTTGAGAAATGTCGTGGTTGAGAGGGATAGGTTGATGAGACAGTTGAAAAGCATGAAGTTTCTGAACCAACAAGATCCTAAACCAAGTGTTGAGGGTCTGATTGTATAGAGGATTGCTAATAGAAGAACAAAGCCTATGTTTGAAGAAAACCCAATAGGCCACATTGATGTTCAACCTAAACTTGCTGACCCGAAACCCTCAACTCATGTTAGGTCTCAACCAAATAAGTCTGTCTTAGATAAGGGAAAGTAAAAGGTTGAGGGGATTAAAATAAATGAGAAAGTGATTCCTCATTCCACTCAACAAGATTTTCAACCACATGTGTCATTGCAAATAGAATCTTCCTTAGAAAAGGCTAAAAAGGAGAATGAAGCTCTAGCAGAAGAGTTGGAGAGAGCACAAATTGAGGCTACAAATGCAGAAATGAAGAGGAAACTAAGTTTCCTAAAGATGTTAAACATGGATGAGGTTGCACAAGCTTCCACCTTATCGAGTCACCAAGACCCCGCCATAAACAACTCTAGCCTAAAGACTCATGCAAATAGATCTATAAATCCAAATCAGGATGGTTCTAAAGCATAAGATTTGGGGTTTGGTGTGGATCCTCAAAAGAATGAGGGGTTATTTCAGTGATGACCTATACAGTTGGAAAGGTATAGGCCATTATTCTTTGATGGTATCCCTGGTTATCTGAATCCCATCCTTGCGGACTTGAGAGAAAAGATGAATAAGTTTGTTGGCAATAATGTTGTAACAACAAAGGAACACTTGAAAGCTTTTATAGATATGCTAAATGATTATGAGGTAGAACATGAAGATTTTGTAATGAGATTGTTTTTACAATCTCTGGTAGAAGATGTGAGAGATTGGTATAGAGGTCTAGCTAATGCTAGTATTGGTTCATGGGATGAGTTTGAAAAGTGTTTCAAGGAGCAATATGGTGATAAAACTAATGCTAGTTTTATACTGAATGAATTTAATAACATCAAGAAGTAATTGAATGAGCCTATGATAGAGTTTAATTTAAGATTTCAGAAAGCAATGTATAAATTGCTTCAGGTTTTAAGGCTTGATGAAAATGTTTGCTTAACTACATATTTCAATGCTTTTGATGCTAAAATGGCATATATCCTCAGAGATAAGGACCCTCAAACTATGAGGGATGCATTTAGGGTGGCTATAAATATTGACAGTAATAGAAGAGCTTCTGGGAAGTGTGGTAGGAGAGAAGAACCTGCACTTTTAAAAAGTCCTAAAAATAAGACTGAGAAGATTTTGGCTGCAAAGCCTAAGGATGATGAAAAGTGGGAAAAGGTTTATAATACTCTAAAAGACATAAATAAAAATGTTGCTAAGCAAGAGAAGGGTATAGGAAATGAAAGGCTACCCTATAATAAAAATGATAGGCCACTTAGATTGCAAAATTATCCTTATAAAACAAATTAGAAAGATGGAAAACCAATCTTGCCTAGCTAGAAGCCTAAAAATGATCAGCATACGCCAGACCCCTTGCAAAGACATTTAGTGAATCTAGTGTGAACACCCTCATGATCAAAATTATTGTGGTGTTGCTTAGTTGCTTGCTATTGATGAAGAGGATTTCCATGATCAAACATCAGAATATGAGCAAAATGATGTAGATGTTTGTATGACTAGATCATACATTGATGAGGCAGAATGTTCTTCTGATGATGAAGTACAAGAAGATGATGTGGCCAATCAGAGGTAGAAAAGTGAGATGTATCATCAAAAAATATTTTCTGATGAGGAAGGTGATTTTGATCATAATGCTTGCAATATGGAATAGGCTAAAGATTCAGTGTCTTTAAGGAGACTGTCAGAAGAAGAGACTACAAGATTGACCAAAGAAATGGCTGCCCAAATGAGAAGTTCACTTCAATTGAGAAATAGAACTATGGGTGGTGAACAAGGTAAACCTACTGGCCTATTTATTAAAGAACAAAAGGATAAAAACAAAGGTGTTAAGGTTGACAACAAGAAAGATGTTGTGAAAGTAAAAGAGGTTAAGAGTGATAAGGTTTGGACAAAAAGGAATGAAACCCCAAAGCCTCAAGAAGATGTGACTGAGTCATTGGTGAAGACCAAGGTGATTACAAAGGTAGCTGAACCTGTTGTAGAAGATAAAAAGCAAAAGAAGCTAGGAGGAAGAAATCAACAGGAGAAAAGGGAAAATGATGGTGTGATGTTTAATCTACCTAAATATACACATATAGATATGCTTCATGTGCTTTCTCAGGTTAAAGTAACTATACCTTTGTTAGAAAGGATGAGAATAAATGAACACAAAGAAAAGACAATAGCCTAGATCATAGATGTTGCTAGTAATAAAACTGAACAAGGAGCTAGAAAAGAAGAAAAGGAAGTGGAGGGAATTGTGTCAAAAATTCCTCTTGTATATTTAGGAAGTTCTATTAACATGTTCCTTGAAAATATAACTCCCTTTTTCTTAAGTATTGATATAAATGGGAAAATTTTAAGGAATTGTATGATAGATTCAGGAGCATCAAATAATGTTATGCCATTCAAAATAATGGAGGCATTGGGCTTGACAGTAGACACTGCTCAAGGTAAATGTTATGCAATGGATTCAAGAGAAGTGCCAGTTATTGGCACTATTAGAGCATTGCCTTATAAATTGACTCAGTACCCTGACAAGGACTTAGTCATGACAGTTTTAGTTCCAGACATCCTACCTCATTTTGGGATGCTTTTTTCAAGAAAATGGAGTGCATCAATGGGGGGTAACATGCAATGTGATTTGTCATTTTCTACTTTCTCCATTGATGGTAAAGATGTCAAAATTGAAAGGGAATCAAAAGTACCTCATATGATTGATCATGGCCCAATTGAAAACATGACATGTTTCATTGACAGTGGTATAGATGAATTCAGGGTTGAGGAATTCCCTAACGATTGTGATAAGCCTACTACATTGATTGACACAAAAGTAAAAAAATCATTAGAATCTGATGACTTGTGGGTTATGTACTTTGACGGTGTAAGTTCAAAGGAAGGCTCTGGTGTGGGTGTTTTGTTGGGATCACCAAGTAGAAAGACATTCAGGTTCTCTTTCACTCTGTCATTCGAATGTACCAATAATGTAGTAGAGTATGAAGCCCTATTATTGGGATTGAGATTGGCTACAAAGCATGGGATTAAGAAGCTCAAGGCAATTGGGGATTCTAAGCTTGTGGTGTCCCAAGTTAGGTCCAAGTATGTATCAAAGAACAAGAGGTTGAAACAGTATAGGAATGTTGTTTGGGATGAATTTGAAAGCTTTGATGCATTTGGCATAGCATGGATGGAGAGAGGTCAAAATAAGGTGGTAGACCTATTAGCTAATATTGCATTAAAACTAGATGACCTATCTTATGCTAAAATTTCAAAGGTTGAGGTGCAAACTAGGCCATCTACTCTTGATTACATAAAAAATTTGTAAGTCTTTGATAATGATGATGATGTGTTAAGATTCTTGAATTGTGTGGGAGAGTATGAAAATCAAGAAATTGACTTTGGAGCTTTTGTTGAGAATGTTGATGGTAAGGATACCATATTTGGAAATAAGGTCATTCAGTTGAAGAAAAACACAATTCCCAAAGGTCTAGTTGTGCTAGAGAGAGTGTTTGATAATCAAGATAAGACAAAGGCTAGTCACACTGCTTCCCATCCTGATGACTTGGAAGTGATAAATCTTAGAAAAAAAGCATCCCCAAAGAAGGTGTATATTGGGAAGAAAGTGTCACCAAAGGTAAGAAGGATGTTGATTGATCTATTAAGAAAGTTTAGGCATGTGTTTGCATGGTCCTATGATGATCTTAAAGCATACAAGGAAGATCTTTTCCAGCATGAGATTCCTCTGCGTGATGATGCCATGCCTTTCAGACAAAAGAAGAGGCCTATTAATCCCACTTTAGCCCCCAAAATGCAAGAAGAATTAATGAAATTAAGGGATGTAGGAATCATCAAGCCAATTAGACATTCATCTTGGGTGTCAAACTTTCTACCTGTAAGGAAGAAAAATAGAGACATCATATCATGTGTAGATTTCAGAAATTTGAATGTTTCTTCATTAAAAGATAATTATCCACTACCCAATATGGAAGCCATGTTCCAAAGGGTGATAGGATGTGAATTAATGTCTATGATGCATGTTTTTTCTAGCTATAACCAGCTTATGGTCAATGAGTATGAGCATTTTAAGACAAATTTCACCACACCATGGGGAACATATGTGTATGTAAGAATGTCATTTGCTCTAACAAATGTAGGAGCTACTTTTCAGAGAGCCATGGATGTTGCATTCTCAGATTTCATTAATTTGTTTTTGGTAGTCTACCAAGATGACTTGATAGAATTTTCTAAAAGGGAAGAGGATCATTGTGAGCACCTAGAGAAGATATTCAATAGAGCCTTGGAATATGGTATTTCTTTGAATCCAAAGAAATGTGTGTTCAGAGTACCAAAGGGAAAATTATTGGGGCATATTGTTTCCAAGGACGGAGTAAAAATTGATCCAGAGAGGGTCATTGCAATTGATAAAGTTCCACAACCCCAAAATGTCAAAGGGATACAATCCTTCTTTGGTCAGATAAACTTCTTAAGGAGTTTTGTGACAAATTTTGCTGAGATAATTCACCTTATCTCCAAAATGCTCAAGAAAGGAGCCAAAGTTGAATGGGATAAGGATTCTGTGCAGGATTTCCAAGCCATTAAGCAAGCAATAAAGGAGGCTCCTGTGCTAAGAACTCCTAACTTTTCCAAACCTTTGCAGATTTTCTCATTTGCTTCGTTCCACACACTTGCAACTATGCTATTATAAAAGAATGTAGAAGGTTTTGAGCAGCCTGTAGCCTTTTTCAACAAATCTTTACAAGTTGCAGAACTCAAGTACGATATAAGTGAAAATAGGCATATGCACTGGTGAAAGCAGTAAAGGCTTCTAGGCCTTATTTGATGGGAGCTATTGTAATTTCCTATGTGCCTAATGTTGTTGTTAAGGACATCTTCACGCAACAAGAAGTTTCAGGAAGAAGATGTAGATGGATAAATAGGATCCAGGAATTCAACATTGAGGTCCAGATTACTAAACTGGTAAGAGGACAAGGATTGGCCAAGCTCATGGCCTAAAGTAATTTGGATGTAAATCAGATAAATCTGCTAGAAGAAGAGAATAGATCACACATATGTGATATGGAGCATTCTGAATGGTACAAAGATGTGATATATTATTTGCAGAGAATGAAATGTCCTGATAATTTAAATGAAAATGAGAAAAGGAAATTGAATTTACATGCTATCAAGTACGTTATTATAGATGGAAAGCTCTGGTGGAGAAATGGAGAAGGTGTCATGCTAAAGTGTGTTGGAAAAGATCAAGCAGAAGAACTTATGAGTGAGATACATGGTGGAGTTTTTGGAGGAAATTATATGGCTAAAGCAACTACACATAAGATAATGAGGGCTAGATTTTGGTGGCCTATAGTTTTTAAGAATGCACACCAACTAGTGAAGGCATGTGATGCATGTCAAGGCTTCTTTGGTAAGTTAAAGTTTTCTGGTAACTTGCCTCTAAAACCAGTTATAGTACAAGCTCCATTCCAACAGTGGGGTATTGATTTTGTAGGAGAGATAGCATGTAAATATAATGAAGGCCACTCATGGATATTGGTGGCTACTGGTTATTTTACCAAGTGGGTGGACACAATTGCAACAAAGAAAGCTACTAGTAAAGTAGTAGTTGACTTCCTGATGAGCAATATACTGACTAGATTTCGGTGTCCAGAAAGAATTGTATTAGATAATGCAATGTGTTTTAGATCTAAAGAATACATAGAATTCTGTGAGAAGCATGGCATCCAAATTTCTTATTCATCATCATATCACCCACAGGGAAATGGATAGGAAGAATCAAGCAATAAAAGCTTTATGAAAATCATTAAAAGGATCTTGGATCAGAATAAAAGGGCTTGGGATTCTAAGTTGAGATTACCAGTCTGGGTAGATAGGGTAACTATGAAGAAGGAAATAGGTTATGCCCCATTTGACTTGGTTTATGGGATCAATTCCAGGTTTCCCCAAAATAATTTAATGGAAATGTATAAGTTTGTCTAGATGTATGACAATGAAATTGGTCGTGAGATGCAATTGAGAGTGGAAGCTCTTATAGAATTGAATGAAACTAGGAGGGAATCTCAAAAGAGAAATGGAAAGTTGTACTTGCAAGAAAATAATTTGTATGACAAAAGGGAAACTGCAAGGATTTTCAAAAAAGGCGATTTGGTTTTAATGTGGAATGCCAGATTAGAAGATAAAGGGAAACATGGGAAATTTGATGCAATCTGGCTAGGTCCATTTTTGATTAATAGTAAGTGGGGTGAAGATTCTTACTTCCTCCAAGATATGACAGGGGATATTCTTGAATTTCCAGTTCATGGATAGTTCTTGAAGTTATACTTCACTTGAGGTATTCTTTTCCATGAATAGTAGTTTAGGTTTGTATATTTTGTACATAGTTTGGGTTGTTTTTTCCAAACAATCCTTTTTGGTCATCTCTGCCTCTTGGTCTGCTTCACCTGAGATTCTGAATCCTCGCTTAATGAACATCCCCAACTGGAGCCACTATTGGAGCTTCAAAAATTTTCTCCTTATGTTTCATTTCTACTGTACCTGGTGTCAATCGGTCTTTCATGGTGTTTGAAAATCCTAGGGTTGGGGTTTTAGCTTTCTTTTCATGCAAAACCCTAGTGTTTGTTGTAAACCTTGGTCAAGTTCTTTTTGGATGTTACCTTTTTTGGAGGGTTTTTAAAAACATCTTATGCCCCATTGGTTTGTCTAGGCTGAGTCCCCTAATTTTAATTTTTACGGCCTCCACAGGTCTTATTTCCCTAAGTCTGGGTCGGCTCGTGTAAAGTATTTTAAAACAACTTATGTCATTGTCTCATCAGCCTAGTGGTCCCCCCTTTGTTCTTAATAAATGTTATATTTTGTAGAAGTATGGAGCTCGAGCTGTCGTCAATCTTTTACCTTTAGATATCGACAGTTCCTTGCCATCCCGTGGTCATGAATTTTAGGATTGCGGTATCATGGGTGGGTGCCATGTGTTCCCTCTCGGGGATGAAATTTTCTTGACTATTGATCAACTTCCCATTGATCAAACAGCTTGCCCGCTATTTTGCAATCGGAAGGTGCTCACTTTCTATCTATCATGAAGCAATGTGGTGTTGCCACGTGTATAGGGTGGGGCCCTAGGAAATTTTTGTGCAATGTATTTTAAATGTTTTATTGCTTCCATAGCAAAAAAAATTAAAATAATATATTTTATAAGGCAAGGAAGATCTATGGAAACATGTCTCAGTCAATGGGGTTGAAGGAGTAAAAGGGCAGGTTACTAAAGCTTTTGTGGGATGCACAGGCTACAAATCAATAGAGATGTTTTAATCTTGATGAAAGGGATGCTCAATAATTATTGGTAAGGTCGGTGGCTATTTTGAAGGGACAAGATCACCGATGTTCAAGATCAACGGTTGCCTGCCATCATGTGATTAGAAGTTGTAGGATTGTGATATCACAGGAAACTATCATGTGGATTTATTTCTCAGCATATGGTGTGATGGGCCCTTGTCTGCCACGATGCGATTGTGTTAGCTAGTTTTGAAGGTGGTCATTCGATAATTTGATTCAACTGAAGGATCAATGGCTGGAGTTTAAATTCAGGGTCAAGGCATGGTTGGAGTCGTTTGTGCAGTTGGGCAGGTGAAGTTTAAATGGCGGGAAGGATGTTTGCTAGCACGAAAAAATTCAATGATTCAGATGTTGCGGTTGCAATGGATTTCCAGTGTTGTTTTAATGGCAATCATGGCATGGGTTTCTGGTGATATTTATTATTGCATCAACTCTTTTCCAGGTGTGCCAATCGGCTAATGGCATGTGTACTTTCTGGTCTGATGCTTGTTGCTCCTTCATTATCTATAAGGATTTCAAGGCCAAAGGTACAAGGGAGCAAGTTAGATAACTTTTTTTGATTCTTGGTGAAGTTGTAGAGCAATTTGTAAAGTCTGATGCATCTAAAGAGAAATGCAACTTAAGTTTTATGTCAGTCTATAATAGGTTTTGAGTTCATGGAGGTTTAATGTTGTATAACAGTACTAGCATTTTATTTTAAATGAAGAATTCAAACTCATGTCTCTCCATTGTACTTGCATATTTGATCCTTGAATAAAATTACCAAGGGTTGTTTTATACATCTCACTATTGTGGTGTGTATGATCCTCATTTTGGCTTTAATTCAAAGAATGAATTAAAGTGATTGAATGGGATTATAGGAGGATATGTACTATATAAGGATCTGGTAAGTAGTATTGAGTTTGAATACATATTGATGATATTAAAAGGTAATGTTGTCAAAGATCTCATATGTTATGTGTTAAATCTGTTATATTCCTTTATATGCTTATAAATTTGACTCCTACCCAATAGATATATGGCACTGGTCTAAGTTGTAATCACCCATATGATTCAGTGTTTGCTTGTCTTTTCCTAGAGCTTTCTACAAATTGAAAATCAATGACTATTTTATACTACCTTGTATTGTAGTTATCTCATGCTCCAAGTAGTTGATATTGATGATAAACAAACAATTTATTAGAGTGTTGTCTTATTTTGTTGAGCTATTAAGTGATATTATCTATTATTTTTAATGTTGTTTATAATAACAGTGTAGAGGTTATAAACACATTAAGGGATCACCCCCTCGAGTCTTGCAGAGCCCAAAGTGTAGGAGGTTTCTTAAAGTCCTTGTCAGTTGGTCCAGGTCCTTCGAGCTGCCCTTGATTGGGATTGGAAATCCCATAGGTAGATTAGGAGAAAAACTTGGTTATAGTGTAAAAAGAAACCAATAGATGGAAAGTGCAAAATATTGGGAAGTTCCAAAAATTTGATTGCATCAGATACAAAAACAAAAGGTAATATCTTTCACTTGAGTTTTACTAGTAAAATTTGTTTGATTGCTCAAGTTGATGAAATCTGGTTGTGGCATAGGAGAATGTGTCATGTTAGATTTGATAATATTGTCAAGATAAGTTCAATTAAGGCTATGAGATATCTACCTAAGTTGGTGAAACCTACTAATGTTATATGCAAGGAATGTCAGTTAGAGAAGCAAACTAGAATTTCATTTAAGAGAAAACAACATTGTTCAAATGAATTGTTGGAGCTTGTGCATACCAACTTGTGTGGTCCTTCTAGAATCATAAGTTTACAAGGATACATGGATTTCATGTTTCTTATTGATGATTATTCTAGAATGATGTGCATTACTTTCTCAAGGGAGAAATCTGAAGCTCGAGAGAAGGATCAAGATCTTTAAGGCTATGGTTGAGACAAAGATAGGTCTAAAGATTAAATGTCTGAGATCATATAGAGGCGGTGAATTCACTTCTGGTGAGTTTAATTCTTTTTGTGAAGAATATGGAATAAGGAGGCAATTATCTGCACTGTGGACCCCTCAACAAAATGGAGTTATGGAAAGGAAAAACATGAAATTGAAGAAGCTGCGAGAACTATGATGCTAGAAGGAAATGCCCCTCATATCTACTAGAGAGAAGTTGTGAGTACTTTTATTTACACTCTCAACTAGGTACAAATCAAAGGTGATATTGGTAAGACCCCTTATGAGCTATGGTATGGTCATAAACCTATTGTTAGATATTTCAAAATATTTGGGAGTAGATGCTATATCAAAAGAGATAAAGATATAGGAAAGTTTGATGCTAGGAGTGATGAAGGAATATTATTGGGTTATTCTACTGAAAGCAAGGCCGGTGTTACAATAAGAGGTTGAGGAAAATGGTTGAAAGTGTAAATGTTAAGGTTGATGAAGACATAGCTAGACCATCCATAACCTATGGATATGATTCTGATGATGAAAATGATAGTACAAACAAAGGAAAGCAAGTTCAGACTGCAAATCAAATTCAAATCATTTTGGTGAATCAAGAAAATAAAGAGGAAGGAGAAACTAGTGAAACTATAGAAGAAAGATCACAAGATCCTAAAGTTAAAGAACATCCTAAGACTCTGAGGTATGTGAGATTGAATCATTCAAAAGATAAAATCATAGGTGATAAGAACAAAGTTGTTTAGACTAGGAGAAAAATTGCAAAAGAATACAGTTTGATTTCAAAGACTAAGCATAATAGCGTGAATGAAGCATGTAAAGAAGAGCATTGGGTTGAAGCAATGAAAGAGGAGCTAAAGCAAATTGAGAAGAACGATACATGGATTCTTGTTCCTAGACCTAAGGATGAAAATATAACTAGAACTAAATGAGAAAGGTGAAGTTGTCAGAAACAAAGCAAGATTGGTATGTAAAGGATATTCTCAAATGGAAGGAACTGATTTTGAAGAGACTTTTTCCCCTATTGCTAGAATTGAAGCTGTGAGATTATTTCTTGCTTATGTTGCTTACAAAAACTA
Source organism: Sequoia sempervirens (assembly GCA_007258455.2). NCBI lineage: Eukaryota > Viridiplantae > Streptophyta > Pinopsida > Cupressales > Cupressaceae > Sequoia > Sequoia sempervirens. The sequence goes on from VDFB02105785.1 coordinate 201,515,402, forward strand.
CAAGGTTTATCAGATGGATGTCAAGTCAACATTTCTAAATGGAGAATTGGAAGAAGTGTATGTTGAGCAACCTGATGGATTTCAATTGACTGATCAGGGAGATATGGTTTGCTGATTGAAGAAAGAATTGTATGGACTTAAGAAAGCCCCTAGAGCTTGGTATGCCAGATTCGACAAGTATTTACTGAAGCTTGGATTTAACAAAGGTACTATTGATAGTAATCTGTATTTCAAGATTGATGATGATAAATATTTGATTGTGGAAGTCTTTGTTGATGGTATCATTTTTGGAGGAGATGATTTTTTGTGAATGAAGTTTGTTAATGAGATGGAGAGTGAATTTGAGATGTCTATGATTGGAGAAATGAAATTATTTTTGGGATTGTAAATTACTTAGTTAGATAAAAGGATATTTATATCTCAGTCCAAATATGTGAAAGAATTATTGAAGAAGTTTGGTATGGAAGATTCAAAGCTAATTGGTACACTCATGGTGACTAGATGTAAGTTGACACAAGATGATGATTCTCTAAAGACAAATTAGACCAGATACAAATCAATGATTGGTGGATTACTTTATTTGACTCAAACTAGACCTAATATCATGAATTTCATATGTATTGTTGCAAGATTTCAAGTTGATCCTAAGGAATCTCATGTGACTGCTGTGAAGAGAATTTTTAGATACTTGAAGGGAACAATTGATTTTGGCATGTGGTATCCTAAAGATGATGATATTTCTTTGAGTGACTTTACTGATGTTGATTGGCCATGAGATGTGAATAATAGAAAAAGTAATAGTGGTGGTGCATTTTTCTTGGGAAAGAAGCTGATTTCATTAGTAAGTAAAAAGTAGAATGTCATTTCCTTATCTACTACAGAGGTGGAATACATTGTTTTTGCTAACAATTGTACTCAAGTATTGTGGATGAAGAAGATGTTGAAAGATATCAGAGTTGTGTATGATGAGCCTAATGCTATATTCTATGATAATTCAAGTGATATTAACATTTCTAAGAATCTGGTGCTGCATTCAAAGACAAAGCATATATCTATAAAGTTCACTTTTTGAGAGACAAGGTGAGTGAAAGGGAAGTCAAATTGGAGTATGTGCCTACTAAGGAGAAAATTAAAAACATCTTTACCAAGTCGTTGCCTAAGTATACTTTTGAGTATCTCATAGTGAAGTTAGGGGTAATTACCCCTCCTAATCAGAACTAAGATGCATTGCCTTGCATCAATTTGTGCATGTCATAGTCATATCTTGATCTAGATTGATGTTGTAGTGGCTGCTACTCAAGGGGAGTAGTTAGATGTTCAAATATGTGGTTTAGATTTTTTGTGGAGAAAAGAGATCTTTTTCATTGATGTCAAAGGGGGAGAAGAGTAATGTGAAAAAAATTATGTGGGAGAAGAACCTTGTAGGGTCAAGAGTCATGTAAAAGAGTTGAGGAGAAAAGAGTCAAAACCTAAGGGGGAGAAAGTGCTAAGAGTTAGTTACGTTGATGGTGTTTTTTTACTTCAAGTGTTGCCATCAATGCCAAAGGGGGAGATTGTTGGATGTTGTGGTTGTGTTGTTTATATGTGGTTGTCATTGATGTCAACACTATTAGGATTAAATCATTAGAATTTGTATATGTCGATGATATTGAGAAAATTTTAATGAAATGAGTCACAGGTTGTCAATGGTGAAGTGAAGTTCAATATGTCAGTGAGATTAGTAAATTGATGATCAGAGGTTTTGTACTAAAGGGTTTCTTGTCGAGTATATCCAGTTTATCCATTATCCATGTTGAGTTTCACATATCAACATGGAGATTTGTATTCTTACAATTTTTTTGTTGCTTCAGTTGGTGTTCCTGATTGGAGATAATGTGATTTTAGTAAGTTTAGTTGTTTTGGATGCTTCTCTAGTGATTCATGATGTTTTTGGATGTTTCTAGATTATGCTCTATCTTTGTTGCACATCCACATTGATTGTTGTGCTCACGATTGGATATTTTATCTTGTGTGTTCACGTTTTTCATGTTCATGGCCAACAAGGTGATTGTAGCATGTTGTGAATCTTCATGGCATAATTTTTGAAGGTGGTTCATGTTCAAGGATGTTATTTTGGGTATTCACTATGTTGTGGTCAACCTTGGTTGATTCACATTAATAATTGTTATTGATTTGGACTGATAGTTTGTATTCATTTTATTATTTTGAAGCCAACATGTAACGATTTAATTTCTTGTTACGGATATATAAGATATTTTTTATACCATTTAAAGTATGTCAAATGTGTGTGTGTGTGTGAATAATGTTCTAAATCATTCAAAGGTAGAGCAAAGTGTGAAGAAGAGTGAAGAAGAGTGAAGAAGAGTGAAGAAGTATTCATGTGCTTAACCAGAACTATAATCAAGTATTAGCAGATGCTATTTTGTTAGTTCAAATCCCTTCAGATGTAATCCAAATATTTTTGTAAGATAGTGTGTCTTCCTTTGGGTAGTAATCCTTGTTGTATTTGAGTAGTGAGATCTACGAAGTGTGTCTAAATGCATGTGCATTTTCCATTTCATTCTTTATACTTTTAACAGGGTATAATCTTGTGGAGTGACCTCCACCATGGCTTTTCCTCTAATAGCGTTTCCACATAAAAAATCTTGGTGTTATATGTTTCTGATGTGTTGATGGTTTATGCTTTCATGGTTATTAATCAGATATGACATTAAGGATTAATAAAGTTAATAATTTTTAATTTTTTGTGACAATTGATTCACCCCCCTCTCAGTTGTCTTCCCTTGTGTTTCCAACACCTTGGCCATCTTATTCCTCCATAGGGTTTTTTTAGAGATTTCTCAGGATTCTATTTCGACATCTAAAGACATCACATTTTCCCGAATAAATAGTTGTGGGACTAATACACCACTTTGGGTATCTTAGTCCTCCATAACACTTTTCGACAACTTCTTTACATTTCTAGAATCCTCACAACATCTCCAATCTTCCCAGGTACACATATCATATCTCCCTATTGCACAATTTCATTTTTTGCATGTCTCATTTAGGTTACATTTCTAATTATAGGTCATTCTGCATATCACATTGTGTTTTCCAAAATTCTCTTTTCCAAGCATTCACTTGGTGGTGAACCCCTTAGAATTCAAAGAACCCCCTCCTAGGTTCTTCCTAATTGTGAAATTGACTCACCTTGTGAGGTTTTCAGCCAATCCAATTAGGATTCCTAGGACATTAGTGAATGATTGGTGGAAAAAGAGTGATATCTCTAGGTATCCATTTTTCTACTCATCATTTTGGTGAACCCAACTTCTTGAGCATTCATTTTTTGATTTTGAGTCCATAAAGTCCCTAGATCTAGGTTTCATCCGTTCTTGCATTACAACTTGCATTAGTGAAATTGCATCGAGGGTTTCTCATATTTGCATTAGTGAAAGTGCATATAGGTTGCATTTTTTACTTTTTTTTGCATCATTTTATCTCATTTAAAAACTAAAAAGTGCATTGTTCATCATCCTAATTGCATCTAGAAACATTTTTATTACATTCAAAATTAATTGCATTCACTTTTGTATCCAATTTCTTGTCACTAGTTACTTTTTCTTGCATTCATTTGCACAATTTTCTATTTCCAAAAATTAGGTCCCTAGGTAGGCAACCCGAGAACACTCTTATCAACCTAGAATCATCTAATTTTCTGTTAAAAAGAATTACTAGGAATAAAAATCCCTTGGTGGCATCTTAGTCCCTCTATAGTTTTCTATTACAATACCCTATCTCAGTGATTTGCTATCTATTTCAGCTTCCGAAACCTTCAAATTTCATCAAGAGGACTAAGACCCCCTCCTTGGCATCTTAGTCCCTATGGAATTTTAGATTGTAGTTTTCAGGATTTTAATCAACATTTTTGTGCTTTTGTTTGCTGGAATTGGTTATCTATTTGAGTGGATTGACTTTCTGTTTCATGCATTTTACTAAATCTATCTTAAAGTGATTCATTTCATGAATTGCTTAATTCCATTTTTTCTTTCACAACATTTCATTTTTAGATCATTGCATAAATTAATCATTACATTACCTTCATTGAAATCTAAAAATTGTATTTCATTCTAGGCCTTTACATTGCATTGCATAGATTATTGTTCAAAACTATTAGTTTTGGTCTTTTCGAAGTTTTCAAAGAAAAATTTAGTCAATAAGCATGTTTGTAATTCATTCAATGTATTCCCTAGTTATGAGAGTCTCTTACCACAAGAGAGTGAAAATTTTAATGATTTCCTTAAACTTACACCCCTCCTATCTCCCCTATTTGTGAGGATGATGTGTTAGAAGAGAATACAAACATAGATAATCATGATGATCATAATTGTACTTCTCCTGATACCTCTCCTTTTAGTGACAAAGGTATCTTGGTGAAAGAAGATACAATTGTTGATAATCATGGTCTTGTTTTCCCTTTGCCTCATTCCCCTTGGGAAGATAGTATAAAAATCAAAGATGAATTCATTCCCACCACTTTACTTAGTCTCCATTCATCTCCCAACACCTCCCCGATTTGTCAAAATGATTTAGTGAATAAGGATACAATCATGAACAATCATGAAAAACACATTTGTAAGGAGGATATGTTGGTATCAAAATATCCAATGACTAAGAGTTATACCATTATTTCTCTCCTTCCTAATGTTCCTAACATTTGGAAGGGCCTATTTGAACAAGAGGATCCAATCATTGGAACACATTAAAATCATAGTTGTCCTTCCCTTGATGTCTCCCCTATTTTTGATGAAGTTGCTATACAACATCTAACCATGAAATGTGATGAACCTCTTGTTTGTCACTTTCCTAAAAGCTCTCCTACTAGGGTACAAACTATGGCACAAGAGGATGAGACTTTAAAGAAAAAAGATAAAGTCATGAACAATCATAAAAATCATGTAGAGCCTTCTCCTAATATCCCCACTATTGATGAATAAGACAATTCAACCATTGATAACTCCCTTACATGAAATGAAGTCATTTTAGAAAAAGCAACCCTTGAATATCAAGAACATTTGGTTTGTGGTTCTCCTAGAATCTCTCCCACTAGGGAAGACATAATAGTGGAAGAAAATGAGATGCTTCAATTTGGGTTAAGGTGAAAAGGAGATGGCATTCACGTGCTCTATAACCCAAGCTAGGGCATCTATGCCCTAGCTCATTCTCTATGTTATGTTAGCTGTTGCGTTGTGGGGGTATTTTGCTGCATTCGGGGTCTGTGGCAGGGGTATCATCTGCTAAAATTTCTTATGGATCCTTCTTCATATGCTGGCAACTATTGTGTGAGGGTTGGCATCCATTGTATTGGGCGTGAGCTCCCTCTTTACCATTGGGGAATCCGCTTTGGTGTTGTCGAGCTGTGTACAACTTGTCTTGGCACCTATTCTCCTCCTCTACCCGCATGGGTCTGTGGTGAGGGTGAGTTGTCTTGGGGTTGTTGCTTGGTTGGCCGACCATTTTGTGGGGCCTTAGTTCTTCCCATTACTATGTGGGTTTTGTCTATTTTGGAGGCTTTCTTGATGCCACTTGGGTGGCTTCTGGGTGGAGGGGGTTAGTTCTTTCCCTTGGGGTTTTTCCTTTTCTTGCAATAGTGACCTGGGGGCTTGCATGCATGCTGGGGTTTTTGATTTTAGCTATGCCATGTGGGGAAACATCTGGGGCTAGCCCCAAATTGGATTTTTGATCATCATGTGGTTCAAAGCTTTGAGCACATGGTGGGAATGTTTTTGACAATACACTGTTTTCACCAGAGACGGAGATGAATGATCTAGGACTGATTAGTGGTTCCTAGATAACAAAGATTAATGGGTGTTTGGAAAGATGCAAAGGGAGACCAAAATTGATTATTTTGATGGAGATGCTTTCAAATGATATTGAATACTATTTTAGGCACTCCTTTTATTACAAGTTCATGGGTTTGAGAGTTTCACTGCTATTTTTTGATTCTTGGGCCCAGTGGACATGGATGCCAGAGGGGGAGATGGAGATTAGACACCTTGCAAAAAACTATTTTATGGTCTCATTTGATTGCATCGTGGATCAGAATCAGGTCTTTGATGGTGGTCCCTATTTTTATAACCAGGTGGGATTGTTTATCAAGCCATGGCATGTAGGCTTCAACTCGACTGAGGCGCTACCAAGTCAGATTCTAGTTTGGGTTCGGTTGTCATGGTTTCCAGTTGAGTGCTGGTGGGATGATGTGTTGCATTTGGTGGCTTCAATGTTCGGTAAACCTATTGGGTCTTCACGGCAGATGCAATTTAAAAAGGTAATGACTTTTTCTCATATCTGTGTGGAAATTGATTTAAGCAAGCCATTGCTAGATTCTATTGAAGTGAGTGTTGGATCCTATACTTGGGTACAACAACTAGATTATGAGACCCTACCTTTTCGATCTCATTTCTATCATGAATATGGTCACTTATAGCATAGGTGCCCTAGGGCTAAGCCTATGGTGCCCCAACCTTCTCATCCTTCTCACAATCCACCTAGGGTTGATAAGGGGAAGGAGCCTATTCCGAGTGACGGTAACGGTGATGATGGTTATGTCCCTGTCAAGGATAGTAATAGGAATCAAGGGAAGAAGCAGACCTTGTGGGAGAGGCAGGATGATGACACCTTTAATAGGTTTGAGGTGTTGGATGATCTCAACCAGTAGGAAATGAATCTAGGGTTGATGAACTTGGATCAAGGAACTTTGGGTACAGGATAGGACGGGCCTCCTTTAGAAGCTATGCAGGTTGTGCAGGAGGTTGGTGTTGGGTAGATGGATATGGTTCAACAATTGGTTGTCCAGGCTGAACAAGATTCTACTATTAGAGCTATGAAGAGTGGAGGAGGTGGATCTCCATTTCCCCTAAAATAAGGTACAAAAGTGGGTAAGAGCTCTTTTCCCTCTTCTTGCTTGGGTATTTTGCAAAAGGAACTAAAGAAAGGGGTTGGTGAGAGGACATCCAAGCTAGGAAGGAAAAAGGATATGGATAAGATTAAATTAGCTGGGGAAACTTTGGTGGAGTCAGGATCAGCCAAGACTCTGTATTCACATTTTTCATGTACCAAAAAATGATTGTTCTCTCATGGAATGTAAGGGGCTTGAACAGTGGCCCTCGACAAAAAATTGTTCGTGATTTAGTTAGGAATCATTCTCCAAATGTTCTTTTTCTACAGGAGACTAAATTATCTGTGGATAATATGTTGGACATGGAACCTAAGCTATGGAAATATGGTGAATACTAGTGTGTTGGGGCTCTTAGTGCTTCTGGGGGGGTGGCTTTCTTTTGGAACCCTCAATATTTTCCCTCTTTAGTGGATGTCCTCTAGATCCTCTATGTCCTTGGTTGCCTCTTGTTTTGAGACTGGTGAGTGTATTCTCCTCTCTAATGTGTATGCATCTATTGAGTTTTAGGGTAAATAGCTTCTCTGGTCTCATCTTCATTTTTTTTGTAGCTTAGCTCCTTTCCATCCATGGATTATGGCTGGAGATTTTAATGCTATTGTGGAGTTATCTAAGAAAAGAGGTGGTATTTCTAGGTTGGAGCATTCTGCTCTGCTATTCAGGGATAGCATTTCAGATTTAAATCTTATTGATATTCAGCCCAATAATGGTCATTTCACTTGGAATAATAGGAGAATTGGTGAGAGTTGTGTTGCCGAGAGGCTTGATCGATTCTTGGTTTCCTGTTATTGGGTTGGAGACTTGTGGTCTACTAGATCTGAAATTCTAGATTGGAGAGGTTTTGATCACTGGCCCATAAAGCTTAATATTATTTCTGCTTGGGTGCCTCATTCTCCCTCCTTTAAATTCTAGCTTATGTGGTTACGAGATTCTACTCTTCGTGACTAGGTGGTTGTGTGGTGGAGGATTGGGAGACCTACTTTTGGTACGACAATGTACACTTTTTCCAAGCTTCTTTAGTTTGTCAAATATCAGCTTAAAAGGTGGAATTGGAGATGTTTTGGTAATATCTTTCATGATAAGGCTGCTACTCAGGATGAGTTGAATAATATTACGCAGTTGATTCGTGAGAATGGGGCTTCTAAGGATCTTCTGAGGGAGGAGGCTAGGACTTTGAAAGTGGTTGAGGAATTGGAGTTGCAGGAAGAGATCTATTGGAAGAAAAAGGCTTGGTTTGATTGGTTGTAGGAGGGTGATAAAAAATCTGCTTTCTTCTTCAATTCTATGAAGGACAGGAGGCATCGTAATTCCATTTCTACTTTGGTGAATGATAGGGGGAACGTCTTGCCTCGTTTTAGGAAATCTCTGCTGAGGCTTCTCAATATTTTGCTGCTTTATTTAGGGAGGATTCACAGGGGGGCTCTATTGAGGAAGCACATGTTCTTTCTTGTATTCCTCAATTGGTCTCTAGGGAGGTGAATGAGTATCTGATGAAAGAGATATCTCTTGATGAGCTGGAGGGGATTGTGTTTCAGATGAAGAGGGGTAAAGCTCATGGCCCCGATGGTTTCCCGATTGAGTTTTTTCAAGAATTATGGGATATCATTCAGTTGGATCTTTTGGCGGTTGTCCTTGAGTCCCAGAGGAATAAGAAAATGCTTCATGCCCTGAATTCCACCTTCCTTGCTCTCATCCCCAAGTGTGATGGGGCTGATAGGTTATATCAATTCTAGCCTATCTCTCTTTGCAATGTGGATTATAAAATCATATCCAAGTTAATGGCTGAGAGGTTGAAGAAGTGGCTTAAAGTGTTGATTTCAGAGGAACATAGTGGTTTTGTGGTAGGTCATCAAATTCTTGATGGGGTTGTTATTGCTATGGAGACCATCCATTCCATGGATAGCTCCCATGAGAAGGCAATGTTCATTAAGCTGGATATGGCAAAGGATTATGACAGGGTTAGATGGTCTTTCCTATGGAAGATCCTTGTTTCTTTTGGCTTTGATGAGGAGTGGATCCAATGGGTCATGAGTTGTGTCATGTCAGTATCCTTCTTAGTTCTGATAAATGGAGATCATTCTAAAATTTTTGGTGCTTCTAGAGGTTTGCACCAAGGGGATCCTCTTTCTCCGTATCTTTTTCTGCTTCTTTTGGAAGTTCTTGGATGTTTGTTGAAAAACATGTGGAGCTTGGTATCATTCAGGGTTGGTGATGGGGTGGAGATTTTCCCTCACAATCTCACTTATAGTTTGTTGATGATACTGCCTTGATGGGGTTGGCCACTGTTCAGGAGGCTACCAATTTGAGGCAAGTGTTGGATGTTTATCTAGTTCCTTCGGGGAATATGATTAATGAGGAGAAATTATCCATATTCTTCTTCAATACACCGGCCCCCATTCAGAGAAGAATTGCTAATATCTTGAGGTTTCAAATTGGGGTTCTCCCTTTGACGTATATGGGTATACCAATTTTTGTTCGCAGACTCCCCAAGGGTTCTTGGAAAAATATCATTGATAAGCTTTGTGCAAAAGTTAATCATTGGACCCATAGATGGTTGTCTTTTGCTAGGGGGGTTCAACTTCTCAAGTCAGTGGTGTAGGCTCTCCCTACCTACTATTGTATGCTTTAGGTGGCTCTGATGGGTTTTCTGAGGGAGTTGGATTCCCTTGAAAGGTAGTTCTTATGGGTTGGAAGTTTTTCATCTTCAAAGTAGAGCCTCGTTAGGTGGGATGTTGTGTGTAGCCCAACGTAATTTGGTGGTCTTGGTCTTCGCCAATCTGCTCTATCTGGAGTGGCTGTGGCTGCTAATCTATTCTGGAGATGGTGTGTGGAGTAGGATCAGTTGTGGTCTAGAATTTTATCTCATAATTATTTCTTGGGGGATTCCTCAGCATGATCTCCCTCGCTACCCTCTTGAAGGGAAAGGTTCAGTGATTTGGAATACTCTTCAGAAGGGTGCGAAGCTCATCAAGGATGGTTTATTCTAGATTTGCAGAAGGGGCACTAATGCTCTTTTTTGGTCTGATTCTTCGGATGGATTCCCTCCACTAAATTCTTAGTTCCCCAACCTACTTCCTTTGTGCCAGAGATTTCTCATGGCTGGCTGGTCTAGGGTGAGTGACTTCAAGTTTGTTGCTTCTTTTGGTCAGTTGGAGGTGGCTCATTGGAAGGATCTTGTAGAGTGGTCGGATTTGGGACTTGCAGAAGAATGTGCTGAGCTTCACAAGATTCTTTGTAGTAGGAGTTGTTCTCTTTTGGCAGAGGATATTCTTCTTGGACCCATAATCCTAAGGGGGTTTATTTTGTTGCTTCTGGTTATCAGGTGCTATTGGCTCAGAAGTTGACTAGGGCAGAGGTTCATTGGTGGAAAAGGGTGTGGAATAAGCTCTCATGGCCAAAATGCAACTGCTTTGTTTGGACTATGGCATGGAATAGGTGCTTGACCTAGGATAACATTCGTAAACAGGGTTTCCAGGGTCCTTCAATTTGTGTCTTGTGTGGGTGCGCGGAAGAGGATTCTTCACATTTGTTCTTCTATTGCCCCTTTGTTGTGCAACTTTGGCATTGGTGGTGGGAGGTGTGGAAGCTTCCTTGTATTCATGCTTGCTCTTTGGTTGAATTTTGGGATAGTATGGGAAGACCTCCCTCTATGGCTTCCTTTTTGCAGGATATTTGGTATGTGGGCCCTACCTTTCTACTTTGGTAGATTTGGCTGGAGCGGAACCACTAGATTTTTTGTGATCAAAAGTTTTTGGGTCGAAAAGTGTGGTTTCATATGTTAGGAATGGTGTAGGAGTCAATGCTGGCTAAGTGGGATGTTGTTTTCCCCTTGGAGAGAGGTGATGTTGAGTTGGTGGACAAACTGGGTCTCCAGGAAATTCATTCCTCTTTTGTTAGCTCCAAGAGCTGTAGGCTTCAGAAAAAGAGAGTTCAACGGGTTGGAAGGTGGTTACCTCCTCCAAATGGATTTTTAAAGATCAATACAAATGGATCTTCTAGGGGAAATTCGGGGCCTGCTAGGATTGGTGAGGTTGGCATGGACTCAGTTGGGTCGGTGATTTTTTTGTTCTCTATTCATGAGGGGGTGAAGACTGTTAACTTCATGGAGGGTCTAGCAATTATTTATGCTATTGAGAGGGCCCTTGCTTTGGGATGGCGGAAGGTTATATGTGAATTTGATTCATAGATCTTGATTAATCTGTTGAATGAGCAGAAGATATCTGATATAAATTGGCAGTTGGCTTTGGCGGTTTAGTAGATTCTTCAGGTTAATTCTTGGATGGAGGAGGCATCCTTTGTTCACATCCTGAGGGAGTGGAATTGTGCTGCCGAATGTTTGGCTAAATGGGCCTCTAAGCATGATAGTGGTTGGAAGGTTGAGGATTGGGATCAGGTTAACCCTGAGATGCATCTGGATTTGGACCGATTCTTTGAGGAGGATAGGAGGATACATGGGGATAGTTTATTTTTTTTATGCTTTGGGGTTTTTTCCTTCTTTCTTGGGGCTTGGTTTTTATTGTAATGCTCTTTTCTGATTTCCAATAAAATTTTTACCCCTTTGTTTTTGAAAATAGTGGAAGAAAATGGGAACATTGACAATAGTAATTTCTTAGATGAAGATGATGAAGTAACCTTATACTCCTCTTCACTAAGAGATCATGAAAATAATGATAATTCTTATAAGGTTATGCACATTAGATATCCCTTGGAGTACTCTCATGAGCCTAAACTTATCATTTATCCACCCTCTCAAAAACCACAAGTTCAAAACAAACCTGTCCTTATCCTTGAACAACTTAAAAACAATATTTCACAGCAACTGAGTTACAATACTATTGCTCATACATATAACACTAGGAACAATTTGCAACTAAGAAAAGCACCCTCAAAATCCTTCCCCTTGCCTAATCCCATCTTACTAGGTCCCCCTAGTTTGCCTTCACAAAAGGAAAGGAGTATGATCTTGTTGAACAACTTAAGAATACTCCTACTAAGATATCTTTATGGGACCTTATCCAAGCCTCCCCCCACTATCATAAAATGATTTAAAGTTCCTTACAACAAGTTCATATCCCTTCTAATGTGCAACCAAATGACATAGCAGCCATGATTCAAGGAATAAATGCTAACATTGTTTTCCACCAAAGTGATCTCCCTACTTTGGAAGTGCAAAAACAATATGATCCTTTCATGATCATAGCTCAATTTATGATACCAAAGGGATAAATAAAACCTTTTTTGACAATAGATCAGCCTTAAATGTGTGTAGTGAAAACCTTTTGTAAAAGCTTGGTGTTGATAAATAAAAAAATCCAACATGACTCTTTATGTATTAAGGTATTTGATACTGTGGAAAAGAAATCACTTGGAGTGATAACTTTACCTATTACAGCTGGAAAGGCTGCCTTACAAACCCCTATTCATGTTATGCCTCATGATATTTCCTATAACATTATTTTGGGAAGGCCATGGATTCATGAGATGCATGCAGTGCCTTCTACCCTTCATCATAAAATGAAGTATGTCTACAACAAAAAAGTATATACACTTGATGTTGATCTTAAGCCATACAGTGTTTTACAACTTGAGAAAACTAAGGAAAATCCTTTGAAAACATTAACACCAACCACACAAGTGGAACCCATGCAACAAAGAAAAACACATTGAGAAAATCACCAAGCTCTTAGAAGATGATTAGGGTTCCTTATATTTCAAACATACATCCATGGGAGAATACAGGATCATCAACAAAGATTCAAATAGGAGAAAATAAATAGCTATAATGTCAACACAAATTTGGAAGACCCTTCGAAAGCATCCACCTCAACAATAAAGACAAAGAAGAAAATTATACAACAAACTTTGACGACACTAATTATCAACAACCACCAAATCAAAAAGAGATGAAAAAAATTTATGGACAAGGTTATGAGCTTATGAAACAACTTGGATATAGTGGAAAAGGATGTAGTTCTAGAGAACAAGGTATCCATGTCCCTATAGGACCTCACATGCAAGAAAAGACTAGTGGTCTTGGTTATTTTCCCTCAAAAGACACAAACAAGCCTTCACTTAATATCAACACTCTTACAAAAGATTCCTCTAAGCTGAATTTAACAATGGTTCATCCTAAACTGATAGACACTAGTGGTTTTGACGCTTATCCTTTGCAATCAATGAAACAAACAAAGAAATCCTTGCTTAATGTAAATTTCATCATGCAAAATGCTAATGATTCAAATTCATTAGATTTTACACCCTCTTGTAAAGGAGAGAACAAAATCTCGCAATTAAAATAGTTTTGTGTAAGTATTACATCTAATACTAAGCAAGAGATATCTTTGTCAAAAAAATAAAGAAACATCTTCTATTGATCAAGAGAGTATCTTGAGGAGACTCCTCCAAGATTGTTTGATCTCTCTCCCTCCAAAAAAATGAAAGAAATTATATTACAAGACTTCATTTTATGCATATCATATCATTCATGGTCATGCTACTAAAAAATGTAAGGCTTTGAGTAGTATAATCCAAAATCTTAAGGAGTTTGGTACTCTCCCTTATGTGGAGACACCTAATTCCTCTAATTGATATTGAATTTTACCCTAGCATGTTTCTCATCAATCATCTCAGCTCACCCTTGTCCTACACTAAGTAGGGGCAAAGGGCTTAGGTAGCCTTGTCTTCGTATGTCACCTGTTGTTGCCTCTTTTGGCTAGTTGCTCACCTTTCATGTATATGTAAGAGAAAGTTGGGATGTGGATGAAATTCCTTCAGTTGGCTCACATGTGATGTACTGAGTTATGCATTTTGGGGGCAATCCTCTTTTCATTTTTCATGTTTGCATACTTTAAAGTAATTGTTCACAGCATGGTGTTATCAATTTATTTAAATTGGGGCCATACATTGGCATTATTCTTGGCATGATTTCATTCACATTTGTTTTCATGCTTCTTTATGTGATTTTATTTCTTTATGTGATGTGTCTTTCCTCTTGGTGCTGTCATTGTGTTTTAATTCCTTTGAGAGTGTGATATTTCCTTGTTCTCCCTTGGTAACATTAGATACAATGTTCCTCAAGATGAGACCTTGCACTTTTCCTCTCTTGGAAACAATATGAGACCTTTTGCACTTGTCCTCTCTCGGAAACATTAAGTACAATGTTCCCCATGATGAGACCTTGTATTCATCCTCTCTTGGAGATGTTAAGCATGATGTCCCCTAAGATTAGGACCTTGCATGAACTAAGAAAAATCTTGGGTATGTGCAGGATCATCATGGAAAAAATAGGCCCTTAAGTGGCAAAAAAATCAGAAAAATCAGAGTTAGGCAACTTGAAGTAAAAATTTGAATAAGTTATGTATATTATTTTAAAAATATGTAAAAATAGAATCTGTAGAAAATTGAATGTAGTTTCTAAAATACTACTTTTATTTTTTTTAAATAAAATTTATTTGGTGAAATTTTTAAATTTCAATGAAGTAGTACTTCAATTTTAGGGAAAAAATAAGAAGTAGGTGTCTGTCTGACCACCCTAACCACAATAAAATGATAATATTTTTTTATAATATTTTAGACATAAGTAGAGGACTCATGTTTGGATGTGATGCATATTTTTTTGTAATTTTTTCCAAATAAATAATTAATTATGAATTTTTATTACAACCTTTAAAAAATATATAAAAAATCGTATGTCTGACCACCTTAACTTGGTCAAAACTTCTTGAAATTCAATTTATTTTTTAATCATATATTATTCATGCCTATCAATCAATAATTTAGTCGTAATTCAAATAGAAAATGAATAATATTTATTTATCAAATTCAAAGTAAATAATAATTTATATTGGTGGAAATCTAAGAATATCCTTTAAAAACCCTTTTCATTTCATCAATTTTGGGTAAAAAAAAGTCATCAGCCACATACCCATCATATTGCTACTTTTTGGCCCATCATGATCTTGCACATACCCTCCCTTTGAACATCTCTCCTTCTTGTTGCATTTTCATTTTTTCCTTATTGAATTCATGGAGGTATGGCTTTGATATGGACTCCCTATGGCTCACCTAGTTAACAACTAGCTTCACTAGCCCTTGTGGGCGTGCATTTTATTTTGTCCTTATCATAGTCATGGGTGTATGCTGTTGATATGGACTTCTTAGGCCTCTCCTAGTGGACAACTAGCGTCCACTAGCCCTTGTCAGCATGCATTTCATTTTTATAGTGGACAGCACGTTCCACTTGTAAAACTTTTGGATAAACAACCTAGACTTGGTCCACTGTAGTGGATGACCAGTTGAAGCTTGATCTGTGACATTTTCTCTTTTTTCTTGTTTTCCTTTCTTGTTTTTCTTTTCCTCTCCTTGATGGTGTATGCTAGCAATCTGGTTATGGCTTCATATATCATCCACATGTCTTTTCCTTTGTGCCTATGTTGGTTTGTCATAGGAT
Source organism: Sequoia sempervirens (assembly GCA_007258455.2). Taxonomy (NCBI): domain Eukaryota; kingdom Viridiplantae; phylum Streptophyta; class Pinopsida; order Cupressales; family Cupressaceae; genus Sequoia; species Sequoia sempervirens. The sequence goes on from VDFB02105785.1 coordinate 201,530,785, forward strand.
CTCGACCTTGGGGGCTTAATCATCCTTTTTGATCATTGTCATCCTGTCTTACTAGCATTCGTACATTTGAACCCCTCTTGATTGCATGGTTGACTACTTTAGTGTGAGTTTGAAGTATGTTCATCCTCTCACTAAAGTGAGGTCTAAATGTAGTGTAGTAAAATGAATACCTATGCATTTTCACACTTTTTTGGCCCACCTTAATTTATTTATGCTTCTTTATGGCTTAATTGGCCCTATTTTGCATCCACAAGCCTAATAAACTATATATTTCTATGGAAAATTAGGAAAAACCTCAAAGGATAAATGATCATTTAATGTTTTTATTTGTGTGTCCTTGATTTGTGGAGTGGGACTAAAAGGCCACCTAGGGCATCTTTTTCCTTCATAGGTCTTGGGACCCTGATATTAAAAACACTTGAAAAGGTCCCTTTTTGGAGTCTGTGCCTTGGGACTAAGATGCCACCTAGGGAATCTTAGTTCTTGGCTTATTTTCAAGATTCAATTTCAAATTTGGGAAGGATTTAGCCTCCTTTAATTAATGATTTCATATGTCGGCTTGTTGTGATGTAATTTCAGGATATTAAGCATGAATAAGTATAAATACAAGGTTCCTCCACTCATTTTCATATAAGCAAGATAACAAGCATTCAAGTATTTATTCCTAAGAAAATTTTATACATTCAAGAGAAATTCATTAAGTTTTAGGAGCCATCATCAAGATTCAAGCACTATGTCAAGGGTTTAGTGCATCCATTCATGTTGTTGAGCCAAGATTGTGGATGTAGCATTGAACATCTATTTGCAACCATATCCAAGGATCCAAGATCTACATTCGTCATGGCCACTACATGGTAGATTGTAGATTTTCTTCACAAGACATCATACAAGGTGATATCATTTACATATTTCATGTTTCATGATTCATTTCATAATTTGGTTTAATTATCTACAAGGGGTTTGACCAAGGAAAACCCCCATTTACTAACAATCAAGAAGTTTTTTCCTCTCTTGTGTGTTTGTATTTGTAGATCTAGGTTGAAGACTTGAAGATCCTTTAAAGTGCAAAGTTGTCAAATTTGCAAAGTTGCATTGCCAAAGTTGACATCTTCATGGAAACTCACCTACAGGTCTGATCTAGAGAGAAGCAAGTGCAAACCTTAGAGCTGAGGACCACATTTAAAGATTCCAAAAATTCAAAATGAGACTAATACGCCACCTTGGGCATCTTAGTCCTCCATAGGGTATTTTTTAGAGATTTTTTGGGATTCTATTTTGGCATCTGAACACTTTGTATTTTCCCTAAAAATAGTAGCAGGACTAATATGCCATTCTGGGCATCTTATTCCTCCATAGAACTTTTTGAAAACTTTTTTGCATTTCCAAAATCCTCACAACATTGCCAAACTTCCCAGGTACATAGATCATATCTCCCTATTGCACAATTTCCTTATTTACATCTCTCATTTAGCTTACATTTCTAATTATAGGTCATTTTTCATATCACATTATGTTTTCCAAGCATTTTCTTGGTGGCAAACCCATTAGAATTCAAAGAACCCCCTCCTAGGTCCTTCTTAATTGTGTAATTGACTCACCTTGTGAAGTTGTTAGTCAATCCAATTAGGATTCCTAGGACATTAGTGAATGATTGGTGGAAAAAGAGTGATATATTTAGGTATCCATCTTTCTACTCATCAAAAGACAAATTTCAGAAAAGCTCGGTGATGCTTGATGAATTTATTACCTTAGGAAGGTTAGAGTTATAAAGCAAAAGAAATCGATTGGTAAGAAGAATCGGTACAAAAATGGAAAAAACAAGGATCTAAGAATCAATTTTGGAAAAACTCCTATCAAGCGACATGATGGTAAAAGGTATTTATCTTTCAATGGTGTTTGTTATTATTGCAAGAAATTTGGTCATAAGGAAAAGAACTACAAAATTAAAATGCATGATTCTTTATCATTCTTTAGCATGTGTTCTAAGAGTAAGAATATTGGACATTAAGTTAGTTTGTTGAATAAAAGGAAAAACGGAAAGAAGAATGTTGTTTGATGTAAGTGCAAAAATATGGAACACCTTGGTAATAACAACATAAGAAAGAAAAATATCTATCCAGTGAAGAAGAATGATCAAATCATTGATCTAGAAGAAGCAAGAAAGGAAATGAAAATGATTTGGAAAAAGGAATCATCAATCTTATCTGTGGTGGCCTCCGGTGTAGATACTCCCATCAATTTCTAAGTAAAAGTAGTGGCTAAGGGGGAGAAATTATTAGAAAATCTAATAAACCCCCTCATTGGTACTTGTGTCATATCATGACAAAAGTATATATAATATAGTAATTAAATTAAGGTATTTTCTCAATCGCATGTGTGAAGGATGAAGTTTGTAGAATTTGAAAGAGTGGAGGCATACAAATTTTTTGAGGCAATCTACCTCTAAGTTGAAGCATTTATTGAAAAATCATTCAGAATAGAAGGAATAAATTCAAATAATTCTAAAGGCTTATGTATTTTTAGAGAAGTGTACAAAGGAAGTTTATAAAGAAATTTAGAGTTTCAGGGTTTAAAGAAGAAATAAAGCCGATTTGAAGTGAGCTCTGGAAACATGATATCTATACATTTCTTGTTGGAATTTACAAAGGTATTCTTGTTTGCACAATCTTTCATTTTTATTGCTATGGATTATTCAAAGGTTGTGAATAGTGGGGATAAAGTGCACGTTAGGTTGAAGAGATATTTGAGGAATGTATTAGAAGAGTTTGCTGGTGCATTCTCTTGCATCCCTATGAGAGTTTTCCCTACAAAAGATATCTATGCATTTGTTTACAGTAAGATAGAAGAGATGTCATCAATTAAATTGAGCTTTGTTTGAGAAAGTGAACTAAAAGAGAACCATGATGCCTACAGAGTATTATTTGAGAAAAAGTTGGGTGTTTGGAGAAAAGTTCCCTTGTTTGAATTTGAGAAGTATATTCAAATAGTGTTGAGAAAAATTCATTTTGAATCTTTGTGGATTGATGAGGCACATTTGATTACTAGAGAAGTTATTAGAGATGCAACTAGTTTGTGTTCCTTTGAACCAGTTCCCAAATTGAAGGTTGTGGATGAGAAAGAAATAATTGAGGTTATCGATGGGAATTTTGAAGGGAAAGAGATTGTTTTGAGATTGATTTTTGATCTGGTAATAAGGTATGTTGCTATGGTCATTGGTAACAAAGTTTGTATCCCTAACAATGACCTTACAGTTTCTACTGATGTTGTACATACTAGTGTTGATATGGTTAACAGAGGTATGGATTATGACTTGTGTGAATTACTTCATATACATCTTTCGAAGAACTTAAAGGAAATCAAGAACAGTAAGAAGAATACATTCTAATATGGCAATTTGGTTATTTTTTTGCTCTTTTACTTTTTGAGAGAGTTACCAATAATAGGAAGGATAGAATGGTCAAATTTAGAGCCTATTTCCCATCAAATTAGGAACTTCATGATAAATATTGGTAGTTTAGATTCACAAGAGACTGCCCTTGCTACATTCTTTGGAAAATTTTAGATGAGGATGAATAGAAGGTTTAGGATTCTAGCAAGTGTTGTTGAAAGGTACTCCAAAAGCATCAATTTTCTTGTGTCCATAGATTTTTGTCACATGGAAGTAGTTGAATCAAGGTTAGTTTGGATATTTGAATTGGATTATAAAGTGTTAGACACTAAAGTAGATAATTACACTAAAATTCTTTTGGAAAGCCCTAAGAATATCAGTGTAGAAGGCATCTCTGGTAGCATGACTAGAGTAGGGAAGAAAAGGAAGAGCATTGTTAAGCAAGAAGTTATAGAATGAAGTGAGCTTGAATATGAGCATGAAAGAATAAATATTTAGAGAGCTTTGGAAGAATTGCATAAGGTTATTTCTAGTGCTAATTTTGATTCATCTATCTCTATTATGGAGAATCTTCATGGCATGATTGATTCTTTGAAGTTTTGCATCTCTATACTTGAAGTGCCTACTGGAATCATGTTTGATGAAGGAAATTTGTAGGATATCAAGGAAAAATGTGTGAATGCACATAGTCAAGTGATGAAGGAATTGGAGAGTACAATTTTTTGAAGAAGAGGAACATGCACTACTTTGTTTTTTCCTAGATTGGTCTAGAAGTACACTGGATATAGGAAATGAGATAAGGATGAGTGAGTCCCGAATAAGCACTCAAGTAGATACATACAAGTTAATAGAAGATAAATATAATTAGAGGTGGTCCTACATTGTGTAGCTTTAGGAAAAATTATTTTCTCTACAAGATCAAAGGATAGAAGTTAACAAGAAGTTTGTGGCACTTAGAGACATGATTAAACTCAGACATACTTTTGTTTCTAGTGCTCTTGGCTATATTGGTGAATTATTAGAGATTAATCTTAGTCACAATACTTTACCAAATGGTGTAGAGTCCTTTACTAAGCTTGAGCTATTTAACAAGACTCTCGTAAGTGCAAAATTTTCATGGGGAGAAGGTAAAGCATCATGGAAGGCTATTATGGAGAGTCTCAGAGGTTCTTCTTCAGGTTAAATCAATTTTGTGTTTATATCTTTTTGGTTACACTTTGATGCATATATTCATATATAATGGACCCCTTCCTTTGTCAATGATGTCAAAGGGGGAGAGATAAAGAGAGAAATATGGAGAGATAGAGAGATAGAGGAATTTTTTTGTGAAGAATAGTTTTGAAAGGGGGAGTATTCAGAGTATTCTATTGCAGTATACTGGATTTTTTTTGTCATGCATGTTGCCATCAATGCCAAAGGGGGAGATCATTGAGAGCCTGGCAACATGAGCATGCAGTATGGATGGTTTGTGTTGTTTGTTCCTATGTTGTCATTGATGTAAAAATGGTGGTAACTATATGGCAAGTCTACTTGTTTTACCAGAAGTTGTTCTCTGCTAGTAATACTCTTTTGTGATGGATCAATGTGTTGGTATTTGAGTCTAGAATTCACCGCAAAATATAAAATGACTCTAATCTCTTAACCATTTTTTCTTGACTCATTCAAAAAACTATATCCTAGATCTTGAGACATCTTTTGTTGTGACCAAAATGTTATCTCTGATAGAGTTCAACTCTGTATTCTACTATTGTTCCTTGCCTGGTATATTGTGTGGGAGACTCTTCATTTTAGTAATGTGAAGATTCTTATGCTACACTTTTGATGATAGTCTCTATGTTGGTAGTATGCTTGGAAATTAATGTGTTCTCATATTTAGAAGGTATTTTCTTTGAGTATTATTTGTTGGTTTGGAGAATTGTGTTCTATTCTTGGCTGACTTAGCATATGCAATACTTTATGAAGACTAATTATGTTTTATGGATGATATCCAACTTGGTATAATGCACTACATGGATAAAATGTTTAAATCATATATGGTGCCGACAAATAAAGTTTTGATTATTTCATTTTTCATGTAATTAGGATGCCCTAATTGATGATCAAGATATACTTGTATATATATAAGATGTTTTGAGGAATGAGATGAGCATGAGTAGTGGGGAAGACACACATGAGTAGTGAATGTGTAATGAGCAGTAAGTGTGAGTGTGAAAAGGATTAAGACGTTTGTGAATATCTGAGCCTAAATGCTTTATCAGGTGTGGATTAGTATAGTTTTGTTGAGCGACTACTATGTGAGGAAGTACTTCATATTTTGAGCTTCATTGGAACTAAAACCTGCACATTGAAGGTGTATCCTATGAGTTCAATCTTTTGGCAGTGAGCCACTATCATTGAATCTTGGCGGTTATCCATCTTTTGTACTCAGGAAGTGAGCCTTTTCAAGGAAAGTGAGTCCTGACAGTGATCATTGTTATATGTTGTATCTGAATATAATATATTGTGAGTTAACCCTCATCATGGTTTTTCCATTTTTGGGTTTTCCATGTAAAAATCATGATGTTCATATGTATGGTTGTATTGACTTATTTTTATATTTTGTCTTGTTGATTTATTCAGAATTAAGATAATTTTTAAATGGATGTTAGTATGGTTTTATGGAATATTGATTCACCCCCCCTCTCAGTATTTTGGATGTTTGACATAATATTTATTTCTTTCAGTGCTCATACCATGTGACTCTAAACTTCTGAGCTCTTCCCATATGATTCTCATGGTGGGCCTTTTTACCACCCACCTTTTTTTTTATGAATATGTATTTATATCTTTATAATTAATATAGATACATGCCTATTCATAAAAAAAAAACATGAAATTTTATTGCTAAATAGAAAGAAATAGAAAAATACTCAGAGGATAGGAGATGTCTAAATAAGATCTGAAAGCCCTATTTTTATTTTTTTTGGTCTCCACTGGGACTCATATGCCAAGTTGGATGATTTAGTCCTAGTACAAAAACTTGGGAAGAATCTAAAATCTTCTGCTAGAAAATCAAGATCTACAAAAAATGGTAAAAAGAGGTATATTGGGACTCATACACCCAGAGGGGTGATTTAGTCCCAATATTCCTAAATCTAAAAAAATAGGATATGAAATTGTTCTCCTTTCTCTACACTTCCTTCCTATGTCTTCCAAACTTTGCTTTTGGATCTAAACCTACTAAAAATCTATGAAACAAAATGTTATGTTGATTTTCTTATGGGGGGTTTGCCTTGGTCAAACCCCTAGTTGGTAATTAAACCTTGATAGAAAGAACATATCTAAAATGGAAATGTATGTGAAGGTCCTAATATTAAGTATTCCTAAGATTAAAAGATCCAAAATGCAATGAAACCCTACTCTAATGTGCTAGAATAGGATGCATACATGAAACATGAAAATGATGATGACTCACTTTGGGGTATCTTCAATCACCCTAATAATCCATAATAATGCATGTACCTTCCCTTAGGTAGAATGTAGAATTATAATGGAAGATGAAATCACTTAGGAAACAAGTCACTAGGCTTGGTTCAATGGCTAGTTGCATCTCCCCAACCTAGAATCCATCATGATCCTCCATAGGAAACCATCATCAATCTTTGGAAATGCTAGATCTTGAAATGAAAGTGATCTTGAAGACCTACAAAAACACTATAATGTTGTTTGAAGAGTTCAACAGTGCTTTCTCCTTGCTCTTGAATGCAAATAATTTAATCTCTTGTTTACTTGATCACTTTTCTCTATTCTCTCTAGTTCCTTAATTGTCAAAAATGAGTGTGAGACTTAGATTTTATAGGCATCCCATCTAATTTACCATTTACATGAAGAATGGAGATATACGGCTGTGTGTGGATTTCTAGAATCTTAATAAGGCATCTAATGAAGATAGTTATCCCTTTCCTTCATTGGAAGAAGTGTTACAAATTGTTAATGGTTCATATCCTTCTTGGATAGATTCTTTAGGTACAATTGTTGTCAATCAGGATTGCACCCTATCTAAGTTTGACTTAACCTTCCTGTTGAAACATGGAAACATTCTCAAGTTGTGGGTAACTTTTGATGAGAATGAATATCTAGAGAGGGTTGGTTCCCCTCATAGATCACCTAAACTAAATACTTTTTTGAGGAAAAGGGAGAAGGATAACATTGAAATGAAATCCTAAACCTAATGGGTGATGCACTAGAACTTTAAACTAGCATACAAAGTTAACTCACAATTAGCTCTCAAAACATTAACTCTCACAACCCCAAATGAAACATACAACACAAAATTTATTTCCATGAAGGTTTGAAAATAAACACAACATGCAACATGTATTATATGAAATATCTGCACACAAATTTATAATAACAAGACATAAAAAGGATTCAATATTTGGAATCACAATGAACATCAAATTGTTACTGCAAAATGGGACAAAAACTATGGGATAGGAATGCTCTGCTGCTTTTATTGAACTGAAAGGAGTATCACACCTAAAAATATGAGTACAAATATGAAGCTTACAAAGCTCTTTGCAAATGGTCAAGAGATTAAGCGGCAAATATGAACTAAGAAAAACTAATTTTTTCTCCAATATATGCCTGCAAATTGTCTCCAAGAGTGAGAGGAAAATATGAGTGAACTACACCTCAAAATAGTAACTCCAATGCCAATTTCGAGCAAGGGAAGAAAACCTCCAAAATAGGGCTCCAATAGCCTCCAAACTAAATGAAAAAGATAGAAAGTTTCATCCCAAGAGGGTTGACCTAGAAAAGACTTAAAAATTCTCATTTATGACAAAAAATTTGGAGTGGAAAGCTTAGTTCTCTTGTTTTTTTCTATTTTTCACAAAAGAACTTGAAGTGAAAAGGAAAAGTTCCTAAGAGAACTTCATGCACTTGCCTTGAATTTTTTGCATTTAAAATGACAAATACTAAGGCAATTTATAGAATATTACCTCAATATTTTTTTACAACATCCACAATTTCAATTTTACAAAATAGAAGGGCTCGACCTATACTTGATTTGATTTTGCACAAAATCATAGTAAATAAACTAAGGCTCACATGACATTGATTTTCTCCAAAAATCAGAAAATAACCCAAGGCACAAATTACATGATGTTTATTCAAAAGTCACAAGAAGACCTGAGGGTGTTCAAGAATTAAGCATTTGATTTTCTATAAAAATCACAAAAAATACTAAGGCATAATTTGGCCTAGGCTTGTAACACATATGAAAAACATAATACCAAAAAGGTATTAGTGAAAGCATAGAAATTAAAATCAATATGGAAAAAAGGTCAACTTAGAGAAAATGGGGAAACCCTAGAACAAAACATTTGAGACCTAACTTTTCTCTCATCATTTTCATTTTGATTTTCTGGAGAACCTAGCTTTGCACATGCTACCATGCCTCTAGGGTTTGAGCTCGAACTTGTCAATATTATATTGTTTCTAGGATATTTCCATGAAGATTATTGCAAGAAAGCACGAGTAAAATTCCTTTGTACAAGTGACACAAAATCTTGACATTTTATGTATTTTTTAGAATATCTTGTGGCCTTGCAGCCCTGGCCATTGTTGTTTTTATGATGCATTTTTTGCTTTCATGTCTTGATAAAACTTTCCTTCTATGCTTTGTGGTCACTATGAGTGATTTTGACTCAAGCTTTAGAGTCCCTCCCTGCAGATCTAGGTGTCTCTTTTTAGTAGCAACACTTTAGGTAAGCTCATCCCATTCGAGCTTTGCATTGTTCTTTATCTTGTATCAAAGAGCTGCTCGATTTGGGTTCAATAGTTGTAGAAAATGAACATATTTTTGGTTCCTCTATGTGCCCTATGCTTAAGACCTCATGGTTTCCATTAACTTAGCAAAAAGAATGAGAAAATATCCACATTTTAAGACCGCGACCTCTTGAACTTGTGGGTATTTATAATGCTTGCTCCAGCTCGAGGTTTCCTTTATTTTCTCTTTCAATATGCATCTAATATATTTTCATTTTATGAAGAAATAGAAGGAGGCTCTTTTCTTTCAAACAAGCTTTCATGTACTTTAACTTTTGTTGAGAGTAGCTTACATTTTGATATATATACACTTTTCCTTATGAAATGATATCTTTACAAATCCTTGTACAATGCTTTTGAATTGCTCAAACATGGATAGAGGAACCTTTCAAAGTAATTGAATGCTTTCCATTTCTTTGTAGTTGTGCTCAAAATATTCCACTAAAGGTTTTCAATTTACTTCTTTGAACCTCTTCTAATTGATGTAAATATGAAAGAAGTTTATTATAGATGCTTACTGCCCTTGCTCAAATATAGCAAGAAAGTATTTTGTGTTATGACCTTATCAGTTTTACTTCATAGCTATTTGCTTATTCACTTTGCATTTATAAATGTTAAATGAATGTTTTAATCTCTTTTGCTTTGCATTCCCATACATTTCTCTTCATTATTGCACTTTGGTGAATTGCAACCCTTGTCTTCAGAGCTTTACAAATGTATCTCATGTTGTTCTAGTTGTTGCCCCATTATGAATATGGTGTTTCTTTGCAATGAATTCTTGATGATTTCTTCTTGTGAGCACCAAACATTACACCCTTTTTTGTCCCTCCTATGTGAGTATTTTTAATAATATAACAACAATCATGATGTATGGAAGAAATAGAAGATATAAAACCGTTATGATAACACCATTTACTGAAGCAAAACCATGATAGCATAAGAAATTTTTATGCAAACAAAACTCTATTAATGAGAAAATGTATACTTCTTATTCTATTCTATAGATCAATTTAGTATCTTAAATGAGCTCATTTCTCATTTGTGACTCTCATTTCAAATTGAAAGGTCCATCACATTGGTCCTTTTGATTTGACAATCATGAATGAGCAATGAATTTGTTATTTTTTGCAGTCACTTTATGAAATACTCCTTTAGCTAAAAATGCTTTGATTTGAGCAATATGAATGTGTTTTTCCTATCTCATTCCCCTCTTGAAACTTAGGGGAAGCATGTTGGGCTCAACCCTTGTGGGAGCCCATTTTTGCACCACATTCTATGATGTCAATAGAAATGAATTAGAAACAAGATTTCACTTATACATCTGATATTTATTGACCTAACACATCATAAACATGTGCTATATTTTTCTTGATGGGGCATATGATGAGACTCATATCTGTAGCTTTAACTAATATTTCTCAATCATCTATAGGTTCATTTGAAGACCGGAGCAAGGAGGAGCAGGCAACAAAGAAGACCAACACAAGACCACCACATGCAATGATGGATATGTTTCCTTCCATATGTCTTTCCATTATTTAATCTTCAGATGTATAGTATATCTTTTATGTTGCATCGGTTCAACTACTCCCATGGCTTGTGTGGGACATTTGAGCATTCTCTTCTTTTCAATGTATAGAAATAATTTTTTTTAGTCTTGTGTACATTCCATTACAAAATGAATGAAGCATTACAGAAATGAATGAAAGTAATATCTTGTGATTTTATGTAGTCTCTTTCTATTGTAACACATTGCATAATGAAAGCTAAATTCTCAATTGGAAACTTAGATAAGAAATGGTTAAGCATGGAAAAAAATGTTAGAATATATTTCACCTTTAAATTTAATCATTGCTTCAACTCTACCAAATTGAGTTGTGGGTGAAAATTTGGTAAAAACATCTAGGTAATGGTCATGAAAGAAGATTGGATAAAGAAAATGTTCACTACAAAGTGGGGAACTTTCACTTACAAAAGGATTCCATTTGGATTGATAAATACCGGAGCCACATTCCAAAGAGCTATATATTATACTTTATGAGATTTGGTAGGAAAGTGTATTATTATATAGATGGATGGCCTCATGGTATTTTCCAAGAATAGAGGAGATCATGTTCGTGATCTCAAAGAAACATTGCAAAAGTGTGAAACTTATGGAGTTTCATTAAATCCTAAGAAATGCATTTTTCGGGGTAACTGGAGGAAAGCTACTAGGACACATTATTTTTGAAAGAGGTATTTCAATAGACCCAAATAGAGTAAGTTCCTTACTCAAGTTACAACCCCTGGGAAGTAAGAAAGAAATAAATAAAATAATACTTTGGTAAGACCAATTTCATCTAGAAATTCATCACCAAGTTTGCTAAAATAGTGAAACCAGTTAATGATATGCTAAAGAAAGATGCAAAGATAGAGTGGAAAAGTGAAGTTAAGCTCACCTTCGAGAATATGAAAGTTGCAATTGTGAAAGCACCGATGCTGGTAAGCCTAGATTACACTAAAACTTTTTATATTTACTCTTTTGCTTTTGGTCACACATGTGCAACAATATTGTCACAAAGGGGCGAGAATAAAGAAGAGAAGTCGATTGCTTTCATGAGTGCTCAATTTAAAGAAGCAGAGCTTAAATACATGGATATTGAAAAGAAATCCTTTGCTTTGGTTAAATTAGTACAAACATTTTGACATTACATTCTCAGAAGTATAGTCAAGGCTATTGTTCTGGATGTTGCAGTAAAAATTCTACTAACACAAAGTGAGCTCAGAGAAAAGAGAGATAAATGGGTTACAATTTTGCAAGAGTTGGATTTAGAGATTATAGCCATGAAGCTAGTTCATGGGCAAGCCTTAGTTAAATCTATTGCTGAGATTGATCCACAAATCTCTAGCCAATACTATACTTTGGATGTAAAAGACCAAGATTATTGGTATTTAGATATATGGTACTATCTTGTTAGCAATAACTGCCCTAATCATATGCAAAGGAATCAAAGAAGATCCCTAAAGATAAAATCTTGGACTTATATGATTAAAGGAGGGGTTCTATTCAAGAAAAATTATGAGGAAATTTATTTAAGATGCTTGAATAGGATAGAAGTGAATGAAGTGTTGCAAGAATTACATGCTAAATTTGGTACAACTCATAGATCACCTTTGGCTACTGTACACCTCATTGTGAGAGTTCGCTATTATTGGCCAACTACTTTTAAACATACTTATGAGCATGTGAAACACTATTACACATGTTAAATTTCTACAGACAAAGGGATATTTAATGGTCAACCATTACAATCAGCGATGGAGATATGTCATTTCTCACAATGGGGATTAGACTTCATCATTACAATCTATAAGATATAAAATTATCATCACTAGGATTTAGGACCTAGGACAACAAACTTTCTATACTCCACATTCAAGGAAAAACTCTAGAGATCTCAACCTCAAGTATGCAAAGGAGAAAGAGATCTTGCAATAGGGTTATCCTAGGGTATGATTATTGATTAAAGAGGGGTTCACCACTGAGCTAGGTCTTGGAAAGACTAATGAAATGCAAGATATAATGTTCAAACCTAGTGATGCATGAAACTTGAATGAATGAACTAGAAATGCATATAAATTGGAACAAAAGTTGTAAAATCAAAAGTGTGCACCTGGAAACTTGTGGGGGCTTGAATGAGGACTGGAAATACTAAAAAGACTAAAATTTTGGCCCACTAGGACTCATATGCACTAGTCTCAGCATATTAGACCCAGATCAAGGTTTCTGGTCTGAAACAAGTTTTTGCAAAAAGGGTATCTGGAACCACAAAAATATTGGAAAAATGTTTGTAGTGTGAATCATATGCCACTTTTGGCATATCAGTCCCATTCCAATTTTTTGAGAATTCAAAGTTCAGATCTGTACTCCAATCTCTATTCTTTCCTTCCAAACTAATTTCTAGATCCGAAATCCTGATTTTAGACTTGTAGATAACATTTTTTATGAAGATAGCAACCTTACAAATGAGGGGACAACTCCAAAAACTTTCTCCAAGCATGTAACCTAATCTCCAAGGGATCTTCAATCTCCAAGACACCTAGATCTATAATCACACATGTAGAGAGAGTAAAACTTGTTGATTTGTTAGTAAATGAGGGTTTGCCTTTGTCAAACCCTTTTGAGGTAATTAAACCAAATGATGAGACAATGAAATAAGGACATGAAACTTGAAAAATGAACAATGATACCTTGAATGATGTCTTATAAATCTGCAATTTAACATAAGTGGCCATGAAGGATGTAGATAAAGACCTTGGAATAGGTGTAGAACAATGCTTAAGCTTGGATCTTCAATGCTACATCACAACAATAGCTCAAAAACATGCTTGATGCTTGATAATATTGACATGATGATGGATCTTGAATTGTTGCAACAATTGATGAATAATTCTACCCTTGAATGCCTTAGAAATGATCTTCAATGCTCTCTTGATGATCTTATAAAGTCTTGAAATGCTTAACTCTTGAGTTCTTTACTTGATATCATGAAGGCTTACTATTTCTTAGGTGGAATAAGAATTTGAAATATTTTTTATATACGCAATGCATCTGAATTATTGTTTATTAGATCACAGAGGTTGACATCCATAAAAATTGAATTTAAAACCCTAATTTCTCACTCAAAACTCAAAAAAGGAGCCAAATGGGACTCATACACCATCTGTGACGTATGGTTCCCACCTAGTGGGACTCATACACCTAGTGGGATTCATACACCCAAGGTGGTGTATGGGTCCCACAAGGACTTTTTAGAGAGAGAAAATGTTAGGGAGTGAAGAAATTGAGTTTGTTTGAGGTCTATGTCAGGATTTCTATTAAAATATGCTTCAAGATGCATAATAAAGGGTCCTAAAGGCCTATTAATGATAATATAAAGGTTATAAATTCAAGAGGGCCCAAAATTCAATGTTAAGGTGTAAATAAATACACTTTACAACATTAAATCAAAGCAAAATGAGGTCTATTTAGCTTAGAAGGGCCCAAAATCCCATGTGAATGTGTACAACACATTACAACACTAGATTAGGTCCATTTAGTTTACAAGCCTCTTAAATTTAATGTGAAGGTGTAAATAAATACACTTTACAACACTAAATTAAGGAAAATTTAGGTTTATTTAGCTTTAAAAGGGCCCAAAACATAATGTGGATGTGTAAAACTCATCACAACACTAGATCAAGGTGATATTAAGTCCAATTTATCACTAATTATTCCTAAATTAAGTGTAAAAATGTAACTAACAATATTTTTTGACACTACATTTAGCCCCCACTTTAGTGAGAGAAGGAACTTGCTTCAAACTCACACTAAAGTAGACATTCAAGAAGGGTCCAAGTGTACCAATGTGGATTGTCTAGGATAACAAAGATCAAAGAGGAGGTCAAGCCCCCAAGGTCCAAGATCCTATGTCAAATAAACATAAGTACAAAAGGACATGCACTAGGTGTATAATATGCAACATCAAGATGCACAATCATGCAATTTCAATAAAAAGAGAAAAAAAAACAAGAAAAACCAAGAAAAAGTGGATCAAGCCATGACCATTTCTCCAAAACGATGTAGATTAGATCTAAGTTGTTTATCCAAAAATGCACACTCACTCTAAGGCAACAAAACTTTAGGTTGTCCATTGGGTGAGTAATCCAAGAAGGTGAGATACATATAGCTGATATGCACTCACACACACATGTGAGTAGCTAAGGGAAAGTCATGCCTCAAATTGGATTCCCATCCAACCATACCAAAGTTATACCTCTTGATAACTTTGATAAGGCACCATGCAAAAATGATCTTCAAGCTTCATGAGATAAGAAAAACTTCATATGCTTGGAGCTCATGAAACAATGAACTTCAAGCTTCATGAGGAAATAAAATCTTTGTATGCTTGGAACTCATGAACAAACAAGATGGCTCTATAGTCATGCAAAGTGTGTTATGCAAGGTGGCCATATAACAAATAGTCTAAGGTGAGTTCAAAGGGATTTTTATTAATTCATGTGAGGTTTATTCTTAGGAAACATTGTGCCTAATGTCTCTAAGAGAGGAAAAGTCAAAGAAATATCACACTCTCAAAGGAAATCAAACCCAATGACACCACCAAGAAAAGAACACATCACAAGAAGAAATAAATTGTACAATAAAACATGAGTGTCAATGTATGTCCCCACTTTAAAGTGGCTACTAACACCATTGATGTGAGCAATTACTTCAAAGTAGAAGAATACATGAGACCTTATTTGGAAATCCTTATGCCAAGTCATATGTTTTTGAATTGAATCAGATCATGAATGAGTATGTCATATGCAAGTCAACTTAAGGCATGTCATCCACATCCCAATATTTCTCTTATATATACATGAAAGGCGATCAACTAGCCAAAGGAGAAAACAACAAGTGACGTACAAGGAAAAGGCTAACTAACCCCTTTTTCCCACTTAGTGCAAGACAAGGGTAAGCCAAATAGGATTAAAATAAGTTTCAATTAGAGGAACTAGGTGCTTCAACACAAGGAAGAGCACCATAGTCCCTAAGATGTTGAATTTTCTTACTCAAACCCTTACACTCATTAGTAGAATGACCATGAACTTTGTGGTATGCACAAAATGAATCCTTGTAATAAAATTTCTTTCTTGTTATTGGAGGGAGGAATATCAAATGATCTTGGAGGAGTCTCAACAAGATACCCTCTTGATCAATAGTAGATTTTCCTTAATTTTATGACAAAGATATCTCTTGCTTAGCACGAGATGTCATAGTTACACAAGACTCTTTAGGTTGTGAGGTTTTATTTTCTCCTTTATAGGAGGGTGCAAAATCTAGTGAATTCAAATCATTAGTGTTTTGTGTGATGACATTAACATTAAGTGAGAATTTATTTGTTTGTTTTGTTTCTTGCCAAGGATAACAATCAAGACCACTAGTGTCTATCAATTTAGGATGTACTACCATTAAATTCATTTTAGAAGTCTTTTGTAATAGTGTTGGTATTATGTGAAGGCTTGTTTGTGTCATTTGAGGGACAATAACCAAGACCAATAGTATTTTCTTGTGTGTGAGGTTCTATAGGGACATAGATACCTTGTTCTCTAGCACCAATTCCTTTTCTTGTATAACCAAGTTGTTTCATAATTCATAACCTTTTTCATAAAGATTCTTCATCTCTTTTAGATTCAGTGGTTGTTAATAGTCAGTTTCGTCAAATTTTGTTGTGTAATTTGTTGTATTTTGTTCTAAAGTGGTTGAGGTGGATGCTTTTGAAGGGTCTTTTGAATTTTGTGTTGACATTACTACTTTTTATTTTCCCTTGTCAGAATCTTTGTTTATGATCTTGTATTCTCCCATGAATTTTGGCTCGAAATCTAAGGAACCCCAATCATCTTCTAATAGCTTTGCATGGACTTCCTAAATATGTTTTTTTGTGTCTTTTTGTTGCACAAGTTCTACTTGTGTAGTTGGTGTCAATGTTTTTAAAGAATTTTCCTTGGTTTTCTCAATGTTTAAACAACTGCTTGGTTTTGGGTCAACTTCAAGTGTACACTTTGTTGTTGTAGATGTATTTCATTTTACAATGAAGGGTAGAAGGTACCCCGCTCATTACATGAATCCATGGTTTTCCTAAAAGAAGATTGTATGAAAGATCGTGATGCATAACATGGATCAGTGTTTCTAATGTGGCCTTTCCAGCTATAATAGGCAAAGTGATCACACGAAGTGGTTTTTTTCCTACATTGTCAAATCCCTTAATAGATAAAGAGTCAGGTTGATTTTTTTATTTATCCACACCAAGCCTATCCAAAAGGGTCACACTAAACACATTAAGGGTTGAGCCATTGTCAACGATGGTTTTCTTTATCCATATCATTTTATATTGAGATATTCTTATGAAAGATTCTTTTTTTTTTTGCACTTCCAAAGGAGGGAGCTCACTTTGGTGGAAAAAAATGTTGGCCTTTATTCCTTGAATAAGGGATTCTATGTCATTTGGTTGCACATTTAAGGAAATTTGAATCATGTTATGATAATGAGGAGAGGCTTGAATAAGGTCCCATAATGATATTTTAGTAGGAGTATTCTTTAGTTGTTCAACAAGATTGTACTCCTTTAAAATTTGTGCAGGAAAATGAGGAGGACTACGCAAGATAGGATTAGGAAATGGGAGGGATGTTGAAGTCTATTGTCTGGGTTGCAAATTTTTTCTAGTGTTATATATATGAGCAATGATATTATGACTTGACTACTACGAAACATTATTCTTAGGTGGGTAAATGATAAGTTGGGGTTTGTTTTGAGTTTTATTTTTGTGTGGACGTGGGTAAAGGATTAGAGGATTCTTAGGATGTTCCATGGGGTATGTAGGAGGTCCAATAGTCAAGGGGGATCTAATGGAAACTTGTGTATTCATAACCTCAGTGGTCTTGGTTTGTTGTATTTATAATAAAGGGAAATCTATAATCGCCTTTTTACCATCATCTAAGGAAGCCAAAATGTTGTCATTTTCTTCCACCGTGATATCTTCCCGAAGAGGATAAATTTTTAGGAGAACTAAAAACTAGGTGTTCTTGACATTCAAAGATTGGTTCTTCTAAAATGACTTCATCACAAGTAGGGGAATGATCAATTGTTGAATTGTCTTGCTCAATAAAGGTTTCCTTAGGTGAAGAGGGACAACTAATATTCTCATGATTTTCATCGATCAAAGTATCTTCTTCACAACTAGGAGAGATACTAGGAGAAGGACAAGTATGATTGTCATGATCATTTATGATTTCATTCCTTGTCCCATAATGTCTTCCAAAATAGGATAGGTAGGGGAAGGATCATAAAGAGGGTTGTTGTAGACCTTAAAGATTTGATCATCTAACACCAACATATCCTCATCATTTACAATCTCATCATCTTCCACTAAATTATTCTCACAAGCAGGGGAGAATGGAAATTAGGTAAGGTGATGTTTAGAAATGTGTCTATGATGTCATTCTCTTATGCTATAATATCTTTCAATGTAGGATAGTTTATAGAAGAGTAGCTTTCAACAATGTCATGATTCTCAATGATTGCATCTTCTAACACCAAAATACCTTTCACATGTAGAAGAGGTATTAGGAGAAGAGAAACTATGATCATCAGGATAGTCTATATTTTCATCTTCTTCTATCACATCATTCCCACAAATAGGATAGATAAGAGAGGGTGTAGGTTTAAGGAAAGCATCAAAATTTTTAGTTTCTTGCATTAAGAGACTCTCATAACTAGGAAATGCATTGAATGAATGACTAACATGCTTATTGACTAAATTTTTCTTTGAAAACTTGGAAAATATGGATACTAACATTTGTGAAAAGTAATCTATGCAAATTTAAAACTAAAAGAGACTTAAATGCAATATAGAAACCTAGAATGAAATGTGTAAATGCAATTTCAATTTCAAACAAGGTAATTTACTTATTGCATTATGCCACAATTTGAAAATGAAATGTTGTAAATGCAAATTTGAAATGAAGCAATGCATGAAATGAACCAATTTAAGCTAGATTTAGTGAAATTAATGTAACAAAAACTCAACCAACTAAAACAACTAATGATAGTAAAAAAAAAGTGTAGAAAACATTGTTTTGAATGCTGTAAAAGGTAGTTTTAGATGTGTAGTATGACTAAATCACTGAGAGGGGAGTATGAGTCCCAGTGAGGGTGTTTTTCACAATTTTGAAAAAAATTAAGTGCTTTTTATGCTTTTTAGTTTGTATGATCTATAGACTAAATGCAAATATAGTTTTTAGATGATTTGAGATGCAAAAATGAAAATTATATCCACTTTCACTAATGAAAGAATTAGAAACCTTAGAATGTCAATTAACTAATGAAAACCCTAATGCAATGTTAATGGAAGAAAGATCTAGGATGATGATGCACTCCAAATCAGAAATGATGTGTTCTAAATATGGGTTCACCAAAATGTAAGATAGAAAATTGTTGTCACTAGGGTTTAGGACCTAGGACAACAAACCTTTTATACTCCACATTCAAGGAAAAACCCTAGAGATATACACCTCAAGTATGCAAAGGAGAAAGAGATCTTGCAATAGGGCTATCCTAGGGTATGATTAATGATTAAAGAGTAGTTCACCACCAAGCTAGGGCATGGAAAGAATAATGAAATGCAAGATCTAATGTTCAAACCTAGTGATGCATGAAACTTGAATGAATGACCTAGAAATACATATAAATTGGAATAGAAAGCTGTAAAATTAGAAGTGTGCACTAGAAACCCTGATCTGGGACTGATACGCCAAGACTGGTGTATGAGTCCCATTGGGCCAAAATTTTAGTGTTTTTAACATTTCTAGTTCTCATTCAAAGCCCCATGGGTTTCTAGGTGCATTCTTTTGATTTTAGAGCTTTTTGTTCAAATTTATATGCATTTCCCAGTCATTCATTCAAGTTTCATGCATTACTAGGTTTGAACATTAGATCTTTCATTTCATTAGTCTTTCCAAGCCCTATCTTGTTGGTGAACGCCTCTTTAATTATTAATAATACCTTAGGACAACCCTATTGCAAGATCTCTTTCTCCTTTGCATACTTGAGGTTGAGATCTCTAGGGTTTGTCCTTGAATGTGGAGTATAGAAAGTTTGTTGTCCTAGGTCCTAAACCCTAGTGACAACAATTTTCTATCTTACACAATCAACCCTCCATCATCCACAGGTCACAAGTTTGTGTTGACTACCACTAATTATTGTACTCGGTGGACTAAAGTATGCCACAACAAACAATGCACCATGAAGGTGGTAATCAAATTCTTAGAGGAAAGCATTATTAGCAGGTTTCAAGTACAATATTTACTAGTATGTGATAATGGATTTTCTTTTTCCTCATTATTTTTTTATAATTAGGCATTTCAATACAATATAACATTTAAGTTCTTGTTTAACTATTATCTATAGGGAAATGGATTAGCGGAATCATCAAACAAGAATCTATTGGATATAATAAAGAGATTGATTGGAAGGAATCCTAGAGAATGGAAATCTCTATTTAAATTCACCCTTTGGGTAGACCATACTAGAATGAAATCCATGTTTAGAAATTCTCCTTACCACTTAGTCTATTAGGTAGATCCTATATTTCCTACAAACTTGAAAATCCCTACTTGGCAATTTTCCCAAGAGTACATTACATTAAGTGATCAGACTGAAGCTTGATTGCTACAACCGATGCACTTGAATGAAAAACATACTAGAGCTGTAGATCATTTTGCTAGGCACTATTCTGTGGTAAAATGGTGATTTGACAAAAGGGATAGATTAAAAACTTTTAGAATATCTGATTTAGTCCTATATTGGGACAAAGCCCATGAGCATAAGGGTGAACATAGTAAGTTTGACAAGTTATGGACTGCTCCTTACTAGGTATCTAAATTTTTTGGTGATAGCACTTATAGGCTTAAAACTTAAATTAGAGAGGATGCTCCATTGCTTGTCGATAGATAGTTCTTGAAATATTACTTTCAATCTTAGTCTTGGATGCTCGTCTAAATAGTGTTTTTTTGTGGACACAAAAAAAGTATCCCTTTTTTCTTGCTTGGTTTGGGAATATTGATGATAAATTGGATCTAATAAGGACTTGATTTAGTGTTGTGAGGTGTTTTTCACATCCACACTAGGTCTTGGACCCTTGCAAACAGAATAAAATTCATCTAACAATGTCTTGTAAAGGTGTTGTAAAGTGTTGCAAAAGACTTTCATGCCTCTCTATACTTAATGAACCCATTTTTCCCTAATTCAATATTATAAAATGTATTTAAATGCATCATCACATTAATCTACAAGGATTTTGAATTAAACTTGACTTTAATCTAGTGTTGTAATTTTTCTTACACATTCACATTGGATGTTGTGCCTTTCTAGGCTAACTAGACCTCATTTTAGTGTTGTAAAGTGTATTTAATCATACTTTCACATTGAAATTTGTGTCCCTAGCCCTAACCACCCTTTACATCATCATTAATAGGCCTCTATGACCCCATATTGTGCATCCTAAGGCATAATTTGATCAAATACTCAATGAAATCAACATAAGAACTAAAATTCCTCATTCCCCAACATTCTAGCTATCAAAAGGAACCCTCTAGGAATAATTCAACCATTTGGGTGAATGAGTCCCTGCCAGGTGGGACTAATTCACCTAGGGTGGCGAATCAATCCCATTTGGGTCATTTTTAAGTTTTGAGTGGGAAATTTTTGATTTTGAGTTTAATTTTTCCTCATGTCGGCCTTGGGGATCAAATTAACAAGCAAATAAGGTGAATTTCCTATAAATATAAGCTTCTAAACCCTAATTCAGCATAACTCATCATCAAATTAAACCATTCATCATTTATCTTTCACTTCAAGTCAAGCAAGCTAGGGTGAGGTGTTTTTCACATCCACACTAGGTCTTGGACCCTTGCAAATAAAATAAAATACATCTACTAATGTCTTGTAAAGGTGTTGTTAAGTGTTATAAAAGACTTTCACGCGTCTCTAGACTTAATGAACCCATTTCCCATAATTCAAAATTATAAAATGTATTTAAATGCATCCTCACATTAATCTAGAAGGCTTTTGAATTAAACTTGACTTTAATCTAGTGTTGTAATGTGTCTTACACATTCACATTGGATATTTTTCCTTTCTAGGCTGTGTGGACCCTATTTTAATGTTGTAAAGTATAATTAATCACACTTTCACATTGAATTTTGTGTCCCAAGCCCTAATTGATCTTTACATCATCATTAATAGGCCCTTATGACCCCATATTATGTATCTTGAGGAGTAATTTGATGAAATAACTAAGAAAGTCACCATATAAACCTGATTTCCTTACTTCCTAGCATTCCAACTAGCAGAATGGCTCCTGAGGGACCCATTCACCATTAGGGATGAATTAGTCACATCCAAGTGGGACCCATTGACCCTTGATGGTGAATGAGTCACATTTGAGCCATTTTTAGGGTTTGAGTGGGAAATTTTGGATTTTAAGTTTTATTTTCCTCCATGTCAACCTTGGGGATACAATTAAGGGGAAAATGAGGTGAATTTCCTATAAATATAAGTATCTAAACCCTAATTCATAACTAGTTCATTCATTCTTCACTCATCATTCATTATTCTTCTCAAGCAAGCTAGGGTTTTATCATTCCAAGTCATTCAAGATCACTTTTTAGATATTCAAGGGTAGAATCTTCGTCTTTTTCTTCAAAAATTCAAGATCAATGATCATAGAAAGGTATTAATTCCATTGTTTCATGCTTCATTACATTCCTTCATTATTTTGGTTTAATTACCTAAAACTTGGGGTTTGACCAAGGCAAACCCCCATACCCTAACACCGAACATTTCTCTCTCTTTTCTTGTGTGTTTGCAGATTTAGGCATCTTGAAGGCTTGGAAATCATTGAAGATCAAGTTGTAGATTTTTTGAAGACATCTCCTTGTTGATCAAGTAAAAATATCCACTAAAAGTCACTTTCAATGCTAGAAATCAAACTTTTAGAGGTGGACACCTATCAGGAACCGAAATGCAAACCGAGGGCTTCAATTTCCACTTTTGGATTTTTATAAATTCAAAAGTGGATTGATTCACCATTGATGGTGAATGATTCCCACTACCAGGCCTAAAAAAATTTCTACATTTTTGGATACCCATTTGTCTGAGATGGGCTGTGGAACAGTTTCCCAAATCTAGGACTAATTCACCTAGAATGGAAAATGAGTCCCTATAGGCCAAATTTTCAGGATTAGTAGCATTTTAGAAGCTACTTCCAATATCCAACAAGTTCTCATGTGTACACATTTAGTTTCATCCATTTTTGTTACAATTTTCCTTCATTTCTTGGTCTTTTTGTATATCAACACTGTGCTTTCAAACAAGGTGCATTTCATTAGTTTTCATTTAGTAATCAATATCTTGAATCTTTAGTCTTCCACATTTAGATCATTGGATTTAAGCATAATTCACCCATCCATACATTTATTTTGAGTGTTTGCATTGCCCATTTTGGCCCAATCTTTCTCCTTTTACGTAAAAACCCTAGAAGTGCAAGAGAAAGACCTTAGAAGCCAAAATATTTTTTTTACATTTTGGTGAACGTGCTTTTTCAAATACTTTATTTTCTTATTTAGATTCCATAATTCTCCTATAATTAGCTTGCATTGCATTTTGTATTTGTTAAAGTTACATTCTAGGGTTTCTAGAAAATTTCATTAGTAAAAGTGCATATAGATTGCATTTTTCCATCTTAAATCATTCAAAAAAATTGAAATTTTGCATTTGCATCTTAGATTAGCATCATACAACACAGAAATCATCAAAACCAATCTAAAAAGTCAAAAAATCCTGAAAAAATCCCTATTGGGACTCATTCATCACCTTAGGCGAATTAGTCCCTTTTCACCACTGAAACTGCCTTTTATAGAGCTAAAAACCCTATTTTTGTAGTTTTGTTTGCTGCCATTACTTGTTTGTATCAATTGGTTGAGTTTTTGTAACATACATTTCATTAGATCTAGCTCAAAATAGCTCATTTCATGCATTGTTCAATTTCACATTTGCATTTACCACATTTCATTTTTCAAGTTGTTGCATAATGTAATTATAAAATTACCTTATTTCACATCTAAAAATTGTATTTAAACTTTAATTCATTGCATGGCACTTTATTTACTTTCTCATGTTAGTATGTGTTCTCTTCAAGCATTCGATGTTTCTTTAAGATCAAGTGGCTTGTATGATTCTATTTTTCATGGACATAATCTAAGACAACAAAGTAAAACATTTGATTTAAGCATGTTGCATACCCTCCTAGTACCTATCGGATTTGTAAGAATGTCATAACACAAGAGGATGCAATTGTAGATAATCATAACAATCATACTTTTTCTTCTCCCAATAACTCTCCTATTCGTGATGAAGGCATCATGGTGAAAGAAGATTTATGTATTGAGAGTCTTGATTGTCCCTCTCCTCTTCCACCTTGGGAATACATTAGACAACAAGAGCATGATATCATAGAAAAATTTCTACACATCACCTTACCTAATCTCCATAACCATGACAATCAAAATTTTCTTTCTCCTAATATCCCTCCTTGACACCACAAGGATAGGTTGGTGTTAGAAGATACCCCTATTAAGAGTCATGACAGTCTTGACCCTCCATTCCCTAATGCTCCTACCATTTGGGGAAATCTATTTGAAAATCATAGTGGTCCTTCTCTTGATGCCTCCCCCACTTGTGATGAAGCTACTTTAAAAACTTCAAACTTGGATGACCATATTGCAAGCTCTCATATTAGGGTAGATAATATGAAACAAGATAATGAGACCTTAAAGACCATGGACACTCAACTAGCACCTTCTTCTAATCATCCCACTCTTGATAATCCCATCATTGATCATTCCCCTACTTGTGGTGAAGTCCTTTTAGAAAAACCAACCCTTGAATGTCAATAACATGTGGTTTTTAGTTCTCCTAAAAACTCTCCTCTTAGGGAGGATATCATTATGCAAGACAAGGATAACATTGACAATAATGATAATATGTGCCCTTAGAAGAAGATGGAGAGCCCATGTTAGACTCTAATTCACCAAGGGATTTTAATATTATTCAACCTCAACTCATCCTTTATCCACCTTCACACAAACAAAAAGCTCACAATCAACCTGAACTTACCCTTTATCCACCTTCAAACAAACCTTCAACCCAAAGCCAACCCAAACTTATCCTTTACCCACCTAAGAATAATGTATTGCAACAATCAATTCATAATATCGTTGCTTATAAATACAACAAAAATAACTTATGGTCTTGGTTATTGTCATTTCATTGAGATTTCCAAGCCTTCACTCAACATCAACACTCTCACACAACATTCTCCTACACCAACCTTAATAGTTGTACACCCTGAACTCATCAACACTAGTGGTATTGAAAGTCATCCTTTACAACACATGAAAAAACCAACAAACTCTTCACTTAATATCAATTTCATCTGGCAAAACAATAATGATTTTAATTCATTAGATTTTACACCCTCCTATAAAGGAGAGAACAAAATATCACAATCTAAAGAGTCTTTCATCGATATGACAACTAATGCTAATCAAGAGATACCTTTATCACAAACTATAGAAACACCTTCTACCATTGATCAAGAGGGTATCTTATCAAGACTCCTCCAAGATCACTTGATATCTCTCCCTCCACGAACTTGAAAGAAATGTTATTACAAGACTTCATTTTGCACATATCACAGAGTTCATGGTCATTCCACTAATGAATGTAAGGCTTTGCATAGTAAAATCCAAAATCTTAAGGAGTTTGGCATTCTTCCTTTTGTGGGGGCACCTAATCCCTCTAATTGATACCAATTTTCACTCTACCATGCATCTCATCAATTAATTCGGCTCACCCTCGTCCTACACTAAGAGGGGGCAATAGGTTTGATAGCCTTGTCCTCGTATGTCACTTGTTGCCTCCTTTGGTTAGCTATTAACCTTTCAAGAACATATAAGAGAAAGCTTGGGATGTGGACGACACGCCTTAAGTTAGCTCACATGTGACATACTACCTTTTTCATGAGGTAGTTTATTGGAAACATGTGACTTGGCATAGGGCTTTCTATGTAAGCTCTCATATTCTCCTTCTACTTTAAAGAAATTGCTCAAAATAATGGTGTTTACAACCACTTTAAAGTGGGGGCATACATCACCACTCACATTTCATTGTGTGATTTCTTTCTTCTTGTGATGCATCCTTTTCCTTAGTGGTGTCATTGGGCTTGATTTCATCCAAGAGTGTGATACTTCTTTTGACACATCCTCTCTTGGAAATATTAATCACGATGTTCCCTAAGAAGAGACCTTGCACAAACTAAGAAAAATCTCTTTGAACATTCCTTACACCATTTACAATGTTTATGAGTGTCAAGCATATGAATTTTTTCTTACCTTATGAAGCTCTAAGTTCATTTTCATTGTGGTGCCTTATTAAAGTTATTAGGAGGCATAACTTTGGTATGATTGAGCGAGAAGCCCATTCCAAGGCATGACTATTCCCCATAGCCACCTTATGGATTTCTCACCCCATAGACAACCAGAAGTTCCATGGCCCTAGAGTGAGTATGTTGTGGATTCCTCACCCCATGAACAACCATAATTTTTGTGGTCCCAAAGTGAGTATGTTGTGGATTCCTCACCCTATAGACAACTAGAAGTTTCATGGCCCCAAAGTGATTATACTTAGGACTTCTCACCTGGAAAAAAACCAAGAGTTCCATCACCTTAGAATGAGTATGCATTAGAAAAATAGCCTAGATTTGATCCACATCTTGTTGGACAAATGAACGAATCTTGATCCACCTTTTCATTCTTCTCTTCCTTCTAGTTCTTGCCATTGCATGATCATGTATCTTGTTTCACTGCATATCATTCACCTTGTGTGTGTCCTTTCATGCTTATGTTGGTTTTGACTTAGGATCTTGGACCTTGGGGGATTGACCACCTTCTCGATCATTTTCATCCTAGACCATCCACATTGGTATGATTGGACCCCTTCTTGAATGTCTACTTTAGTGTGAGTTTGAAGCAAGTTCATCCTCTCACTAAAGTGGGGGCTAATTATGTACACAAAAAAAGTATCCCTTTTTTCTTGCCTGATTTGGGAATAATTGATGATAAATTGGATCTAATAAGGCCTTTATTTAGTGTTGTGAGGTGTTTTTCACATCCACACTATGTCTTGGACCCTTGCAAATAGAATAAAATGCATCTAACAATATCTTGTAAAGGTGTTGTAAAGTGTTATAAAAGACCTTCATACCTCTCTAGACTTAATGAACCCATTTCCCCCTAGTTCAACATTATAAAATGTATTTAAATACTTCCTCACATTAATCTAGAAGGCTTGTGAATTAAACTTTACTTTAATCTAGTGTTGTAATGTGTCTTACACATTCACAATGAATGTTGTGCCTTTCTAGGCTATGCAAACCCTATTTTAATGTCATAAAGTGTAGTTAATCATGCATTCACATTGAATTTTGTGTCCCAATCCATAATTGACCTTTACATCATCATTAATAGGCCCTTGTGACCCCATATTATGCATCTTGGGGCATAATTTGATGAAATAACTGACAAATTCACCATATTATAAACCTAATTTCATTACTTCTTGGAATTCCAAATAGTAGAATGGCCCCTATGGGATCCATTCACCATTAGGGGTGAATCAATTCCATCCAGGTGGGACCCATTCACACTTGATGGTGAATGAGTCCCATTTGAGCCATTTTTGGGGTTTGAGCGGGAAATTTTGGATTTTAAGTTTTATTTTCCTCCATGACAGCCTTGGGGATCAAATTAATGAGAAAAAAAGGTGAAATTCCTATAAAAACAAATCTCTAAACCCTAATTCATAACCAATTCATTCATGCTTCACTCATCATTCATTATTCTTCTCAAGAAAGTTAGGGTTTTATCTTTCCAAGTCATTCAAGACCACTTTTCAGACATTCAAGGGAAAAATCTTCATCTTTTTCTTCATAAATTAAAGATAATTCATCATGGAAAGGTATTAACTCCATTGTTTCATGCTTCATTACATTCCTTCATCATTTTGGTTTAATTACCTAAAAATGGGTTTGACTAAGGCAAACCTGCATGCCCTAACACCTAACATTTCTCTCTTTTCTTGTGTGTTTGCAGATTTAGGCATCTTGAAGGCTTTAAAATCATTGAAGATCAAGTTGAAAAGTTGTTGAAGAAATTTCCTTTTCGATCAAGTCAAAATATCCACTAAAAGTCACTTTCAGTGCCAGAAATTAGACTTTCGGTGGCGAACACCTATTAGTAACCAAAGTGCAGATCGAGGGCTTCAGTTTCCACTTTTGGATTTTTAGAAATTCAAAATTGGACTGAATTTCCATTGGTGGTGAATGAATCCCATTGGCCTGAAAAAAGGTTTTATGTAGTTTTGGATACCCATTTGTCCAAAATGGGCTCCAAAACAATTTCCCAGATCTGGGACTAATTTTCCCTAAATGGTGAATGAGTCCATGTAGGAAATTTTTTTATGATCAGCGGCATTTCAGAAGCCATTTCAAATCTCCAGTAATTTATGAGGTGCACACATTCAGTTTCATCCATTTTTGTTACAATTTTCCTTCATTTCTAGGTCTTTTTGTATATCAACACTGTTTTCAAACAAGGTGCATTTCATTAGTTTTCATTTAGTAATTAATATCTTTCTTTAGTTTTCTTCATTTAGATCATTGCATTTAAGCATACTTCATCCATCCATGCATTGATTTTGAGTGTTTACATTGCCCATTTTGGCCCAATCTTTCTCATTTTAGGTAAAAACCCTAGAAGTGCAAGAGAAAGACCTTGGAAGCTAAAATCTTTGTTTACCTTTTTAAATAGTTTTTTTTTTTTATAAATAATTTTTTTTGGGTGCTTTCTTTTTCTTTGTTTCCTCTCAGATACAGTAATTAGTATCCCTTGATGGTGGTAAAATTAATAGAATGTCAATTCTAGAAATGTGATCCATGCTTGGACTGAAAATAGTTCTTTAATTATAGAGGATTGATGAATTTTTTGGTTCCTTTTACTTTACTTCACATAAATCATTCAATTGATGTTGAGCTACAAACACCCATATTTTAATCATTCCACTAAAATTTGGGATAGCAATTGTTTGCATTGGGTGAAAAATCAAAAGGTGACCTTTACTACCACTGTAATTCCCAACCTAATAGCGAGCTTCATTGGCTAAAGTTGAAGAAAATGAGCTTACAAATAAATATCAAAAGAAAAATGAATATCAAAAGAAATATCTAAAGAGAAAAGATTTAAACTCTTTAGGCTATCCATATATCTCTATCAGGGCTATAGATGCTTGTCTAGTAGTAGAGCTAGGTTTGGAGGAATTGCAGAGATAACCTTGTTGGGTCTATGGATGCTTGACTAGAAGCAAGGCTCTATCCATGGTTGGATTAAAAGGAAATTTCCAAATTATGTAGGTCAATGTAAACATTTGTTGTGCTATAAATTTACTGTAGCAGAATAAATCAATTGCACCCATGTGAGCTCAGTAAAATTTAATTAGTAAAATAAAGATGGAATATTGGAATGAGGGTCTAACCATTTATAATTTGAAGACTGAAGAAAGTTGAAGTATAGTTATTAGGTCCAAAATTGGCTTTCTATTATTTTGTTCAGTTTTGTTGATTGCTATTTATTATGTGGTCTCACAATACACCCCAATTTTCTCCTTGAAAAAATGTGGACCCCCCCTTTTTTCTCTTTTCCTTTCTTTCCTTGGCTGCTTGGGTGTGCTACTTTTGGAGGAAATGGTAAAATGGAAGTCTTTGTTTTAGGTTGCCTGGTCCCTGTCTAAGTCCCTTTCTTTACCATATTTGGAGTGTTGCAAGCTCTTCTCCCTAATCTTATTGATTTACCGAAACCTGAGGTCTTGAAGTTGATGTGGTTGTGCTAGGGACATTGTATCTTTAGTTGGTTTTAGTTTTGACCAGTCGGTAAGCCAAGCATAGTGCATATTTTCCCCTTTCTTTATTGGTTAGCCCAATCATTTTTTTTTTCTTTTATTTATCCAAAGACTAGAAACCAGAGGTTTTGTTGTGAATATGTTTTTAATCAATTTGGTTACACTTGAACCCAGTTTTGAGTCCTCTCTTTGCACCCAGTTCTCATGAACTCAGTGGGTAAAAGTCCTATTCCTGGTAATCTTTCCAAGGTCCGGTACTAGAGGATTCAAACCTTGTGATCATTAGTGGTCAAGTATCCAAAGTGGCTTTGTTTATAAAGTCTTTTCCTTGTAAGAATTAAAGTGACATGTAAGTGTGCCATGTAAGCCTTTTGCACCCTCTTCTTCTCTAATGGTGGGCCCTACATAGAAACCAAAGTGTTCATGATTTGAACCCTAACCCACCATGATTGCACCTTTATTCAAGGAAATTAATGAAGGTGGAAAATTACATGTGTACTAGTTGGCACCACTTGGAGCATGCAGTTGTGTGCATAACACTCTATCTTGCGCCATACTACCAATTTGTAAATACATTGAAGAATCAAGATCAAGATTGTCACACAAAGAAAGTTAAACCTCAAGAAACCAAAGAACACAACTACTAAGGCTTTTGAGGTTGCATTTTGAAACACAATCGTATCACCAACAAAACTAGGTATGTTTCTGATAACTAAAAATTTGTTAGTCTTTCTATGCATGCATGTCTTAGGATAAATGGCATTTCCCCTAGCAATTTAAATGTTTATTATTTTGAAGTAAATTTAACCAAAATGTATATTTAAAGTTTTATGAATTTTTGAAAATAATTGGTTAAATTTAACCCTAACTCATACACAAGGCACACATCTACTAATGATGTAGGAAATCAAGGTAAATATGAGCACTTCTAAAAGGAGGCTAGAAGAGGAATTTAAATATTTTATTTTGAAAGCCATACTAGTTGGTGGCATAATTACTGACACCCATCCATTGTGGTTTTCTGATATGGAATTCATCACATGGGTTTAGCAAGTGAATGCTTCTCAATGTTCAAAGAATGTTATTGCAAGTGGGCTATGTGGTGAAAATTTTTCCTTCAGACATTTTGGTTTTTGTCCCTTAATTCCTTTCCACTTTACGCTAGAACTATGCCCAAAGGAAAAAGATTACTCTTGTGTAAAGGTGCGCAATGAGCCACATGGTGGCTACACAAATTTTTTATATATCATTTTCCTTTCAAGCCCAAATTAGGACACGTGTCAACTCAACAGGGATTTCCTCAAAACTATTTTGATAAAATCTAAAATCACCCACCCCCTTGCCACGTTAGCCATTTCATCAGGTAGATAATATCATCCACAGATGTATTTTCCTTTTGGGTAGAGTTTATTGGATTATGTTTTAGACAGGCTGTGTTGAGATTTGATTGTCTTCTAACAATGTATCTTCACAAAACTTCTATAGAATCTGGAGCCATTAATGAGGTAGCACATGAATTTATGAGCAAAGATCATTGCTATCTAATCAAGCCTAAATAAAATTATGGTCAATCAGGTGTAGACATCTGGTAGCTATTCATCTCTTCTGGTTACGGTGGTGGTTCTTTCTTCTAGTTATAAAGGAAGGTTTGCAATAGTGTAGAGGAGTTTTTTGGAGGTTTTAAAAGATTGTTTGAAGATATATTTTCACATAGTACTATTTTCTCTCTATGGCATGTATTATTTATCAACACTATCAATCGTATTAGAATCTGACCTTTGTTTTCAGTTGGTTTATTGCAAAAAAAATATTATTTTAAAGGAGAAACTTTTGAAATTTTACATTTATGGCCTTTATCACAAATTCCAATTTCTTATATCATTTATGCTGAAAGCTTTGTGTCAATTTTTGCATAGATAGTCTGAATAATTGTTCTACATGTTATTATCTTCTATGTTTAAAAGTTATCTTCTCGAAAAATGAATCATGTTATTATACTCTTTCCTTTTTTTGTAGAAGATTATGCTAAAAGAAATATTATGTTGTAAGAGCAAGGGAATTTTTGTGAGTATATGAATATCTTGATAATATTTTGGGTTTCTTGATTATGTAGGACCTTAATTGATGCTTCCCATGAGGATATTTGAATGACCACACTATGCTTTATTAGCCTTTGTTGTTTCATTATCTTCCCAACAGTGAAGGGTTTGTGGAATTTTATGCCTATTTTATTAGAAGTAGGAGATTGCTAATCTTTGAAATATTGTAAAATCTTTGGTGCATCATCATCTTTTTATTTTCTTTTTATTTCTCTACCCTTTACCTAAAACCACAAAAGAAGAGTCAATTTTCTTTAAAAGCCCCGAAGGTCATTCAATGAGGCACAAATTGGTTCCCCTCTCATTGAATTTCCCATAAGGCTATTTAGAGAGGCTCAAGCTTTTATGATCAATAGCTCTTCTTCTGGAACGCCAGGTGGGACACAAAGTTTTTCAAACATCTAATTGGATAGAAATATTTCATAAATAAAACTAAGAAGAGAGGCTAGAAATCTCATGCCTAGAGTTTAAACAAGAGCATCTTCTAGAGGAAATTTCCAGTACTCCCAACTACCTACTTTGGCACCTGGGAGGAGATGACTTAAAATTTCCATATCACCTATCAAGAGAAATAGAATGAGAAGTGTTATCCCATAATCTAGAGCTTTATCAACTCCATCAGGAGGCCAAACCTTCCAAATCAAGATACCCATCTACCCCACTCATAGGAATCTATTTTCAATGGCCAACTTAGATGCTACTACTCCTAGAAATTTTGTAACCTGGGATGACAGTAGCCTGCTACAACCATCCACACCCCTAGATGTATAGCCCACCATACCTGCCAATGCTCTCAAAGTGATCCCAAAGTTTTCTAGGGAGGATTTTAAAACCTGTTCTAAACATCTCCAGGATATTGCAAAGGTTTGTAGAGTCCATAACATCATGGAAGAAAATGTGGCCCTCAAATTATTGGTTACTTATTTCAAAGGAAAGGCTCAGGACTAGTATAAGTCCTTGGATTTTGATTCCATCTTCTCTTGGGATCAAATCAAGGAGAAATTATTTCATCACTTCTCAGACAAAGGAGATCAATCCTCTTTGTTGTAGTAATTAATCACTATCAAGAGGGTCCTGAAAGAAGTCATGATTAATTTAACCACCAGGTTTCACAAAACCTAATAGAGGATTCCTATGATAACTAGGCCTTTGATAGCTATGGTTTTCATGTTCTATCTAAAGGATTTCAATTCATACATCGAATTTGTGGTATAGTCAATGGGAGGAGATACCTTGCCTGATGCATATGATCTAGTTGTGCACATAGAGAAGAGTCTGATTGATGCTGGGAAGCTTCCAACATGACCACTGATGTGCATGTTCATTAAAATCTCTAGTCGGCCTCAGGAGGAGATGGCTCCTAATACTTCTACCCCAGTCTCCAAATCATCAATTATACCATCGTCATCCATATATGTGTACCTAGGTGCACAACCAAGCATGTTGGACTACTCTTCACTAGCAGTATGCATCAATGATATGAAGAACCTTATGTAGTCTTTTAAGAATGAGCTAGTCCTTATCCAACATCAGTAGGTGACACCTCCAAAGCCTCCCATGTAAACCTATTAAGGAGGAAGGTCATCTTATCAACAAAACACGTATCAAGGAGTTCTAAAAATAAGTAACCAACAAAATTCATCTAAAAGATAGATAGTCCTAGTCACCATGCCACTTCAGACTATTAAGAATAGTCCAAGTAAGGATTTTCTCCTAGATCTCAAAAACCTAGTAGAAAATGATAATGCATGGTGCTTCTCGTGTAATGATAGCCATATGCCTCATAATTTTCCAAGGGGAAATCTTCAATAGAATATAGCATATCAGACAAGCCAAGGTGTTTTTTTGAACACCAAAGAATATCCGTTTCCCATAATGGAGAATGCCTACTTTAGAATGCAAACACAAGGGATGTCATTACAGAAAGAGCTAGAT
Organism: Sequoia sempervirens; assembly: GCA_007258455.2. Taxonomy (NCBI): domain Eukaryota; kingdom Viridiplantae; phylum Streptophyta; class Pinopsida; order Cupressales; family Cupressaceae; genus Sequoia; species Sequoia sempervirens. Next base: position 201,564,605 of record VDFB02105785.1, read on the forward strand.
ATCTCATCGGACCAAGCATTATTTTCTTGGATGGGAGAATAAGATGCAGTATTTACAAATGATGTACTAACAATTAGTGCCCATTAGGTATAGTCAGACTACAACACATGGTCCAAGAGAAGACTCACTAGAGAATACATGCAATAAGCTCCACTGTGTCTACAACTACAACAACCACAACCAAAAGTAGAGCAATCCTCATAGATCTGAGCCACATGATAGTCATAAGCTCTTCCATTACTAGGGAAAGATATGGAGAAAGCACTGAGCCCATCCATATTGGATCGAACTCTTCCTAAGACAAAAGAAATACCACCATACAAACCTAAGGTCTTCTTGGTCAGAACACTTAATGTGGTGGAGCAAATAAAGAAGGAACCCACTAATGTGTCTCTATGGGAAATTATATCAATTTTAGAGAAAAAGATGTTTCTATAGAGGCATTAAAGGAGGGACAAATTTCTTGAACGAATATAATCCCACCGCACAATCAAGATAGAGGAAAAGTCCCAACCGTCAATACCTAACCTTCGAGATTCATGACATATGTGAACGTCATCAAAAATATGAACACAAAATAGGTAAGAAAACCATAGCCTACCCCTTTCTTTTTAACACTTATTGTGGGAGATAAGCTTTTACACAATAACATGATTGATTCGGGAGCTAGTACCATGGCCATTCCTAAGAAAGTGGCTGAGACCCTGAAACTTAAGCACGAGCCTCTTGAGAAAGGGATCACTAAATTGGATGGGAAGAAAGTCCTGACCGTTAGCCACATCAAGGATCTATCTTTAATCCTTTTCTCGTATCTGAGCCAAACCGTCACACAAGAAGCTTACAGTTCAAGTATATTCTCTTCAACCTCTTTCTAATTTACCTCACATTCACACCAAAAAACATGGTTTATAAAGTGGGGGAAAATGTAATGGAGTGAATTTGCACCCCTAGTGTCTTGTCCAAATTTTTTTCACCTAAACAATACACAACTATATTTTTTTAGAATAACAATGTGTAAAAAATAATAGACATCAAACATACAAGAAACATACCCACACACTAATGAGAAGATTAATATTAAATACCTCCTAATCATAACAATTGATAACACTTATATCAGTATCATATCCACCTTTAGTCTTATCACGCCCTTCTCACATCTATATCTAGTAACATTACTAACATCAACACTACTAATTTCTTGATAAGTAATAAGCATAATAATCTTACCTTTAACACTCAATGCTAATATTTATTCCTCATTACCCTCCTCATAAGTACCAAGTTAAATATTAATGGCATCCACATATCTATATTCAATATTACCCTTCATATATAACTCTAAACTTACTTAACATCATGATTCATAGCAACATATAAATCTACTATTATTGTTACTTAGCCAACTATAGATTTCACCACTAACTAACAATACAATATTCATATCACATAAATTCCTAAATAATGAAGATATTATTGCACGATTGAAAATTGCAACAATAACATCATTAGTTGATATGGTGCCCATCACTCTTTTTGACATCTTCTTAATTAATAGCACTAAAAATCATGCTAGTCAAGCAATAAGAATTCTATATAGGTATATTATCCATGAAATAAGGAAAATAAAGAAACACCATATTCAAATGTAGCCATTACTTTAGGAAAAAATTTCAAATCTTTAGAATGATTTCATGATAACAAGTTTGGTGATCTTAATCCCAAAATATGTAGTTGATACTTAATTATTTCTCTATCCCATTAAATTATAATATAAAATCAATTAATGCATCTAAAGTCATTAGTGATGGATAATCCAAGATTTGAATAGACTTAAGATTAGATTCAATTTCTCCCCACGTTATTAAAATTTGAGTTAAACTTTTATAATCCACTAATAAGTTCAAATACTAGAGACGCATTGAAGGTGGAAAATCAATTTCAATTTAACTTACCCTTCCAAGTTAGCTATGTAATTCATAATCATTACAGATGAAATCAATACATTAAAAAGTTCTTAAACTAATCTCACTAGCATGAACATCCAAGAAATAAGCTATTAAAAAAAAACTAAACTATAAAATTATCATAAGTAATGCTCAACACTATTTGGATCAACAACCCAACAACCCAAGAATAATTATGCATATATGCAATGTACAAACACACACACCAAACACATAATTATTTAAATTTTCCATCTTTTATTAAGAACTATATTTAATCTAAAAAGTTTCAAAAGCATTAAGGTGATACTCTACCAATGTAATTTTTGTTTCTACCCAACTAGCATTCTTCTTAAATCCTTTTTAGGTGATTAAATCAACTACTTTCCTTAGACACTTCTTTACTAAGTATTTGAAGCATATTCATATATATAATGAAATACTCTTCTTCTTGGATGAAATGAAAAAATTTCCCAACTCATTAAGCAATCAAATAGGTGACCCTAACTCTTTAATAAGAGCCTCAATCCCAAAACATATATAAATAAATGAGACCAATCAATTGAGACTACTAATTCTAAAATCTACATAATTATAACTCTTAAATGATAACTAGAAAATATTCCCAAATATAAACAAGATTTTTCAAAATAAAAATAAATAAAGATATAACCCTTAATCTCAATTTCAACTTAAATATGAACTAATCACATTAACAAAAGAAAACTAATTTAAAACTAACTTCAAAATTCCTTAAATGTAGTTTTTCATTATTGACCCCATTGGGAATTTAGAAATCATTTTTTGATTCAATCCACCTTATCAAATTCATTTCCCCAATTATGAGTTGTCATTTGAACATCAATTTATTCTAATTCACTGCCCATTTAATCCTTCCCATATGATTGATTATATGAAAAAATGTTTGAAAAATTCTTAATCAAGTATAATTTGTCTCTTGATAATTTTAAAAAAAAAATGAAAAAAAATAGTTCATCAAACTCACTACCTTACAATTTCAAGTTTGAACATCAAGACTCATTGTTTTTGTATGATATATATAAAATTTACTAAGTATTCTTGAATTAATTTTTTAAGGAGAGATAAATTATAAAGATAAAGGAAACAACAAAAATATGAAAATGTTATATATAAACATTAATTAACTAATTAATTAAAATATAACTAAAATCTAATTTCAATCTAACTTATGATACCTTAAATATGAGTCTCCTCAACTATTTGTCCTTTTCTCCTTGAAAATTGTTTTTCACATGTGTAATGCTATTTCTTGATTTCCTCTATTTGATTGTTGTTCGTGAAAGAAAAAAATCTTGTAAAATTTTATGTTGTAGGTTAACAAGATGAGGAAGATTAATAAACATATCTCAACTCTCTTGTCTTCATGAAACCCTAACTTGGTTCCACTCAATTTGTTTGTTCAAATTGTTGTTTTAATTTTAAAGTAGGGGACAATAATATTTTAACCATAACGTCTATTTGGTGAACTCGATTAATTATTTTTTTGGATATATTATATAAAACTTTTATTTTCAGAAACTCTTTAAATTTTATCCTCTAACTCTATGTTTTCAATTCTTTATGATCAGATATGTAAGACTGTTGTATGACAAAATTTTATTCTGAAAAAGGTTCTCAGTATTTTCTCAATAAATCATAATTGGTGATTTGGGTTAATACAATTTTTGAATTTTTTTTTAGATTAATAGTTAAAAAATCCATTAAATTTTATCTTTCAATATCATATGGATTGGTTCCTATGATCAAATTTGTGAAACTACTTTAAATTATTTTATTGTTTGGCATAGGGGCAACAATGTTGTAATCCTCAACAATTGATTAATCAAGTAAGTTAGATGAGTATTTGATATTGGTTTTTCATTTACCTTTCCATAATAGGAATTAATTTAAAACTCCAATAGAATTTTATTCCAAGTTCTAGACTTTCTCAACAAGTTAGGAAGTTTTCCATCCAAGAAATAATCTTTTATATTCCCTTAAAGATTTACACCAACATTCATTTATTTATATCAAGGGATTGAAACACACCTATTGTATTCTTTGAATTTATAAATTTAATTAAAAATGTAAACACAATTACAAACTTAACCAACCACTTGTTTCCCAATTTTTAGGACTCATGTCTATTTCTAGAATCCTAACTTTCGTATACCACCCATTGATTCCAATTTTGGTATATATGCACTTGAAAATAAGAATTCAACAAAAATAATATATAGCCACAAGCTCTCCTCCCAACCATAGGATTTATTTTCAATCCACCTCTGAGCTCTAAGGGTCACATAGCTTTCCCTTACACACACCATCACTATTCACAAGGGTTCCTTAAACAAATTACACAACATACTATGTACAATGAAAAAACACATACTATAATTCATCACCCTATCCCTTAAATAGCTACTCACATAAAGAGATACTAAAAAAAGATGGAACTCCACAAGACAATACCAAATACACAATTTCAATAAATACCACAAAATGATCTAGTAGTGAATTGAACATAAAATTCAAAGCATAAACAATATTCCTTAACATCTAAACAAAGATCTAAAAAAGGGTAGACCTTACCAAACAAGAGTAAATCCAAAGGTGGTAACCCATTCTTTTCCAAGCCTTACTCTTCCATTCTTCATCTCCCATCCTTTCCTTTTCTCCATCAAGAGAGATCCTCCCCAAATGATAAGAAAAAGAACAACCAAAAGAAAAAAGAGAGAAGCCAAGGGGTGATCCCACAATACTAGTTTACAATTTTTTGCCAAACTAGAAACTAAACTGATTTTTTCTAACTAAATAATGTAAGGGAGAGCTGTAATAAGCAGGCCTCACATATATTTTCTCACACACACAAACAAAAATTAAAACTTGCAACAATTACTTGTAAATCTAGTTTGCAACTTGAAACCAAAGTTTCATATATTCATCCAATTTTATAAAATAAATATACAACAGTCCAAAAAGGACAATGGGGCTGTAACAAACCCTTACAAGGCTACAAAAATCAATTACAAAATGGTTTTCTACAACAAACCAAAGTTTCACAAACTTCCCTTTCCAACTCTTGCAAAATCACAACAAACAACTATGCAATTGTCTCAAATTCTCCTGCAATATCAATTGTTGTGCAATCATCCTCAAATCTGCAACAACACAATCCAAAACCACTCTTGGAGGTATTCTATGCCTCCCCTTTGTCTCTTCTACAACCTAGAAAAACTCCCCCAAAAAAATTTCCATTAATTTTTTTCTTCCTTTCTTTCCCCATTCTCTAGATTCTCCACCACTTTCACATAGAATTAATTAAAAATTAATTTTTTGCTCTCCATCTTCTCTATGACTGCAAATTCAAACTTCTCAAAAATAATTAATGCACAATAAAATCCATTTAAAACTGCCTAGACAAAGATAGGAGTTGTTGCTTTAATTCTCCACTTGCAATTTTAGAAAAAGTAAAAAAGGAAAAAATCAAGTCATGGGCATCCACCTCTAGTCCCTACTTTTTAGGAATCTTGAAATTTAAAATTTGGAGTTATATAATAAATTGGAAGCCTCTCAAGATCCCACATCCATACTTTATTTTTTTGGCTTTTTTTCTTTTAAAGCATTTTCTCCACTTTCTCCCTTTATCTAAATTGCTCCAAATTTCAAATTTAGCTTCCAACATGAAATGACATCCAAATTCACAACAAAATTATGAATTTCATTAAACAAACATGAAATTCAAGTCACACCAAGAATTGCAATTAAATAAAATAATAACTCTCTTTTTTTAGGTGACACATGATTGCCACTAAGCCATGGATGATCCTGCATCAAACACCCAAGGTAATTTGAAATGTTTCATAAGTTAAGCTCATAAACATTTGTAAATGCTATGCTCATCTTGAATCCATTTCTCTAACTTATCTACCTTATTATTCCTTCTCTTCTTTCCCTACAATTTTATATTTCTTCCATCTTTTATTCTTCCCCTCCTATTTCTTTTTACATAGCTCATCTCCCACCAATATACACTACTAAGTTATAAAAAATCATAAAATTTAGTTTCCTCTTCTTCAGTAAAATAATCAAATTCATTTATTACCTCCTCTATTATTGCTGCAACATTTTGTTCAACATCAACCTTGAATCTTTCTTTGTGTTCTTTTGCAACATCTCCATACAAATTTGCACTCACAAAACCTGTCTCCATCTCCTCTACATTCAACTCTTCAATTGCATACATCTCATTATCTTCTTTATAATAATCAAAATCAGAAAAATTAAACATTACCTCAATGATTTATTTCTCTATTCCTATTGCAATATCTTGCTCTTCATCACCATATACCATTACATTTCCTCCTTCCACATCCTCTTATCATATTCTTTTCACATTCATAAGCCACTTTCCCTTCAAACAAGATATCTATCTTTCTTATCTCATCTTTGAGTAGGAGATCTTCTTCAACTTCACCAAATTATTTATCAAATATAGGACCCTCAAATTCCACCATCTTAGCTTCTACTACACTACTCAAATCAACAATATTCAAATTTATTGCCTCTTTTTCTTCATCTCCATTCTTTGTTGCAACTTCTGTTATTTCATCTTTCATGCCTTCCAAAAGACATGCCTCCTCAGCTTCAGATTCAAAAACTTCTTCCCATTCATCTTCATCCTCTTTATTTCTTGCATTCAAATTATCATTAGAGTGATAAATAAAATTATCATTACCTCTTTTCTGATGAAATGCTTTTATCCTTTCCCACTCTGCTTTCAATTCTTCCACTTTTTTCTTTAACTCCCTAAATTCTCACTTTGTCCTTCCTAAGTCTCTCTTTTATTTTCTCAAGTCTACGAATTTTTAGAATCCATCAAATAATAAAAGTCCTTTTTCTCATTCTCTTTTTCATACTCAAGGCTTCACAAAGCCTCAATAACATAATTTTTCAAAACCCTCTAAGTTGCATATACACATGCAACAAATCTATCACACAATCCAACCCTTAGGTGCAAACTGCCTCACATTCCGTGGTTTGTCTCCACACAAATCACACACACCACCACCATAGGTCCTACTATAAGCTGTCTCACATTTGGTGATCTTCCTGTAGACTCGAGAACAACCTGGCTCTGATACCACTAATGTAGAGAGATCTTGACACACTCTAAACCATCTCTAAAAATTAATTATAATCTCATAAATTCCTCTTCTAAAATTCTCACAACACAACTCAAACAAAAATAAAAGTTTGCAAATAAATTTCTGAAACTTGCTTGCACAAGGAACCATTGATATGCTTTATTAATAAACTTAGGTTACAATGAAAATTCAGTCACTAATAGAATGATATACAACAAATTATCTCCCTACATACAATAAATATGAAAATGAAATTCATTCACAACCAAACTATCCTCAAACACATGAGCATCTACAAACAAACCATATCCCAACACTTCTATATCACCTGCAACTCTTATAAATTCAATCTAGCAGCTTTGGAATCCTCATGTTTTGGTTTAAATCATTCCAAACCTAAAACAACACACAAACAACACCATCACAAAGAATGCTATGCCTTCCTCTTTTTGCCTTTTTTTTTTCAAGCTTTCCCTGCTGAAGAATGGCTTTTTCCTATTTTACTCCTCCATTTAATTTATCTAGTTTGTGAGTTCCTCTGGATTTAATCTTCCATTGAAGGTAGGAACATCAATTTTTGGTCTCTTTCCCATTTTTTTCAAAGCCCTCAACAATGGGTCATTTGCAAGTATTGTAATTTCCTCTCTTTGTTTAGTGTTTAGGCTAGCATTCTCTGAAGCTTCTTCTTCATCACTATCAAGTTCCCTTATTTGTGCAAACCCTCTTCTTATCTCTTCTTGAAGTGCCTCTACTTGTCTTCTCAAATCTCTAAAATCATTATCATGGACAAAATTTTCCACTCTTCCTCTTCCTCTACCATGATGGGCTCCTCTCCAATCCATTTTTTTTCAACACCCACAAAATAGTCCTAGTGCAATTGCCTCTCTTCGGTGGTCTGTTACACACTCAAGATCAACCTAGCTCTAATGCCACTAATGTAAGGGAGATCTGTAATAATTAGGCCTCATATAAATTTTCTCACACACACAAACAAAATTAAAACTTGCAACAATTACTTGTAAATATAGTTTGCAACTTGCAACCAAAGTTTCATATATTCATCTAGTTTTATAAAATAAAATTACAATAGTCCAAAAAGGACAATTGGGTTGTAAAAAAACCTTATAAGGATGCAAAAATCAATTGCAAAATGGTTTGCTACAACAAACCAAAGTTTCACAAACTTCCCTTTCCAACTCTTGCAAAATCACAACAAACAACTATGCAACTGTGACAAATTCTCCTATAATCTCAATTGTTGTGCAATCATCCTCAAATATGCAACAACACAATCCAAAACCACTCTTGGAGGTATTTCATGCCTCCCTTTTGTCTCTCCTGCAACCTAGAAAAACTCCCCCCAAAAAACTTTCCATTAAAAAACAATTATTTTCTTTCTTTCCCAATTCTCCAAATTCTCCACCACTTACTCATAGAATTGATTAAAAATCTCCATCTTCTTTGTGGCTGAAAATTAAAACTTCTCAAAACAATTAATGCACAATAAAATCCATTTAAAATTGCCTAGACAAAGATAGGAGTTGTTGCTTTAATTCTCCACTTGCAATTTTAGAAAAAGTTAAAAAAGGAAAAAATCAAGTCATGGGCATCCACCTCCAGTCCCTACTTTTAGGAATCTTGAAATTTAGAATTGGAGTTACATAATAAATTGGAAGCCTCTCAAGATCCCACATCCATACTAGCTTTTCCTAGCTTTTTTGCTTTTAAAGCATTTTCTCCACTTTCTCCCTTTATCTAAATTGCTCCAAATTTCAAATTTAACTTGCAACATGAAATGACATCCAAATTCACAACAAAATTATGAACTTCATTAAAAAAACATGAAATTCAAGTCACACCAAAAATTACAATTAATTAAAATAATAACTCTTTTTTTTTTGGTGACATGGGATTGCCATTAAGCCATGGATGTTCCTGCATCACTAAATCTTCACTTTTGGGAACCTATAGTGGCTAAATGGTGAGGAATTTGAAGATGATGCAAACTACTGATTTGTGGAATTTTGTTTGTAGATTCTAAATATATATATATATTTAAAATTTTGGAATCAGATTGCACTTCTTTTTCCACCTCCTTTGAAAACTAATGTTTATCAGTAAACACCATTTTTAAGGAGCAATGCTCACTGTATAACACATAATTTTTTTTCATGAAGGATAAAATTCTATTTTTTTCAAATTTATATTTGTAACTATGATATCTAGTGCTTCCAGTTGGTTTCATAGTGTTTTATTGAGTATTTTTTCCTTAATCAAGTTTTTCAAATTTAAACGAATTACAATTCAGACATAGGTCGACCATATAACACAACTTTTTTTGTATGTATCAAAATTCAAATTTTTTTTGTGATAATCTTTTATTTTTCCACATGAGCATTACAAAGAGCTTGATTTTCGGTGAAAAACCTACATTCACAAGAAACAAAAAATAAATATAATAATAAAATTAAATTTCTTTAAAATTATACTTTTTGGGAAGCTTATAATAAGGAATAAATACTTACAAAAAATAAATTTTAAATGAATTCATTTGATCCCATAAAAGGTAAATCAAAAGTGGTTTTTTATCAACATTTTGATAGGTGTAAAGGAGACTCCACTATAGGTATGGTTTAATAATAGCGGGGTTCTATATCCAAGGGGGTTTGATCTAAGGTAGTTTGATCAAACCCTCTTCAATTGGAATGCTTTAAATGGAACTTTTTAAGGCTTAAATCATTATATTTTCTAAAAATATGTGATTTCAACAAAAAGTAGAATCTCCCAGAAATTGTAAACCAGCTTTATGGGATCACCCCAGGGCAAAGAAAAATCCCCCTTCTCCTTTCAAAGAGAAGGAATATATATAGAAGGAAAAAGGAAACCAACTCCAATTTTCTCCACATTTCATAAGTGGGAAATTAGAGTGGGTTTTAGACTTTGTTTAAGGGGTTTTATTGAATAAAAAGACCCCTAATCCATAGACCTACCACCTAGGAAACATTTTATACACTTAGTACCACATAAATACTTCTCAAAACATACAATAAGTAATCATAATAAAAAGGTGACTCAAAGATCTAATAAAACAACCTTTCACACATGCACAATCCTTACAAAACAAGGTTAAAACACATATCTTTGAAAAGACTAGGAATTCAAAAAGAATAACATAAAGGACATAGCTATGTGAACCCTACACCAATATTGGCCAATTTTAACTTGTTTACTCAACTAGAAAAAGGTGTCAATATTTATCATTACCAATAGTAATTGAAACAATTAGTATATGAAAAAATTAACTTTCTAGTAATAATCAACTAAGGAATTAAATCTACATATAATTTGACTCTACCTACTTGCATTACCACTTATAATACCTTTTAAAGTCAAGTAATAATTGATCATGTTATTTAATATCAAGATATTACCACTTATTAATAATATATTTTACCTATAACGAATAATACTACAACCAAATATTGAATATCAATCATTACCTTTTTATTCACTTACACTCATAATATAAATCACCTAACATGATAAAATCCATTAATATACATAATGATATTACCAATGATAAAATGTCTCAATCATTACATACTTACATAGATACGGAATAGACCTCATCTAGCTATCACATGAAATCACAACAACCACTAGTTAGTTAGTTAACAATAAAAAATACAAACAACTTGACGTATAGGAACAATAGTCAATAATGTATATTTCCCAACACAAAAGAATATAAAATATAGGATATAAACCATTGATGACTAATAATATCAACAAGGCCACAAGGGGCAGGGTCTTATCCCTAAAAAAATTTACCATTTACATCACCCCTACCTTACAAAATAAAAATTTAATGATGCAGTTCCACATCCACCTTCTTTCTCAATCCATTTGGTAGCTTGTTGTAGTGTTGGTGGAGGAATCCCTATCAAGCATGTGAGTGCACTATGTGGACATCTGTGCACTACATTGTTGTCCTGATAGGATTCCTACCTCTAGAATCTATAGATGCATTATGTTTCTCCATTGGCGATGAAGTGTAACATCTCTACATCTGTTCATCGATGAGAAATGAGTCTTTTGTCTCAAATTTTATATTCAAATGATCTATCTTCTCATTCTTTCATTCCTTCTTGATTCCACTTCATTCTCTCACTCACTCTTAGCTCCATTCTCACACTCTCAAGCTTTTCCATCACTCTTTTGTGGCTACAAGTTGTTGGTTCTTTGCTCCTACACTCGTTTTGTTACAAAAATGTTGTTGGTGGAGGACTTGTAAGGTCTCTCCTCCCACTACTTACCTTGAGCACTCATAGATGTAGACGTGGTATTGTCTTTTACTATTTATCTTTACATCACTTTGTGTATTTGTGTAGCACACATGTTCTTGGTGATTTCTCTTAGCACTATTTCCTTTTTGTTTCTACATCATTTTCCATACATTGTTGCTATTTGGCTATCCGTGGAGGTAGAAACAAAAAAGTGGGGGAATGGATGATGTATTCCTATAAAAATATTCCCAACACTTTCCTTGGTCTTGTGTGTGTAGGTGTTCTTGCGTGGAGCTACTTGAAGATTTGACTTGTGGGTAGAAAGGTTTGCTTTTCTCACTTTCACTTTGTCAATTCTAGCTTAGCCTAGGGATATGTGTAGGGTCATGATGGGCCAAAAAGTGGCAATATGATGGGTATGTGTAGGGTATGTGGCTCATGACTTTTTTTTACCCAAAATTGATGAAATGAAAAGGGTTTTTAAAGGAGATTCTTAGCTTTCCACCAATATAAATTATGCTTTACTTTGAATTTAATAAATAATTATTATTCATTTTCTATTTGAATTATGACTAAAGTCCTGATTGATAGGCTAATTGAAAAACATCTATAGCTTTCAAACGGTATCACATTTTTTGAATCCAAAATATGTGTCACATTCTATGCTTCACATAGTATAGGATTAAAAAAATAAAATTTAATTTCATGAAGTTTTGACCAAGTTAAGGTGGTCAGACATACGATTTTTTATATTTTTTAAAAGTTGTAATAAAAAAATCATAATTAATTATTTACTTGTAAAAAAATTATAAAAAAATATGCATCACATCGGGACATGAGTCCTCTACTTATATATCTAAAATCTTATAAAAAAATATTATCGTTTTATTGTGGTTAGGGTGGTCAGACATACACCTACTTCTTATTTTTTCCCTGAAATTTAAGTGCTACTGCATTGAAATTTCAAATTTTCACCAAATAGATTTTTTTAAAAATAAACCTAGTAGTTTAGAAACTATATTCAATTTGCTACAAATTCTATTCTTACATATTTTTGAAATAATATAGATAACTTATTCAATCTTTTACGTCAAGTTTCCTAACTTTGATTTTTCTAAATTTTTCGCCACTTAAGGGCCTATTTTTTCCATGATGATCCTACACATACCCCTAGACATAGTATTCTTCTTGTTGTACTTTAGTTATGTAATTTCCCAATATTCTACCATAGAAAAAATGTCCATCAGTCAGTCTATTAGTTGGTTTTCTAGTATTTTAGTCTCTCTAAGACCTTCTATCCATCCAGATGCCATTGCACATTTGAGATGCTAGTTTTTCATGTTGGGGTTCATATTTTTCATTTTCATGTTCAGATAGTGAGTCATCTAGGGAACATATTGAACCCTCAAAATCAACTCTTCTGACCTTGTGAAGCATTTGGTTTAGCAAAAGGACAACACCCAAATTTCTCTTCTTTTCCAACCTTAACATCTTAACCTTTCTAGAATTCACTTATCAAACTTGAGGTAGATTAGGGTAGCAAATTGCTTGGGACTCTCTTATGACCTAGAGTCCTAGAGTAGCTGGTCCCCCTCCTCTATAATATGATATTACCATAATTTACACAAAATAGATTGTCAACTAGGACATTTGGCTTGCAATAAAATAATTAATAATTTTAATTATAATTGATAACCAAATCATGTGAATAATGTTACTTGTATAAGTGATATGTACATAGTTATTTCATGTTTGATCAATATTTGGGTAAATCACTAATAAACCCCTATGATTGTAATGATCAAAGTAGGTATTAATTGTTAAATTTAAGATATTAATGTAGACACATAAAATTGACATGTCATTACTAAACTACTTCTATAACTAACTAAATATGTAATCATTAGTATTCATTTAATTATCCCATTCCTATCCCCTTATTAATTAAATATTTTCTTACTATTTAATTAATAAAATTTCTATTCATTCAACATTCATCACTATTCACCTACACCTCTTTGTAGCCTAAATCATTTAAGCCCCCTAGTCCACATTAGGTAAATAAATCCAGTTATTTATTAACCTAAATCTCTCATAATTTTCCTAAATATTAAATAAATATTTTATTTATTTAAAATCCCTCTTTTTCTTTACTTCTTATTAAGTGGTATAAAACCACTTAATCTCCTAATCACCAACTTTCACTTCCCTACCTTGGCCAAATCATCATTTAATCGCCCTTCTCCTATAGTCCATCTTAATCCATCTCCCTCAATCTCCTTTAAAAATATGAGGAAACTTGTCCTCTTCTTCTTTTACTATAGATCTCAATCAATATGAGCCATTGATTTCCTATTTTAATCATATTAATCCATTGGTTATTCCTAGTTTTTATAAATTTAAGTTCACCATATCCATTTTTTATAATTCATCTCATATATAACCTTAGGTTGTTGGAACAAGAACTCACATCCAAACATACATTAGTGTAGTAACAAAAAAAGTATCCCTTTTCAACACTTAATTTGGGAATAATTAATAATAAAATAAGCTAAATGTTGCCTTAATTTAGTTTTGTAATATTTTTTTCATATTCACATTAAGTTTAGGGCCCTTTTAAACTAAATGGACTTAATTGTGCCTTATTTAGGGTGTTGTAAAGTGTACCTTTACACTTTCACACTTTTATGGGGCTTTATTAATTAATTGAGGTTAATTGGCCTTAATTAGCCCCTTTAATTCAAATACATGCCTAATTAATTGTAATTTCTAAGGGATAAAACCCGACATTCATAAATTCCATTACACAACACACAAATTTGGAAGATGTGTGTCCTAGTTAGATGACCTAGGACCCATTCTTTGCATGGTGAATGGGTCCTCACTTAGTCCTATTACCCTGATTTTGCATAACATTTCATGTTGTCTAATGTGTGTCCTAGGTAAGTGACCTAGGACCCATTCACCACATGGTGAATGGGTCCTCACATAGGCCTAGGACCCCTCTTTTGAATATGTTTTTGGTGGTATTTCAATGATTTCAAATCCATGATTCAATGTCAGCTTGTGATATTTGAATTTTTGGAATTAATTTTAAGATATGTATAAATACAAGGATATTTCATTTAGTTTCACCTAGCAATTTTGATTCAAGCATCCTAAAATTTCACAAGAGCATTGATAGAGAATTCAAGAGCATTTTTTAGGGAATTCAAGGGTAGAATATTAAAGAATATTGCAACAACCAAGATTCCATTTCTCATGTCAAAGATGTATTGTGTCATGCATGTTGCTTGAGTTAATGTGTTGACGTAGTATTCAATATGAATTCAAGCATCTGAGGACATTCTTTCACATTAAAGTTCATAGCCAAGATCTACATTCATTGAGGCCACTTCATGCTAGTTTGTAGATTTGTACCCCAAGGTTTCAATTAAGGTGGTGAGTTGTGACATATTGTTGTTCATTCATCGTTCCTTCATGCTTTCATTCATTTCAAGGTTTAATTACCAAAATAGTTTTTGACCAGGGAAAACCCCTATTCTATAATAATCGATGTTTTCCCTCTTTGATGTGTGATTACTGGTTTTAGGTTGAAGATCAATTAGAGAGAAAAAATGGACAAATTTTTCAAAGTTGTCAAAGTTGCAAGAAAAGTTGTCAAATCATGGAAATTGAGTTGTAGGTTTATTTCTAGCTTTTCAACTATGACCAACTAAAATTTGGGAGTGCAGACCTAGTAGAATAGAACCCAAAAGCAGATTTTTTTGGAGCCCTAGATAGGACCCATTTGGCATAGGGCGAATGAGTCCTCAGTGAGGTTTGAAAAAGAAAATTTGTTGAAAGGTACACAACATTTGACCATTTTTACATCTTCATTTTCATCATTGTTTCAGCTAGATTTAATTTTTTTTTCTCATTTGCATATTATAGCTTACATATTGAATGAAATTAGAAGTACGTGCATCATACCCAATCCATTTTCATCACCTACCACCTATATTTCTATTCATTTAATTTTGGTGAACCCAACCTTTGATCATTGCATTTTTTGATTTTAGAGTCTTATTTCATCCTAGATTTAGATCTTGCATTCATTTACATCCATTCACATTGAATTAGGTCTCTTTTAGGGTGTCTAGTTTGCATTCAACTTTGCATCTCATTAAGGGTTTTAGGATTGCATAGTTTGCATTCTTTAAATTTGCAAAATACAAAAAAAAATCAATCATCTTGCATATCATATACATCATATTTTTTTATTCAAGGGGTAAATGCTTTTGAACTAGAGCTCTGAACCAAAATACAACCATTCAACAATACCACCCCAATGGGGTTTGAACCTTGGTGGAAAGAACAACAATTCCACCTTTAAACCATCATACCATGCCAATATCAACTTCATATACATCATATTAACTTGAATTTGAAAATTGAAAAAAAATTACATATCAAGCTAGGTCTTGTAGGTTATCATTTTGTCACATTTTTCAATTGCATTTCACATTGAATCTACAAAAAAGAAAACTAAAACTTGTAACAAAATCAATCTAAAAATCACTAGAAAACACTTAAAAATTTGTAAAAACATGTTTCAAAAACCTCATCTAGGACCCATTCACCCTAGGAAGAATAAGTCCCTAATTAGGTCATAATATAAATTTTTGGGCATTAAAATCTTCATTTCTACATTCTTGTTTGTTGCTTTTAGATTTTTGTTACTATTTGCAGAGTTTCTATTTCATTAATTTCATCATATCTAGCTTAATTTGGTACATTAGTGCATTGTGAGAGTTCAAAATTGCATTTACAAGACTTCATTTTCAGATGTTTACATAGTGTAATAAAAAAATTACCTTGTTTAAAAATCTAAAAAAGGGACAAGTGTTTTAGCAATGTTTGGAAGTCATTGTTCTCCTTGGTTGATGTGTCAAGTTGTATGTTTTCAAATGATCCTAATGCAATTGAACCTAATCATGCTCAATAATATACTAATGAGTGTCCTCATGAAGTTGACATCATTGGAGAAGATGATGCTATCATGCATGCGTTCATAAATGATTTCCTTAATAATCTTGAGAATAATGCATCCTTTTATCCTTCCATGAATCAACCAACACAACTTGTGATGTTTGGTCTTTTACATCTTGAAATTGAGTCACAAACTAAGCATAAAATTTTAACAATGAGTGAACCTATTTCCTCTAATAAAGTGCATACCTACCCATCTTATGTTAACAAAGTGACCAAAAATCCCATCAACCTAGAAGAGACTTATGACCAAGGCTTTAGTACTTTAACCAACCAAGGATGTGACATAACTAATGAGCAGGAAATTCATAAACTCTTATAAAATTCCTATTGAATAAACCAAAGGACTAGGATATCAAGATCCTCCTCCTAACATAAGTTTCCTCCTTCCTAAGGAACAACCAATTCCTAATAAGGATGATAAGGGAATCTTAGGTTCTCCTCCTCAACATCTACCTAAAAAATTCAATGAATCAAGCAAGAAACAAGAGCCTTACAAACTCAAGAAACTCAAATTTCTATGTCCTATATATTTTAAAATGAAAGAATCTTACACACACTTCTAAATCAAGGACTCATAACATTACCACCCATTAGAGAAAATCCAAATCCAAATCCTAAGAAAACAAACAGGTCTCACTATCAATATCATAGAACTCTTGGGCATAATTATACTGATGAGTTATGTCCTTTAAAAAGGATATTTGTGAAGTTTGATATGATAAAAATAATCCCCTAAAGTATTCCCTTTTTCTCCTCGCCATGTAATAGTTGTAGGATCTTAGTATACTCACTATTACATGCTATACAAATTCATTTCAAATCATTCTCTTTATTTCAAGGAGCTCATTTTCATCATCTATCTCAGATCACCCTTGTCTTACACAGTAGGGGCAAGGGGTTAAATAGCCTTGTCCTAGCTTCGTCACATGTTGTTGTCCCTTTGGCTAGTTTTTTTCCTTTCATATATACTGACTAGGATTGGGATACATATGATCTACTATAGGTTGACTCACATGTGCCTTACTATTATTTTGCATTGTTTTTTTTTTCATGTTTCTTTATGTGATTTCATGCACATAATGTCATCCCCCATACTATTTAATTTGATTTATCTCTCTCTATTTTTGTGCATTCCTCTATTTGTATCCACATTCTTCTATATGGTGTTAAATTTTTACCCTTTTTACTTATCTTTTGGTTTCCTTTTTGGGATGACATAAGACATCAAGACATTTAGGTCTCTTCCATATTGACCCAAAATGCTTTTTCTTTTTTTTTTTGATCTCTATATGTCATTCTTCAAGTTCTATGAGTATTTTGGGAATGATGATGTTTCTGAGCTCTATAACAACATTATAGAAAAGATATACTAACCTTGAATTCGTAGGTCCCTTCGGTATTTTTGGGGGAAATCCCTCCTTCCCTTTTCATGATGTAGCTTTATTTCAGAAATATATGACTTTTCATAGGGCTTTTTGAGGAAGCTCTCATTTCTTAGGATTGAACGTTGGCTACTTTAAAGCAATTTATCACAACAATGGTGTTAGAAACGACTTTAAAGTGGGGGAATACATCAATAATATATTTCAACATTTCTCATGTTTCACGGTGTGATTTTTCTTAGCGGTGTCATTGGGTTTATTGTCCTCCAAGAGTGTGATATTTTGTAGAATATGAATTTCTTCTTAGTGGTGATGTGACACACTACATTCCCTAATTTGTGAAAATTTTACTCTTGAATTTTCCTCTCTTGGAGACATTAGGCATGATGATCCCTAAGAAGAAGAACTTACACAAATGAAGTGGAGTTCCTTTGAACAAAATACTATATATAATGTTCATAAGTGTTTTGCATAAAACAACTTGCTAACCTTGTGAAGCTTGAACCTAAGTTCAAGGCCACCTAGCATAACATACCTTTCTTTCCTATGGAGCCATTCCTATCATTGTGGTGCCTTGTTGAAGTTGTCAGTAGGATAGCTTTGATATAGTATGGGAGCCTAATATGATTCTCTCATTTTCCACCCCCTTTTTGTTTAGTTTTTGTGGTGCCTTATTGGAGTTTTTAGGAGGATAGCTTTGATATGCTATGGGAGCCTAATATGATTCTCTCATTTACCACCCTATTGGAAGACTCACCTAGTGGATAGCCTAATGTTGTACTACCTTAGAGTGAGTGCAAAATGATACCTTAGATGTGTTTTAGATTGTATTGGACAATCGAGGCTTTATCTTCTTGGTCTTTGGTGTTGTATTTTTTTGTATCTTTGTCATTGTTGCATACATAAGTGTCTTGAATGTCTACTTTAGTGTGATTTTGAGATGAAGCCATCTTCTCACTAAAGTGGGGGGAAAATTTAGTAATGGAAAAAGTATCCATTTTCCACACTTAATTTGGGAATAATTAATAATAAAATAAGCTAAATGTTGCCTTAATTTAGTGTTGTAATATGTTTTTCATATTCACATTAAGTTTAGGGCCCTTTTAAACTAAATGAACTTAATTGTTCCTTATTTAGGGTCTTGTAATGTATAGCTTTATTCTTTCACAATAATATAGGGATTTATTAATTGATTGAGGTTAATTGGCCTTATTTAGCCCCTTTAATTCAAATCCAATCCTAATTAATTGTAATTTCTAAGGGATAAAACCCAACATTCATAAATTCCATTACAAAAAGCTCAACTTTGGAAGATGTGTGTCCTAATTAGGAGACCTAGGACCCATTCACTACATGGTGAATGGGTCCTCACTTAATCCTAGGACACTGATTTTGCATAACATTTCACCTTGTCCGATGTGTGTCCTAGGTAAGTGACCTAGGATCCATTTGCCACATTGTGAATGGGTCCTCTCTTAGACCTAGGACCCCTCTTTTGAATATGTTTTTGGTGGTATTTTAATGGTTTCAAATCCATGATTCAATGTTGGCTTTTGATATTTTAATTTCGGGAATTAATCTTAAGATATGCATAAATACAAGTCTATTTCACTTAGTTTCACCTAGCAATTTTGATTCAAGCATCCTAAGATTTCACAAGAGTATTGATAGAGCATTCAAGATAATTTTTAAGGCTTTCAAGGGCAGATTATTGAAGAATATTGCAGCAATCAAGATTCCATTTGTCATTTCAAAGATGTATTGCATGATGCATGTTGTTTGAGCTAATGTGTTGATGTAGTACTCAAGATCAATTCAACAATTCAACGACTTTGTTTCACATCAAATTTCATGTTGAAGATCTACATTCATTGAGGTCACTTCATGCTAGTTTGTAGATTTGTACCCCAATATTTCAATTAAGGTGTGGCGAGTTATGACATATTATTGTTAATTCATCATTCCTTCATGCTTTCATTCATTTCAAGGTTTAATTACCAAAATGGGGTTTAACCAAAGCAAACCCTATTGGCATATGGCTTCCAATGTCATCATTGATGGCAAATGAAGTCACTATTTTGGTCTATAGATCAAAATGTGGTCATTCTAATAGAAGGAGTAGAGAACCTCATATTGTCAGCATAAATATGAAGAACAAGGTATCTAGTTACTACATCAATCCGTATGCTTCATTGGATCATATTGTTGAGTTGTGGATCATCAGGATAGTTTTTTAACCATGTATGTTATCTTATTATTGAATTTTTCAGTGTTGCATTAATCAGTGTACAAGTTAGGAGATTTGGCAGGATGTTTTTCCATTTATTTGCTCATTGTGGCCGACTCAATGAATGTGGTGTGTTGTGGATGTATAAGGAGTAATTATTTAAAAAAAATTATGTTTAAGAATTTTATTTTGGGTCCAAGCTATGTCATGGCCGACTTGTATGGGTACACATCAAAAATTGTTCATGATTTGAGATGACACATGAAGAATATTTTGTACTTTATTGAATGTTGACTTGTAATGACAAGATCCTTGATGCGGATATATATAAGTTATCAGTTATATCATTTGCGAGTAATTTGTAAGTATAGAAGTGTGTTACGAACATCATAAGGGTGATTAGGAAATTATGCACATTTTCACTTGTGAATTAAAGTTTTTGGCATAGCAAGTTTGTGTAGAATAGAGTAGAATTACTAAATCAGACAGAAGGAAAGAAGATTGACTATAGAGCTTAACCAGAACTATAATCAAGCATTGTAGATGCTATTCTATCAGTTCACCCTTTTGGATTCAATCCAAATAATTGTAAGGAAGTGAGCCTATCTTATTTGAGCAATGAGCTCTAGGAAGTGTGCTTGAATGCAAGTGCATTCCTATTTTGTAATCCTTCTTTTAGATATACTCATATTACATTATGGATTGGGAATCCACTGTGGTTTTTCCCCTAATAGGGTTTCCACGTAAAAATCCTGGTGTTATGGTGTTGTGTTTGTCTTATTTTTGTTCATGCATATTTATTTTGTGGATTTCTTAAGTGAGTTAAAGATTAAAATAATAAAATTAATATTTGCACAACACTAATTCAGCCCCCCTCTCAGTGTTGATTATTTCCAACAATTGGTATTAGAGCTTGTTCCTCGAAAGAAGTCTAACATCTTGGGGAGATCTTAGAAGGATTTTTTCAATGGATACAAGCAGTCTTCAATAACAACTCATGGTGGCCCTTGATGATCTTGACCAATCAAAGTCTGAGAATTAGGTGTTGTGAGAAAATATTGAGAGTGCAGAGAAATTCATTTAGTCATTAAAAGACAAAACAAATGAATCAAGGGAAAAAATGAAGGAATTGTGTGATCGGCTTAAGTAGAAGAACATAAGCATGGAAGATGAACAACTCATTCATGCTCTGAGAGAGAAAACAAAAGAATGTGAAAAGTTTTCCAGAGAGAATGTTTCCTTGAAGCGTGAGATGGAATCCATCATGATGAAAATGACTAAGGAGATTGAGGATAGAAAGAAGAATGAAGAAAAGCTTGCACAATCCTTGAAATTTTTTTTTGAACAATGCATCCAATTGGACAATGAACTGGAGGAATCCAAAAACAATGAAGAAGTGCTTGAAAAATAGCTTGATGATCTCAAAAATGAACTTGCTACTGTGAATGAGTACAAGGATAAATTCAAAGCAAGCTTAGCCAAATTGGATGAATTGATTAAAGGACAGAGGACTGATGGTGACATGCGAGGTTCTTCAAAAAATTTGGATTTGGACAAAAGAAAACTGGACAAAGGAGATTTAGGCAAGGAAATTAGATGAATAGAGCTAGAAGAATTCTAGCAAGACAACCAAATGCTCAAAGATTTAATGGCTATTGTTTTTCTTGCAAAAAATTTGG